>CM046879.1:167373995-167777110 GCA_025667525.1 Glebionis coronaria
TCCAAATTGAGGAAGGGTTAAGAAATCAAGAACTTGAAAATAACCCTAAAGTAAAGAACCAAATTGGGTCATCTTCTGTCAACATGGTTGAAGGATATGGAGCCAAGAATTCAAATAACAATAAGAAAAAACGTAAGTACAACAACAGTGGTGATAATAAATCTGCCAACAAGAAGGCAGTGGGGCATTGTTGGAAATGTGGCAAGCATGGTCACATGAAGAAGGATTGTCGCTCTAAGGACAAAAAAAGGCGTTGGTTCAAATGGGTCTAAGGATCCTGAAAAGCTACAAGGTTATAATTCTGATCTTATTCAGAATAGTGATAATGTTTTACATTATGTTTCTGTTATATCTGATGCATTTTATGTTCAGGATGATGATGTTGCTTGGTGGGTTGATTCGGGTGCAACAAGTCATGTTTGCAAGGATCTTCGTTGGTTTCAAGCCTGTAAATCAATTGAAGATGGATCATTTGTAAAGATGGGAAACGTTGCTACTGAACCAATCAAAGTAATATGGCGTGTTTTATTAACTTTCACTTCTAGAAAAACTTTATGTTTAGATAATGTGTTTTATGTACCCGGGATTCGAAAGAATCTCGTTTCTAAAATTGTGTTGAATAAGTGTGGCTACTAACAGGTGTTGGAAAGTGAAAAGTATATCTTGTCAAGACATGGTACTTTTGTTGGATTTGGTTATGTATGTAATGGAATGATCAGATTAAATCTGAATTATCCTTTGTTTAATGCTTCTGCTTGTATGATTACTTCTAGTCATAGTAATGATGTAAGTAATTCTGAATTGTGTCATGCTAGACTAGGACATGTTCATTACAGGAGAATGATAGATATGGCTAAAATGAGTTTAATACCTGCTTTTGACATGACAAATAAAAGTTTAAGACTTGTATGTTAACAAAGATTACTAGACAACCTTTTAAGGGTGTTAATTGGGAAAGCAAAGTATTAGATCTCATACATAGTGATCTATGTGATTTTCATGCCAATCCTTCACTAGGACAAAATAAGTATGTTATAACTTTTATTGATGATGCTTCTAGATATTGTTATGTATATCTATTGCATGCTAAAAGTAAAGCTCTTGATAAATTTAAAATTTATAAACAAGAAGTAGAACTTCAAAGACAAGATTCAGTAAAGGTATTTCGTACTGATCGTGGTGGTGAGTATTATGATCCAGTTTATTTCCAATCTACTGGAATAATACATCAAACCATGGCTCCTTACACACCACAACAGAATGGGGTGCCTGAAAGGAAGAATAGGACCTTTAAGGAAATGGTTAATTCCATGTTATCTTATTCTATTCTAAGTGAAGGGTTTTGGGGTGAGGCAATGTTGACAGCCTGTTATATTCTGAATAGAACTCCAAACAAACATAGCAAACAAACTCCTTATGAGATTTGAACCAAGAAGGTATTGAATTTGGCTTATTTAAGGGTTTGGGGCTGTAGAGCAGTTGTAAGGTTGACTCAACCCAAAATGAAAAATATGGGTTAGAAAGGTATAGATTGTATCTTCATTGGGTATGCTGAGCATTCCAAGTGTTACAGGTTTTATGTTATAGAACCTAATGATTATGTGTCGGTGAACTCTATAATAGAGTCAAGAGATTCAATCTTTGATGAAGAACGTTTTTCATCTATACCTATACCAAGAGGTATGATACAGCTATCTTCAAGTGAGATAGCTGAAGATGAGATTGAAGGTGCAGATGATGTACATGGTCCATCGGTTCCTAGGAAAAGCACTAGAACAAGAAAAGTTAAGTCTTTTGGTTCTGATTTTCAACTTTATTTGGTTAAAGGAACGAGAGATAAGACTGTATCTCTACGTGAATATTGTTTCATAATTTAGGAGGATCCAAAGACCTTGAGTGAAGCAATGGCGTCTAGGGATGTTGCTTTTTGGAAAGAAGCAATTCAAAGTGAGATTGATTCCATCATGCAAAATGATACTTGGGAATTTTCTGATTTACCTCCTGGATGCAAGGCATTAGGATGTAAATGGATCCTAAAAAGGAAAATGAAAGTAGATGGAAGCATAGATAACTTTAAAGCCAGATTGGTGATCCAAGGCTTTAGGCAAAAGGATGGTATAGACTTCTTTGATACTTATGCTCCTGTTGCCAGGATATCTGCTATTAGATTGTTATTAGCTATTACAGCTATTAATGATCTTATTATTCACCAAATGGATGTGAAAACTGCATTCTTGAATGGTGATTTGGATGAGGAAATTTACATGAAACAACCTAAAGGGTTTGTGATGCCTGGACATGAAAACAAGGTATGTAAATTAAAGAAATCATTGTATGGTCTAAAACAAGCACCAAAACAATGGCATCAAAAGTTTGATGATGTGGTGTTGTCTAATGGTTTTTCTTTAAACCAATCTGACAAATGTGTGTGTAGTAGATTTAATGCTTCTTGTAAAGGAGTAATAATTTGCTTATATGTAGATGACATGTTGATCTTTGGCACTGACCAAGATCAAGTTGATAAGACAAAGTATTTTTTTCTCATCTAAGTTCGATAAGAAAGATCTGGGGGAGACTAAGGTGATTCTTGGTATTAAAATCAAACGAGGAAACAATGGTATCTCTATTTCTCAATCTCATTATATTGAGAAAATCATAGCAAAGTTTAAGTTTGTTGATTGTATTTCTGCTCATACTCCATTTGATTCTACTGTGAAGTTGATTCCTAATAAGGGAACTGTAGTGTCTCAGCTAGAATACTCTAGTGTTGTTGGATGTCTTATGTATGCCATGATTAGCACTAGGCCTGATATAGCTTTTGCTGTAGGACAACTTAGTAAGTATACTAGCAATCCTAGTGCTCTACATTGGCAAGCTCTATCTAGAGTGTTTCAGTATTTGAAAGGAACCATGAATTTTGGTTTGACTTATAGCGGTTACCCTTCTGTGATAGAGGGTTACTCATATGCCAGTTGGATTAATAACATGGAGGATCACTCGTCTACGAGTGGCTGGGTATTCCTACTTGGAGGAGGTGCTATTTCTTGGGCTTCTAAGAAACAGACTTGTATTACAAGCTCAACTATGGAGTCTGAGTTTGTGGCTTTGGCTGCAGCTGGTAATGAAGCTAAGTGGCTAAGGAATTTGGTTTATGAAATTCCTTTGTAGCCTAAACCGGTATCTACCATTTCTATCAAATGTGATAGTGCTGCTACCTTGGCTAGGGCTTATAGTCAAGTGTACAATGGTAAGTCTAGACACTTAGGTGTTAGACATAGTATGATTCGTGAGCTTATCATGAATTGTGTGATATCTGTGGAGTTTGTAAAAACTCAGTTGAATTTAGCCAACCATTTAACCAAAGGGTTAGTAAGAGATCTCGTGTGCAAGGCGGCTATTGGGATGGGTTTAAAGTCCACCTAATTAAATTCTTATATCAAGATACCCAATTCCCATCTAACGCAATGTTAGGTGCCGAATTCAATGTGGAAAGCTTGATATTTTGATTGGAACGCATAATTACATCATCCCACGGTATGTGTTCATAACTGCAAGTAAAGGAGGTTGAAATTATATTTATTAATGATCTTTTGACAAATTGCATGTGCAGGTGCAAGAAGAAAAGATCACATATATAAGCATGAAGTTTAGCTGCTTCAAGAAGTTTGAGACTTGGCTTTGATATGCTTATTGAAGGATAGGACACAAGCTAGTAAAAAATAGTGTCAAGTAGAACATGTAAATGTGTAAACTGTTTTGTATATTATCTTCAAGTATTCACTATGAATAGAAGAGCTCAATCCTTAGTGACACTCTAATATTCGAATATTTGGAATGCTGATATACTAATGTGAAATTCAATCATGTCAACATTTCATTTATGCATCAATTTGTTTGTGTTATGATTTTCTTTAAGTTAATCAAGATTACACTTAAGTGGGGGAGGATTGTTGGTGATTTTGTATTAGCAATATGATTTAAGTGTAATGGATTGACTTAGTTGACCAATGTGTAATCGTGATAAACGTTCATCAAGTCGCGGTTGTGCGGAGTGCACACTTTTAAGACATTATTACGGTTATCCTACGAGGGAGAAGCCCCTGTACGACGGGGGTCCGGGGGCAGCGCCCTGTGCAGGGTCCAAGGGGCGGTAGCCCCTGGCTGGGGTCAAGAACGCACTTAAAAATAAAATTCCCGGATATTTGACACATGTTTTGCCCGTTGTAAAACCTACGGTTTTAACTGCAAAAAGCAGTTACAAACTGCCAAAGGTTATTTGGTCATTGTCTTCTTCATTTCCGCTTTTGACATCATAACAAAAAAAGCACAAATACAGTTCAAATCTGAGTTTTATCCGATTGGAGATTTCGATCGAACCATCGAAATACTTTGATCTGAAAGTGTTTGACACGACTCTCAGATTATTCATCCACCCACAAAAATTCTAACAATTAGCATTAATGTGCGTGCGCAGAACCACCAAAGTGTCAAGTACACATTGTTAGTAGTTATGGAAATATAGTTAGGTTAGATATAAGCTTTACATATATAATGTAGTGACATGACCTCGTGGGCACATTGTCACTAATTACATCCAAAAACTCAATACGAAGTATTAACAAAGTTTATTCTCTTATGCAGCTTTTTTATAAAATCAGTGACTAATATGCTTTTTCAAAACAAAAAGAGTAGAAAGGAATTCTTGCTTTCTTAACTCACATCCCAAAGAATCTCTGCCATACTCAGACAGTGTTTCCTTATGTCTCTACTCTCTACTATATGTCTATTACATATGACCAATATCATCCACAAGAGAGTAACCATATGGGTTTGGGACTATCAATATAACCTAAACTGATTCAACAATGAGGCATTACATCAAACACTTTCCTGCAATCTAAAGGAACAAAGAAAAAAGTAATAAATTTGATCAAGTATTTTGATTCCCTTTTCAGCAAATACTTGGCGGGCAAGAACATTAGAAGGAATGATTTTAGATATATAGATTCAATCATATATAGGTTATTCAATAAACCATCTTCCACAATCTTTTCTTCTCTTTTCAGTGAAAGAAAATATGGAAGTCACTGTAAATTTGACAATTAACCGAACATCCCCACCAAATGATATGCGCAACAGAACTACAAAATTTGGGTGCTAGGCAGTTATCATCACACAAAAGCTATTTCGAACGACTCAAAGAGACGTAGAGATTTAAACATAAATTAAACATTGATAAAACATCATTGTCTACCACTTCCCAAACCCCAAACATAATACAAAACATAGTTGCGTTTAGGTCCCCACTGAATCTGAACCCAAAAGTACATTACTGGTTTCACATGACAAAATATAAAAAGTTTTATGTTATAAAAGGGATGAAAGACAACGTAGAGTGCCAAGCCACAACAACTTCCATCCTCGCATGCTCATTGATACCATATCATCAATTACCTGAAACACATGCTTAAAGGGGTCAACAAATATTTTTGAGCGAAATTTATAGGTTTTACAATCTCATTTTGAACATAAGTATATAAAATCAATCAAGATCATTTATAGAATTGTCGGTCAAACAATCTATCATTCAAGGTTATTATAATTGTGTTTAAGCTCATGACACTAATCCGTTAACTCAATCACCCGCGTACGTTTACCGACATGATTAAGATGAAAACAGTGACCCTTCTAAAGGCATTAGTTGCAATTATACCTTATTTCTTATCACAAGTTATCCGTCCGCAGAGGGTACTCAACGTACTAGCTCTCGTCTCGGATAGGGTCGTCAACCCCATAGTACTATCAGTTGTATAAGCGTCTATTTTCAATCCATACAAGGATTAAACAATAGTTAATAGTTCATGAATATAGGGTCTTATGCAACTAGGTACTCAACACAATTCAGGCAACTTTCGGGTCCAACAATCATTCATGACTTATGTTCGTTTTATTTAAAATAGCATGCATCCCCCTCGTGGTTAAAACCATTTAAAAGTGTAATAAGCGAGGCTATAAACTCACCTTGTGTAGTAGTAGTGGTTCTAGCGAAGACGTAACGAAAATATCACCGACGATTTGGTTGCCTCGGAAAATCTAACACGTGACCTAGAAATCAAAATACGAAAACCGAGTCAATACTCCGTGTACATTATTGTACTAAACACGCGTATATAAAAACAATTAATACTTATAAAAACTCACGCCAAAACTCATACATTTGATCATTACTAAACTCGTACTATCTATCTATGTAATTAAAAATGTTTCCTTTTTTATAACTTTGCCGGTACTTACCAACAGTACGAGCTGTTTTCTATCACTTAAGCATATCTATAAATTACAAGAAAATTTGTAAAAATCCCTTATAACCTGTAGAAAACCCATTTTAAATCCCATAAAAAGTTTTCACTTTTATGACCCATTACTCACTACATTACTAGACATAAACGTTTCGGACTGATTTTGTACTTTTACCATGTAAGACTTCTTTGACTTGTTTAAAATGTACCATTTGCTAATTTGACCCTTAATTCTAAAAATAGACTAAAAAATGCAGGTTTGGAACCAAAGAACAACTTTAAATTATATATAAAACTCTATCTATGGTCCCCGGGATTTGACCTAAAACCAAACATAATTTCTGATTATGTTGATTTCATCTCCCGGTACACGAACTTTCAAAATAGCATAACTTTTGACTCGTTAGGAGTCGTAAGCTCTTTCTTATACCAAATCAAATCTAAGACAATTCTCTACAACTACATCCTAGCCTCATGACCTGTTTTTTATTAATCTCACGAAAACATGCCTAAACAATCTGCCTAAAATTTCCTTCCTCAAAATCAACCCAACACTTGTTTCCATTCCGTTCTAACATCATCTAGACCTAACCTAACCACTTATAAACATTCCCAAACACCCTAATCAGCCTATACTACCATTAAAATCAAATCTTCATAAAAATCCAAATCCTAAATCACACATGCGTTATGTTTATCCTATTTAAAAACATCAAAAACACAACTCTAAGCACAAACCCACAACACAAATCATCAACCACCATGAACAACCAAACACCCCCATTTGGCCGTGGGATGTTGGTGTTCAAAAAACCCCAACCAAATTGATTTTGGTTGGTTTTGTGGATGATTATCCATTACCCAAACATCAATAAATCATGCAACTAGTCTAATTACATCAAAACATATTTTTGAAAAATCTTTGATTCTTGAAATTTTTTTGTTAATGCATGTTGTTATAAACTACATCAAAACACTTACAAAGGAAAACTAGGATGTGGTCTAAACTTGGATTTGTTAAAATCAAAAGGAGATAAATTTTGGTGGTGGTGGCGGTGTGGATGCCGACGGTCAAAGAGAGAGGAAAGGGAGGAGAAGAAATTTTTTTGAATGAATTTTTGATGTGTGTGTTTAATTCCCTTCCTTTTGTAAAAATTAGAGGGGCCTCTTTTGCCATTTTGGTTTTATTTGGCCTCATTTTCAAACGACACAACTTAGTAGCGGGAAACGACTTACCAGTTGATTTTGAAAATTTGCGAGAGTCGGGGGTCGCCCCGAACACTCGAAAATACTTTTTAAGCAATTTAAACGCACCCGGGATAAAATAAAACGCACCCGGCTCGACTTAACACGAACCAAAAATAAAATTCTCGAAAAATTCTAATATCTACAAAACGATAATAAAACATAGAAATTGGGCATCCGTCAGGATCGTAGTCGTCGTCGTCTTTCTTAAATCGTCAATCGTTAAGATCACGACCTTAAACATCGGTTTCAACTTAAACAGTCAAATATATAATAAACGAAATTTCTTAAAAATTTCAAAAATATTCGTAATTTAGGGTAAAATAAATGACCTCGGGTTCTGGGTATCACATCCACCCCTCCTTAAAAGAACGACGTCCCGGCGCTCGCCTCTTCTTATACTCACATTTCGTGCCGCTAGAACAGATGGGGATATCTCTCCTTGAAGAATTCCTCACGTTCCCAAGTGTATTCCGGTCCACGTGTGACAATCCGTCAATTTATGGTTTATATTTTATTCTCCATATTTATTTGAAAAACATTATTTTAATGTTATATTATGAACTCACTTATTTTTGGGAAGAAATTTGGATTTATGTCTTGAAGTAGCATCGACTACGTCTAAACCGGAGGATTCTACGTTACGTGCTTACGTTTACATACACCGTTTTGGTGACAGTCCGACATTTCAGGAAATAAATTTATCCGTGAATATTATTTTGGAATTTTAAATTTGTGTTGGTTCATAAACTCACAAATTTACGAGAAGAGATTAGGACTTACGATTATAATTTAACGTCCTTTACGACTAAACCGGAAACCTTATGATTACGTATTTACGTTTTCGAACTTCGTTTTTGATGAGAAAATTTTTATTAGATTCGTTTTGTGCCGTTGATTCATAATTTATAAAAACGTTTTTCGTAAAACGACTCGAGGGCACGCAAATCGAGGAAACTAGAATCGAGGAATACCCGTAAATTAGTGGGATGAGACAAAACAAGTTTTATCCCACCCCACTCAAAAGGGATGGCTAACCATGCCACCATAACACCCTTAGGTGTCAACTTGTGAACAACAAGTGGTACACTTGTTACTTGAAGCTTAACAAGTAAGGTACATCAACTTCAAACCACAAAACCATTTACAACCAAACATTTACTCACTTTCATCACATGCAAACTACTCTCCTCTCTCTCTCAAATTCGTCCCAAAATCACCAATAACAACTCTTATTTGATCTATTTTAGCCATAAAATCATGTGTTATTCATACACATGATGATGCTCCTTTGAAGCCTTGAAGATTGGAGGTGATTTTAACATCCAAGGAGAAGATTTGTTGGTGTCATAGGGATGATTTTCCATGAGAATTTTATAAAGATTGGTGGACTTGAAGATGATATTGGTTTATCACAAGTTTTGCCATCAAAATCCAAGCCTTGTTCATCAAAGACTCATCTTTTCATCACTAATGGTGGTATAGAGATTGTTCTTCCCATCCTCTTGTTATTTTGATTATGTAATCATGTATTTTCTTTCTTATTGTATATGTATATGATGAATATATGATGATAAAAATGTTGTGTGAGGATCAAGTGTTGATAAATATGATTAAAGAGATGAAAAACCATAAGAAACAAGGCTAAAATCTTGCTTAAATTGTTGGCTGTATAAAAACAGTAAGTAACCAAGTTATAAACTGATAAAATTGCATGGTGGAATCCATTTACAGTAAGTGTTAGATGTCATACACATGTGAGAGTTGGCCATTCAATGGAATCATCAAAATGAGTGAGATATGATCAAAACAAGATTAGTGTACCAATCTGAATAGTCTGTTTTGTAGGGACTGTTAAGGATAGATAGACATGGAATGAGCAGTAGCTATAACTAACTTAATCGTAGCACATAATATGAAGTTTATTCCATCTAAAAATGAGCTTCTTTCTCCTTATAGAACTCAAGATATGATAAAAATGGTGAAGATGAAACTAAAAATCAGATTTTGAAGAATTAATGTTTAATAGTATTATATAAGCACTCAAACTAATATAGTATAAAATGTGAATTAAAACTCACTAACTTATAAATTTAATTTATATAAATATGTATAAGATTAAATAAATGGACTAATTATAAAAATGGTAGTTGAATAAGATTTATAAGTTATAAAAACTATAAACATGATTTTTACGACTTTTTCGGCTATTACCGTAAAATTAACGTTTTTCGCCAATTAAAATTAGACGATCAAACCCGTCTAATGTAAAGTTTTTAAGAGTCATATACTGATATATAAGTACCTAATACAAGTAAAAACCGATAAAACCCGAACTATATGACCTACGGACATTAACGAGCTAAGTTAGCATATTTGGACTAATAATTTAACTAAATAAGTTAAACAATTATAAAAATTACTTATTGGGCTTAACCCATTTGGACCCAACATGTAAAATATGATACTGATAATAAAAGTATAATTGGGCTAATATAATATATTGGGCTTGTAATGGGCCCATTGGGCCTCAAAATGTAATTAAATTGAACTAGTATAACTAGTATAAAAATGTTACCAACACATAAACACTATAATAAATAAGTAAAGATGTATAAACTCACTTGATCATCATCATATATATAAAATCATCATATGTATACATAATTGTTATTTCTATAAAGTCATTGGACAAGAGTCTAATACGAGTATTATTTGTCTAGGTTTCCGTGGTTGAAGCACGTACCGTACATCCGAATCGCCGATAACCGCCTTCCCACATCAATGTGAGTTCATAGCCTCGCACTCTTTTAAATGTTTTTATGAAATGTTTTATAAACCCGCGAGGGAGATAACATGTTAGTTTGATAAAATAGGACTCCATTTGTCCCGATTGTTTGTTTATTGATTTGGACCCGAATGATTGTATGACCCGATGAATGATTAAGTGACCCAATAGATGAAATGAAATGGATTATTAAAGTTAGGTTATGTCACTAAAAGTCCCATTAGCATGAATTGTGTACTACCGGGATTTGGTAGACGCTTATGCATATAATAGTACTATTTGGTGACGATCACCCCAGTTCGCGCCTTGACGGTTGATCCCCGTCGTGCCACATTGATTGGTAAGCGAATTTATGTATGAGAAGATTTACACAAGCGTGATTATTTTGACGACACACTAATTTAGATGGGCAAATGAGTTTCAGGCTAGCTACCCGTTGTTTGTTGTAGTAAGGTAACAATGTCATGCGGCTTATAATAATCCAATTAACGAAATATTGCTATATGCACCGAATTACGATATATTGCCTGACTAGCAATATGGGGTCTTACTATTGATATTATGTTCGTGTTTTGTTTTTTCATAACCATATTCATATAACGGTTTTTATTTAATCTATACAACGTTATAAAACGTATTGTATGATGTTTTAACGAAAATGGTTCGTATAATGATTTTGAAGGCGAAAGCCTATATTATGATTTTTGATAAAGATTTGTATAAAATGACTTTGGCTATTTTATGGCCTATTACAAAGATTTGTACAAAATTATTTTCGGTAATAATTTTATACCGATGTTATATTGATGGATTTTATTAAACTCTATGAATTCACTCGGCGTTTTCGCTGACCTTTTCTTTTAACATGTTTTATCTCAGGTACTTGAAGGTAATTCTCGGGAAGACATCAAGGATTCAAGGCCCGCACTTAAATATTAGTTTCCATTCAAATGCTTTGTAAAACCTGTATAAAATACAATGACTTGGGACCTATGTAAATTTGATATTTATGAATGGAAATGCCTTTATTATTAAATGACGCGATTTTTATGCGTTGTCTATGATGTGAGTAATGTGCTATCCCGTAACACCAACGAGTCTTCCGCTGTATTGAATTATGTATATTTGGGGGTGTTACAGTTTGGTACCAGAGCTCTCGTTATAGAGAACGAAAGATTTTTAAAACCAAGGTTTTGAATAAAACATTTCAAAATCTTTTAACTATAAACATTTTTCTAAAAATGTCTAAAAATCTTTTGACTATAACGGTGCCGAAGAATTCCCGAGTTACCGACAAGGCCAGACTGAGAAGTGTTATTTTAATATATATATAACTTGGATTATATATATATATATATATATATATATATATAGGGGGACTTTATTTACAGAACCCATCTTAGTGACAGAACTTGCAGAAACCTTGTTTTTGAAGGCAAACATGTATGTCTGAAAGAGTACATGTATGTTTTTGAAAGCGGACATGTATGTTTTTGGATCGGTGCACATACATGCATGCGCGCTTTCAAAAATGTATGTTTTTGAATGTGTACACATACATGCATGGACGCCCTCAAACATGTATGTTTTTTATATGTTTTTTTTTATTTAATTTAATTTTGACAAAAAAACTTCAAATATGCTTCGTGAATACAAATATTCTTTAAAAACATACATGTACTCCTTCAGACATACATGTTTTCTTTCAAAAACAAAAGTTCTGCAAGTTCTGTCACTAAGATGGGTTCTGTAAATAAAGTTACACTATATATATATATATATATATATATATAAATATATATATATATATATATATATATATATATATATATATATATATATATATATATATATATATATATATATATATATATATATATATATATATATATATATATATATATATATATATATATATATATATATATATATATATATATATATATATATATATATATATATATATATATATATATATATATATATATATATATATATATATATATATATATATATATATATATATATATATATATATATATATATATATATATATATATATATATATATATATATATATATATATATATATATATATATATATATATATATATATATATGTATATATATATGATGTAATTTTATTACATGATTGTTTGATGATTATTTTGATATTTATACGAGGTATTTATACGACGTAGATTGTCACAAGGAACCCTAAATCCCCTAGCAAATCAATCGAAGCTAATCCCGTAGGAATTCTAGCTATTCTAGATCTAAACCAAGTTGCGGATATTTATGATCCCAACAAAATGGTTGATATTCGTAGAAATGTTGATAGTAGTTGATTATGATCTTGAAAAAGAATTGGCGAGATTAAATCTGATATCAATGTCATGACGATCTTTCCTTATAGAGTGGAGTTTGACAAAACATTACCACCTGGAAAGGTGTCATCTGATTCAGTGTCACCCAATTCTTAAATTTGAAATCGAAAGGGTGAATGTTGCACTTGAGGCTGTCATTCGAACCTTTACCCAAAAGCCTCATGCCACTAGTACCTTTCCGAGAATTTAATTGAATGATCGAGTCATTTAATACTAGTGACTCATTTGATAATTGTTGTTGTAAGAGCTATAGGATTGGAAATTAAGTATTGTTCATATCGAGCTTTTATTGCCCTTTTAAGGTTTAAAGATAAAGTTGAAGTATTGGGAAATGAGGTAGGATATCGAATTGAGTATAAAATTGGTTGAAACTTGAATAAAGTAAAATTTAACTTGTGTGGAATAAGAAATTGTTAAGAGGAAGTCGTTAAGTTATGTGATTGAATTATAAGGTTTTAATTGATTGTTGGTTCTTGTTAAGGGTTGTTCCTAGGCCATTGTCCAATGACGAGGATGCCCAGTGTCCAACAAATAAATTGAAGAAATCTTCTTCTGAATTGGGACCGATGGATCTTCCGGGACATGTGGAACACCTAATGACTCTTGTAGATTAGTATTCATTGTGGTATCTTTTAAAAAAAATCCCTAACTTAACTGAGACATCAGTTGGTAGGATGAGTTCTTGAAATTGTATGACATAGTGACACGTAATGTGTTACGGTACAATTTTGACTTGTTTGTGATTAATAAAAAGACTCTCATTGATTGCTAAATCCTACATGTATCGATGTTACCTATCTTTTCTTGCTTGTTCCTAATGTTCGCATTAGTGATGCCACCCATTGAACAAGTACTCATCTCGATTTGTGTTACGTTGTGGATTATTCGTTTTGAGTGCCATCGAGGTCATGAACCTCATGATTATTTGGCTAAGCTCATTTCCTATTATATTGTGGTTAGTTCTTGGTAAACAACTCTTCATCACTCTTTTGCAGATCATTCATTGTTTTTATAAGATAAAACAGTATCCTTTGAGAAAATTGAATTTTCATCACTATATGGATTATTTAAAGTGAGACTTATAAATAATCATTATTGAAATAAAGTTGTTTATGAAATACCTTGGAAAACATAATTGTTTTCATAACAAAGAAAATCTTTGTAAATTTATTTTTGATTCTTATTTAAGAATTAAGCATGAAATGTTTTTATTATAAACATGATGTTAAAATTTTGACGAACTGAGTATTGCATCGTTAATCTTGAAATTGTATATAGTTGCGCGCCTACATACAATTTGGAATGGACCATGCAAGGCTGATTAGTAGTCACCATAAAACTAATGAATAAACACTACATTTTCTTTAAAGATTGTGAAAGATTAAATTTTATGAGATCTGGAAGAAGTGAAAAACAGGGACATAGTGTTAGGGACACCTACATATGTGCCCGTACTATTTATTCTTCTGAGTCGAATTTACTCATCTGTGGAAATTGTCTTATTTGACAATTGACAATTCTTTCTTGTCCAATTCTCCCGTAGTGAGATTCTTAGGAAAAGTATCTAATTACCGAGTGTTGATACCCGATAGGATGTATCGACGTTCCTATCATTTCTTTTGATTAAATTTCATTTGAATGACCTAGGTAACGATCCGAGGAGCTTTCGATGCGTACTCAAATTATGAAAACATGGGATATATTCATATCCATTAAATGTTTTTGTTTGTATCTGACTTGAAATTATCTCGCGTAGATTATGCGTTGACATTACTCTTTTGATGTTAGTTATATCTCCCAATATCCTTGAATTTGTGAAGGATTACGAGTTATTATTAGTCTTTTAAGAAATTCACATCTTATCAACGGTGACGAAACTGGAAAGTTGATAATGCCAGTAGAATGGATTGATTGATTATGACATGACGACATTGTCTTAATTGATGGGAACTCGAGTAGAATCCCCCGAAAAGATAAGATGTTGATTATCAAAAGTGATCTAAATAATTCTTGATAGATGACCATATCCTGCATTTGGACTTGAAATTATACCATGAATGGTTGTGAATTAGTCATAGATATTCTAATCTAGAAAGAACTTAAAATAAATGTATTAAAAGATGTTTATGTTATCTGAAACTTTAGGAGGTATTTGCTGGTGAATTACCTAGACTTTCGCCATTAAGGCAAGTTGAAATTGGTATTGATTATATTCCCGGTATTGCACTTGTGGCATGTGCACTGTACGTCAGCACCATCTGAATTAAAAGAATTACCGTACAACTGAGAGAGTTGTAGGAGAAAGCTTTTATTCTACCGGGCTCGTCATTATGAAGAGCTATGGTGTTATCATTCCTTTTATTTATTTGTTGAATTACCGTGAACTAAGTAAATTGACGATTAAAATCTATATCCACTACCCAAGATGATAGATTGTTCGATCATTTACAAGGTTCTAGCGTATGTTCTAAAGGTTTGATCCACGACATGGTTATCATCAACTCCGCGTCCGCGAAAAAGATTATCTATTCCAATCACTACATCCAGAACTTGTAATGAACATTATGAGTTTCATGTGATGTCGTTTGGATTGACTAATACACATGTAGTATTCATAAATTTGGTGAATCACGTGTGTAGGCTGTAATTTGATAAATTCATGCTTGTGATTATTAAGGACAATTTGTTTGTTTATAAGAATAAGAATGAGTTAGTAATTATTTATAGATTGCCCTGAATTGGCCGAACAATGAAAACATGTACCTTGAATAATTAACATGTGATTAAAGACTAAATCTGTTACATTATTTGACCGTGTGATTAATAAATAATGGAATCTATATTGACTCTTAAAAATTTGAGCCATTTGAGACTTTGGGTTTTACCAAAAAGAAAGTGCAAATATGTTTTGACAAATGTTTTATTGAAAAGAACTTTTGAGGGATTATTCCCTTATACCCATAACATTTAACTAAACTCCTGTTTAGGGGTAAATGTTCGTGTATACCTCAAGAAAACCTAAGAGGGATTGAGGAAACCATTTAAAACATGACTTGAAATTTGAAACGACAATTTTTGCTTTTCAACTAAGAAATTTTTTAACCAAAGTATAAACAAAGATTTTACGAACATTTACGGATCTTATTAATTATTTTAACTATTTTCGATGATGGCGAACCTAACCTTACAAAATACTCGACCCGCGAAACCTGAAATGATTGTTGAAATTAGGATCTGATTATTGACTGCCGGTAGTTGGTAGGAGGTCATGTGAATATGAAATGTAGATCTTGAAGTGCCAGATGGGTAGCGAAGTTATGCCAAAAATTTTAACCATGGAAAAATGAATTGATGATCTAAAAGATCATGGGATATAAGTCCTCGTTGTATGGGACCATTGAGATGATGTAAAAGATTGGTTTGAAAGGCATATAAGCTTGATATACCCTAGGACTTCAAGAGCTGCGTGAATTATGTTTCGTATATCGAACTATCAAGTGAAAATCTGAATTCTTCTTGATGAAGTTTAGATCGGCGAAAAGTTGCATTCATCAAAAACCCGTGAACATCATGGATAGAGAAAGTAAGTCAACATTAAGCCTGATCTTATTCCCGTAGTTATGTTTGATGAAACTCGCGTATTGTAATGAATTACACTTGTGAGGAAAGACCAAATGTGGAGGAAATACCCACATGACTTTAACTCTATAAGATGCAAGTAGTAAGATGATCTTTGAGGACAAAGATCCTGTTTAGGGGTAAATGCTGTGACAATCCGTCAATTTATGGTTTATATTTTATTCTCCATATTTATTTGAAAAACATTATTTTAATGTTATATTATGAACTCACTTATTTTTGGGAAGAAATTTGGATTTATGTCTTGAAGTAGCATCGACTACGTCTAAACCGGAGGATTCTACGTTACGTGCTTACGTTTACATACACCGTTTTGGTGACAGTCCGACATTTCAGGAAATAAATTTATCCGTGAATATTATTTTGGAATTTTAAATTTGTGTTGGTTCATAAACTCACAAATTTACGAGAAGAGATTAGGACTTACGATTATAATTTAACGTCCTTTACGACTAAACCGGAAACCTTAGGATTACGTATTTACGTTTTCGAACTCCGTTTTTTATGAGGCAATTTTTATTAGATTCGTTTTGTGCCGTTGATTCATAATTTATAAAAACGTTTTTCGTAAAACGACCCGAGGGCACGCAAATCGAGGAAACTAGAATCGAGGAATACCCGTAAATTTGTGGGATGAGACAAAACAAGTTTTGTCCCACCCCACTCAAAAGGGATGGCTAACCATGCCACAACAACACCCTTAGGTGTCAACTTGTTAACAACAAGTGGTACACTTGTTACTTGAAGCTTAACAAGTAAGCTACATCAACTTCAAACCACAAAACCATTTACAACCAAACCATTTACTCACTTTCATCACATGAAAACTACTCTCCTCTCTCTCTCAAATTCGTCCCAAAATCACCAATAACAACTCTTATTTGATCTATTTTAGCCATAAAATCATGTGTTATTCATATACATGATGATGCTCCTTTGAAGCCTTAAAGATTGGAGGTGATTTTAACATCCAAGGAGAAGATTTGTTGGTGTCATAGGGCTGATTTTCCATGAGAATTTTATAAAGATTGGTGGACTTGAAGATGATATTGGTTTATCACAAGTTTTGCCATCAAAATCCAAGCCTTGTTCATCAAAGACTCATCTTTTCATCACTAATGGTGGTATAGAGATTGTTCTTCCCATCCTCTTGTTATTTTGATTATGTAATCATGTATTTTCTTTCTTATTGTATATGTATATGATGAATATATGATGATAAAAATGTTGTGTGGCGATCAAGTGTTGATAAATATGATTAAAGAGATGAAAAACCATAAGAAACAAGGCTAAAATCTTGCTTAAATTGTTGGCTGTATAAAAACAGTAAGTAACCAAGTTATAAACTGATAAAATTGCATGGTGGAATCCATTTACAGTAAGTGTTAGATGTCATACACATGTGAGAGTTGGCCATGTAATGGAATCATCAAAATGAGTGAGATATGATCAAAACAAGATTAGTGTACCAATCTGAATTGTCTGTTTTGTAAGGTCTGTTAAGGATAGTTAGACATGGAATGAGCAGTAGCTATAACTAACTTAATTGTAGCACATAATATGAAGTTTATGCCATCTAAAAGTGAGTTTCTAAATCCTTATAGAACTCAAGATATGATAAAAATGGTGAAGATGAAACTAAAAATTAGATTTTAAAGAATTAATGTTTAATAGTATTATATAAGCACTCAAACTAATATAGTATAAAATGTGAATTAAAACCCACTAACTTATAAATTTAATTTATATAAATATGTATAAGGTTAAATAAATGGACACTTTATAAAAATGGTAGTTGAATAAGATTTATAAGTTATAAAAACTATAAACATGATTTTTACGACTTTTTCGGCTATTACCGTAAAATTAACGTTTTTCGCCAATTAAAATTTAGACGATCAAACCCGTCTAATGTAAAGTTTTTAAAAGTGATATACTGATATATATAAGTACCTAATACAAGTAAAAACCAATAAAACCCGAACTATATGACCTACGGACATTAACGAGCTAAGTTAGCATATTTGGACTAATAATTTAACTAAATAAGTTAAACACTTATAAAAATTACTTCTTGGGCTTAACCCATTTGGGCCCAACATGTAAAATATGATACTGATAATAAAAGTATAATTGGGCTAATATAATATATTGGGCTTGTAATGGGCCCATTGGGCCTCAAAATGTAATTAAATTGAACTAGTATAACTAGTATAAAAATGTTACCAACACATAAACACTATAATAAATAAGTAAAGATGTATAAACTCACTTGATCATCATCATGTATATAAAATCATCATATGCATACATAATTGTTATTTTTATAAAGTCATTGGACAAGAGTCTAAGACGAGTATTATTTGTCTAGGTGTCCGTGATTGAAGCACGTACCGTACATCTAAATCGCCGATAACCGCCTTCCCACATCAATGTGAGTTCATAGCCTCGCACTCTTTTAAATGTTTTTATGAAATGTTTTATAAACCCGCGAGGGAGATAACATGTTAGTTTGATAAAATAGGACACCATTTGTCCCGATTGTTTGTTTATTGATTTGGACCCGAATGATTGTATGACCCGATGAATGATTAAATGACCCGATAGATGAAATGAAATGGATTATTAAAGTTAGGTTATGTCACTAAAAGTCCCATTAGCATGAATTATGAACTACCGGGATTTGGTAGACGCTTATGCATATAATAGTACTATTTGGGGACGATCACCCCAGTTCGCGCCTTGACGGTTGATCCCCGTCGTGCCACGTTGATTGGTAAGCGAATTTATGTATGAGAAGATTTACACAAGCATGATTATTGTGACTACACGCTAATTTAGATGGGCAAATGAGTTTCGGGCTAGCTACCCGTTGTTTGTTGTAGTAAGGTAACAATGTCATGCGGCTTATAATAATCCAATTAACGAAATATTGCTATATGCTCTGAATTACGATATATTGCCTGACTAGCAATATGGGGTCTTACTATTGATATTATGTTCGTGTTTTGTTTTTTCATAACCATATTCATATAACGTTTTTTATTTAATCTATACAACGTTATAAAACGTATTGTATGATGTTTTAACGACAATAGTTCGTATAATGATTTTTAAGGCGAAAGCCTATATTATGATTTTTGATAAAGATTTTTATAAAATGACTTTGGCTATTTTATGGACTATTACAAAGATTTGTACAAAATGATTTTCGGTAATAATTTTATACCGATGTTATATTGATGGATTTTATTAAACTCTATGAATTCACTCGGCGTTTTCGCTGACCTTTTCTTTTAACATGTTTTATCTCAGGTACTTGAAGGTAATTCTCGGGAAGACATCAAGGATTCATGGCCCGCACTTAAATATTAATTTCCGTTCAAATGCTTTGTAAAACCTGTATAAAATACAATGACTTGGGACCTATGTAAATTTGATATTTATGAATGGAAATGCTTTTATTATTAAACGACGCGATTTTTATGCGTTGTCTATGATGTGAGTAATGTGCTATCCCGTAACACCAACGAGTCTTCCGCTGTATTGAATTGTGTATATTTGGGGGTGTTACACCACGTCTAGAATTCCATCGTACCTTCACAATGGGAATTCTACTGTGCTTCAATCTCTTAACCTCTCGGTCCATAATCTCCACTTGTTCCTCCACAAAATGCATTTTATCGTCAAGCTGAATCTTGTCCAAAGGAATCACCAATTCCTTATCCGCCAAATTTTTCTTCGAATTCGATACGTGAAACGTGTTGTGAATAGCACTAAGCTCATTGGCAACTCCAACTTATAAGCTAAAGGTCCAATTCGTCTAACAATCTTGAACGGTCCAATATACCTTGGACTCAGCTTTCCTTTTTCCAAAACGTATCACACCCTTCCATGGCGACACCTTAAGCATGACCATGTCTCCGACCTCAAATTCCAACGGTTTCCTCCATTATCGACGTAACTCTTTTGTCGGCTTCTCGCAGCAAGTAAATGGTTCTTGATTTGCACAATCTTCTCTGTCGTCTCCAAAACCATTTCGGGCCCAGTCCACTGACTCTCTCCCACTTCGCTCCAACACACAGGAGATCTACACTTCCTTCCATACAATGCTTTAAATGGTGCAGCCTTAGTGCTCGCATGATAACTGTTATTATACGAAAACTCCAGTAAAGGCAAGTGGCGTTCCCAGCTTCCTCCGAAATCAATCACGCATGCTCGAAGCATGTCCTCCGACGTCTGAATGGTTTGTTCGCTTTGGCCATCAGTTTCAGGATGATAGGCCATGCTCAAACTCAATTCGGTGCCCATCGCACGTTGAAGAGATTTCCAAAATTCCGAAGTAAATCTGATGTCGTGATCCGAAATGATCGATAAAGGTACTCCATGTCGACAAACAATTTCTTTCACGTACACACTGGCAACTTTCTCCATGCTATCCGTCTTCTTCATAGGTAAAAAGTGAGCAGATTTCTTCAATCTATCCACGATCACCCAAATAATATCACAACCACTAGGAGTCCTCGGTAAACCCGTCACGAAATCCATAGCGATCTTTTCCCATTTCCATTCTGGGATCTCAGGTTGTACCAACCTTGGTTTAAAAATTCGTGCATCATTGCGCAAATTGCACGCATCAATGCGTTGCATTCAAAATTTCGCATCAAGGTGCCTAATGCATTGTCATCCCAAAATGCATTCGCATTAAACCGTAATTTATCACAATTGTGTAATGCTAGCGATGGTAGCAATTGTAGTAATCTGGTACGTAGGCCATTTTTATCAAATTTCAACCATTAAATAGGGACCTACATATTTTAATGAATTTTAAAGAATTAGAGTTGTTACAAAAACATCTAAAACAAACAAAATAACAAAAATATAGTATTTTGCATTTTTCTAAGTGTTTTTTGTCAAGCTTTACTGCCGATTTATTTTTTTACAAGGGATTATAGGCCTAACTTTAAAATGCTAATAACTTATTTTGTAACTTTATTGCATTTATTTGGTATTTAAATAATTTTTATACTTTTTTATACTAAACGTATCGCGTCTAAATTGCGCTCGCAATCGCATCACGCAATGACTTTTGGGACCTTTAGCGCAATGGATCGCAAAATGGATTTTCAAACCAAGGTACCAACAACCCAGACGGTGTCTTATGTTCAGCTTTTACCTTCGCGCAAGTTAAACACTTACTGACGTAACGAGCAATCTCTGCCTTCATATTCGACCACCAGTAGACTTTCTTCATATCGTGATACATCTTATCTGCTCCAGGATGTATCGAGTACTTCGACTTATGAGACTCATCATAACCAAATATCGTACTCCAGGTGCTCCTTCCTCGGATGGACATAGCGGTAACCAAATCCGATTTTCGAAATATCTCAGCCCGTCTGACTTTACCACAAAAAGAGGTTTCTGCAGTCTTCACAGATTCTCGGCGCCAATATTTTCTTTCATCAATCCCTTCTCTTGAGCCTTCAATATCGTTCCGGTCAAATCAACACCCTCAGTCATCACTAATGCTCTGACTCTCAAAGGTTTCTCCCTATCCTTCCTACTAAGTGCATCCACTACAAAGTTCGCCTTGACAGGATGGTAGCGAATCTCGCAGTCATAGTCACTCAGTAGCTCCACCCATCGTCTTTGTCTCATATTCAACTCCTTCTGGTCTAATATGTGCTACAAACTCTTGTGGTCAGTGAATACAACACACTTAGTCCCATACAAGTAGTGTCTCCACAACTTTAGCGCAAAAACTACAACTCCTAATTCTAAATCATGCGTAGTGTAGTGTTCCTCATGCTTCCTTAATTGTCTCGACGCGTAAGCGATCACCGTCTCACGTTTCATCAAAACAGCTCCACAACCCTTATGAGACGCGTCACAATAGACCATGAAGTCTTCGATTCCTTCTGGCAATGACAAAATCGGAGCAGAACATAATTTGTCCTTAAGTGTTTTGAAAGCGATTTCTTCATCATTTACCCATTCAAACACCCAATTCTTCTAAGTAAGCTTGGTCAACGGCTTCGCAATCAATGAAAACCCTTCGACGAATCTCCGATAATAACCAACTAAACCAAGAAATTGTCAAACTCCGGTCGGCGTTGTCGGTGTCGACCATTCTTTAATTGCCTCCACCTTGGAAGGATCTACAAGAACTCCTTTGTTGTCAATCACATGCCCAAGAAGTTGTACAGATTCCAACCAAAATTCACACTTGGAGAATTTTGCGTACAACTTCTCTTTCTTTAGCAGCTCCAATATCGTCCTCAAGTGCTTCTCATGTTTTTCTTTGCTCTTGGAGTAAATAAGAATATCATTAATGAATACGATGACAAACTTATCCAAATACGACTTGCACACCCGATTCATAAGATCCATGAATACTGCAGGTGCATTCGTTAACCCAAAAGGCATCACTTGGAATTTAAAATGTCCATATCGCGCACGAAAAGCGGTTATAGGAATATCCTCCTCTCTAACTCGCAGTTGATGATACCCTGATCTCAAGTCAATCTTCAGGTACACACAGGATCAGATCAGTTGCAAGGATCAAATAAATCGTCAATCCTCGGCAATGGGTACCGATCCTTAACCGTCAGTTTGTTAAGCTCCCGATAGTCGATACACATTCTAAGTGGCCCATCCTTCTTCTTTACAAATAACACATGCACTCCCCATGGCGATGAACTCGGTCTAATAAACCCCTTATCCATCAATTCTTTCAATTGATCAGATAACTCATTCAGTTCTGACGGTGCCAATCGATAAGGTGCACGAGCAACTGGTGCGGCTCCTGGCATCAAATCGATCCGAAATTCCACGTCACGAGAGGGCGGTAAACCCAGAAACTCATCAGGAAAAACTTCCGGATACTCTCGAATCACAGGCACCTCTTCCAACTTTGTCTCTACATCACCATCACTAGAAATCTGCGCCAGAAATACATCGTATAATTCTTCCATATACCACATCATCTTCAAGCAAGATATTACTTTCAGACGAGAAGTACATTCATTACCCTTCACAGTCAATACCCTATTTCTCAACGGGATTTGGACCAACCTTTCTCCACAAACAATCACCGCACTGTTGGAAATACGTTTTACGTATTAAGAAGGATCAGTCACTCCAACAATAGTCCATGTAATAGCTCGTAGTTTAGTTACTTATCTTTATTTAACAAACAAACCAAAGCCTAGCCTACAACATGTGTAGGCCGACCCAACCTCGTAAATTGCTAATATTGTGAATACATTATCATATATGATCTTTGGACGTGTTAAATACCTTACACTTGTGTTTAAAAGGTATTTAATTTACGTTTCAAGTACACTCTCATTAATTTGAGGGGGAGCTTGTGTAATTTCATGAAGATAATTTGATTTGCATTTTTCTTCCCAAATTTTCTTAAAATGCTATTAAATCAATTGATATTAAAAACATCGATTGGGTTAATATTTTTAATATGGGGGAGAAAATGTGATTTAATATGGGATATTATCACAAATGGTTTCACTTAATGTGCTGGCTCATCCTGACATATGCGAAATGTTTTCGAATATGGTGGCATATGTTAAGGGGGAGCAAAATGGATTTGCATATCAAAATGGATTTTCATGGTGACATATACTTACCCAAAACCCATTTATTTCACGAAGATGAAGATTGTGGTGACATAAGGATGGTAGGATAAGTTAAGTCCTATGATTCTTCCAGAACCGGAGGAATCTTCCCAAGGACATTCCATAGCTAGAAATAGTAGTCCTTAGGAAAGTTGGAGAAAAGATTGTGAACGTAGCTGAATGCCGACCAAGTACTTAAGTTAGCACTGGAACAATCACAACAAGGTGCTAGTTATGACGTATTTGTAAGCATTGAAGGGGTTGAAGAATGAAAAAGAATTGTAAAGATAAAGGGTGTAAAGAAAGAAGCCCTCCTTACAACTTTAAGCAGAAACCGGGTCAACACATATGCTATTGAGATCATTTTAATGATGCTCGATATTGAAGATATACATCATGGACCCAGTGATGCAATGCACAACCCATCCCAGCTAACTCAGATATCTCTTAAAAGATATTTGTTTTAATCACACGGAGACAACATGTTATCTATCGACTTATTCACTCCGAGTAAATTGGTATTGAAAAGGTGGCACTTATCTCCAGCCTCCGATCACTAAAATCCAAAGTGCACGATCGAGTCTAGAGCCATTTGAGATCATCAAATATCTCATTAGGACACACTTTCATAATTCCTTGCTTCTGCACACAATGTGAAAAGTAAGAAAGATCTTAAGAGTCCTACGCAAAATCTTCATGATCTTGCCTGAACATCTGAGTAATACGAAAGTATTTACAATGAAGATGGAAATCCTTCTTGAGCGAATATCAAAAAGCTCATGGTAGGCGACTTGTGTGATTCTTTATGAATCAAACTTGTGATAACTGGAAAGCAACAGTGGTTTAATTCTTAAATGAATTTAAACACATTCTAGGCTCTACGCAATATCTAAGTGATCTTGCCAGAACACTTAGAGTGATACCTTAGTGTTCACGGTGATGAGTGGAAATCCTTCTAGTGTTAACCTTAAACAGCAGTTGGTAGGTAACTTGCAAGATTCAATATGAATCAAGCTCGTGACAACTGGAAAGCAACGATGGTGCGATTCTTAATTGAATTTCACTTGTTCCAAGAATCAAAATTGACGGCTTCAATCATGCGGATTATTTTATCCAAATGATTCACTCTTTACGTTCGCAGTCAGCTTTGGACAGTCGAGTAATGAAATCGGGTTTACCCGCGAAATCTTGTCAAGGAGATTTTTAATTAAATCTACCTGCCACGAGTACGATATTTTATATCGTCCAACGGTCTTCACCGATCGGAGGTAAAATGCTACCGAATTAGAATGAAATGTTCAAAGCCATTGCGTTCGTGTCTACTTATGTTGCGGCATTTGAAGACGGCGGCGTTGCGGAATCCAAGAAGAACTCGTCCCTGCATGCTTATACTTTATGCACTTAATACCTCATCTAATTCAAGAAAGCCCAAAAGTTAAGTCTTCCGCTGTATCAAACTCTGAAGCTTTCAAGAATTACAAAGGTATAAGTATGTGGGACGTGAGGTCACGAAGAGGCGAAGATCACAAGTGATGGATGCACGAGATCAAGGCAAGAGATTAATTCTCAAGATTGATATCAAAGATCACATCAGCATGTTCACCAGAAAAGAAAAAGAAAAAGAAAGACGAAGACTACGAGCTCAAGACAAGCATAGTATGCTAGGTTTATCTTATTATTGTAACTTGGGTAATGCCCTTGTTTGGAGTGACCTCCCTTAGGGGGAGATTGTTGGAAATACGTTTTACGTATTAAGAAGGATCGGTCACTCCAACAATAGTCCATGTAATAGCTCGTAGTTTAGTTACTTATCTTTATTTAACAAACAAACCAAAGCCTAGCCTACAACATGTGTAGGCCGGCCCAAATGTAAGCCCAAGCCCATGACAAGGGCTTGGGTATATAAACCCTCTCCTTAGATGGAGAGGGTAGTGTGGTTATTCATTTTACACATAGTTGAAAAGTGTTTTTCTTTCACTTTCTCTCTCTAAGTGTGTGTGTTCTCACCATCTCTCTATCTCTTTCTCTCTCTAAAACATAAACAAGATTTACATACCCTACAAATGGTATCAAGAGCCATGTGATGATTGTATTGTTTATGTGTTCGTGTTCTTGATTTTTTGTAGCCTTTTGATCTATATAAACACACGTCCATTTTTTTTTTTTGTGCTTTTTATGGTTTTTTCTTGATACAAATCATCTACATAGTTGTTGTAGTGATTTGGTATTGTTTTTTGGCTAAAAACACAAAATTTTTGGGTGTTTTGATCATTTTTTGGCTTAAAATCACGAATTGGTTGAGTTTTGTCCGAGAAAAGTGGTATTTATTCCGATCAGGTCATCAGAAAAGGGTTTATAGGACATTCTGATCAGTGTAATCGGAATAGGGTTTAGGTATTCCGATTTGGTAGATTCCGATAAGGTACATTCCGATTTGGTACATTCCGAAAAGGAACATTCCGATTTGGCACATTCCGAAAAGGAACATTCCGATTTGGCACATTTCGAAAAGGGACATTCCGATTTGGTTTATTCCGATTAGGGACATTCCGATCAAGGTTATTCTGATAGGGTTTATTCTGATGGTTTTCCGACTGATATTCCGATCACTATTCCGATCAACATTCCGATAATAAAAAATTATTCGTGTGTAATTTTGACTTGGAATTTTTGGTTTATCAAGGTCATATTTTAGGGGATTTTAACATTGTTTCTCGACTTCAACTCACAACAACAAACACATTTACTTTCTTTCATTGATCGATCAACGTTTGTAAATCTTAACTTATTGAAATGGAGTACACATCTCTTACGGATAAGTCCATCCTCTCGGGTACGGATAATCGTCCACCAATGTTGGTGAAGACTATGTATGAGGAATGGGCTTCCCGAATGGAACTTTATATGTTGAACAAGGAGAATGGACATCTCATTTGGGCATCAGTGCTCAATGGACCATTAGATTATGGTACAGTGACGGAAGGTACAACTACTTTTCCTCGCACAACGGGTGAATTGACTGGAGATATGAAGATTCAAGACAAATGTGATAAGTATGCTACAAACATCATTCTCCAAGCCCTTCCTCCTGATGTCTACAAACTCGTCAGCAAACATAAAGTTGCCAAAGAGTTATGGGATAGAATTCGTGTTCTCATGCAAGGCACCTCGTTAACTAAACAAGAACGAGAGTGTAAGCTTTATGATACTTTTGATAAGTTTGCCTATGTGCCAGGGGAGACTCTCAATGATTACTATCTGAGATTTACCCTATTGTTGAATGAGCTCAATATCTATGGCATGAAAATTCCTACCTTTCAATTGAACACCAAGTATTTGAACACTCTTCCTTCAGAATGGAAAAAATACGTGACGAATGTTAAATTGGCTAAGGACTTGCATAACACTAATGTGGATCAACTTCAAGCTTTTCTTCAACAACACGAATGCCATGTGATCGAGGCTCGGTTGTCTACACCTCAATTTCATGATCCACTTGCAATGTATGCTTCTCAACAAAACATGGCTTATACTTATCAACAACCATCATACTTGCAGCAACCACCACCACACACCTATCAGCAACCATCTTATCAACCACCAATGATGCCACAGCAAGCATTTCAACAAAGTGTTCATCAACAATCTTTTCCAGAGCAACCACCATATCAAACATCATCATCACAAGCGAACACTTCTCCAATGGGCTATACCCCTCAGCAAGGATAATTTCCTATTGAAGCACAACCAGCACAAGCCTTCTACTCTAATGAACTTCCACCAATCAAAGCATCGGTCTTTACTCCAAATGATACGCCAGCTGATGTAATAAACCATCTCACTGCCTACTTGTCAAAACTTGTTGCAACTAGAGGATTTCCACCAACAAACAATCAGCTCCGCACCTCTTCAAATTCTCCACAACAAGCTACTGTTCAAGATGGTCAAGTAACAGTGCAACCTATTCAGGGAAGGCAAAATTCAAATGGACCTCCTACAAAGACAGTGAATGCTCAAGATGTGAATTCACAAGCTAATGGAAATGGAAGCCTCATTGGTCCTAAAAAGGTTGTGACTTGCTACAATTGCCGAGGACAAGGTCATATGGCTAGGGAATGCAGTCAGCCGAAAAGGAGGAGGGATGATGCATGGTTTCGTGAGAAGATGTATTTGGTCGATGCTCAGTCAAAGGGAAAGATTTTGGATTCAGAGGAGTTAGCATTTCTTGCAGACCCAGGGGCAGCAGATACTGAAGGCATTGCAGTCGTTTCCACTTCTAATGCAGCTTATCAAGCAGATGATCTTGACGCATATGATTTGGATTGTGATGACATTCACTCTGCCCAAGCTGCTCTCGTTGCTAATCTCTCTCACTACGGTTCTGATGTCGTCAGTGAGGTACCAACCACATCTAATAATACTGATGATAACCAACATCAAGTTGGGCATGAAAATGACAACCTCGAACAGCATTCGGGAACTAGTAACTCAAATGATGTGGTACCCAATCCTACACATTTAAGTGAACCTCAACCAAATGCTACGACGGTTATGGAATCTTATGCTCAACATGATTTGGTCATGGTTCCTAAACATATTATTGATCAAATGCATATGGCTCTCAGACAATCCGTAGATATGAATTCCACCCTAACTGCTGAGCTTGTGTTGCATAAAGAAAAGGTCCAAGCTTTTGAAATGGTCCCTCAAGCACATAAAATAACATGTTCTGAATTTAACCAATTTCGTTTTGAAAAGATTGAACACTTGAAAGAAATAGAATCATTAAAAACTAATCTTTCCAATGAATTAAAAGAAAAAGAGTCGGTTGTCAATGATTTTCAGAAACATAAAATGGATTTCGAAACTCTCGAGTCTAAAAAGTTTGAATCGGAAATTAATTCTACCAAACTTCTTAAATTCAAAGAACAACAGCTTTTAAAACAATACGCTTCCACAGAAAAAGTTCATCTTTTAACTAAATCATTTAAAGAACTCGAACTTAAACGTCTTCAAGATTTACCACCTAATACCGGTTATGCAAAACAAGCTCAGGAATATATTCCGTGTCTTTATGATATGACCCTAATTGGCAAATCGAAAGAAGCACCTTTTGTTCGTAGTACTGAGGAGACACAGTCACTTGCGGATGAAACTCACTCTAAAATGCTTTCAAAATTCCATACAATTGATTATGATCAGTATAACAAAGATCAACTGTCTAAAAAGACCCGCATTCGCTTACAAAAGGAATTAGCTGAATTGACAGTTCTTGTGCCCCAAAGTTTGTCAAATGAAAACCCTCCTAGTACGTCTCCTACACTTGTCAAAACGGATTTAACAAAGTTAATTCCACCGGTAAGTAAGGCGTCCGTTAACTTAAATGCGGTACACCAACACTTAGCCGATTTTGACAAGGTCATTTTGGAACGTACGACGACTTCGGCCATAACGGAAGGTGAATGGAACTTTGAGCACACTAGAGCTGCGTTCCGAGATGAAATTGTTCCGTTTGTAAAGAATTTTAAAGCTTGTCTTAGTAATCTTGATCAAGATTTGCTTTTGGAAATAGAAGAAGTTAGACGTGTTTTCAATGAAATGGATGATGCTTATGAAAACAGTTTACTTGAAATAGAACGGGTTTCACGCCAAAATGATCAGCTTCTGAAGCAAGTGATGTCTCATGATATAGTTTCTGTCTGTGTGAATAAAAGTGTTGATAATGATTCTATTGTGCATAATGTTGAATCTGTGGATAATGTGGTAGATAGTACTTGTCACGAGTCTGACGCTGAATTTTTAAAGCTTCAAGATTCATATTCTTCGCTTTCAAAACGTTTTGATGAGATTCAAACACATTGTATTTCGCTTGAATGCAAGCAACAATTTATTCAAAAAATCTTTGAAACGCGAAGGTGTTAATATCGATGATGCAAACTTCGAAAGAATTTTCGATTGAATTTACAATCAAAACAGCGTCAGCCAAGTGACAAAATTGCTAACTCTTTGCCGATAGAAATAGAGAAATATAAGGAGCTTAACTGTGTGAACATACTAGAGGCCTCTGAGAATTTTAAAGTTGATCCAGATAATCGAGTTTCCAAGATTTTGTCCAAAGTTGATAACTTAAAACAGAAAAATACACGATTCTTCGATTCAGTAAAGCCCGCATGTGCTAATACCACTGCACAGAATCAATCATTGATTGAACAATTGGATCAAAAGTCGGTGGAAATATCTGATTTGAGGGAACAAAATTGTGATAAGAATCTGGTCTTGGCTGAGTTAAAGAAAACACTTCGTACTCTCAAAGGTAAGAATGTTGTGGATAACACAACCACTGTCTCAGCATCGTCCTCTAGTGCAATCAAAAGGAATCTTATAGCCGTCACACCATTTAATAAGGGCCCTAGGACTAAACCATCACAAACTTTGGTCACTAAAGATAAGGCGGAATCAAAACCAGCTTCCATTATTCCCGTGTTGCCTTCTACAGCAGTAAACACCACTAATAAGGCTCAAAGATCTAAGCCTAAAAAGAATCATGTAGCTAGACCTAAAGGCTCTGCGGTTGTGCAGCATTCTAAGCCTACTGTGAATTCTAATTTGAAATGTTGGAATTACAATGAATGTATGTTTTCTAGTCGTCATGATTCTTGCCTTATTGACCATGTGAATGAGATGAATGCCCGGAAACATGGATTAGAATGGAAACCGACTGGGAAAGTGTTAACCCAAGTTGGTTGGTTGTGGTGCCCCACTGGTAGAACTTTCACTATAGTAGGAAATGCGTGCCCTTTAACTAGGATCACTCCCACTAAAGCGAAGAAAGCATGCCCTTTAACTAGGAGTACCAAGGCTACCAAAACACAAACATGTCCTTTAACTAGGAACACTGACACTACTGTAGGAACCAAGTGCCTTTTAAATAGGTCTACTCCCACTGTAGTGCCCGCAAATAATCCAAAACCTAAGAAAGTTGGAACAGTAAAACCTGTTAGTGCTAAAACTCACATTAGAAAACACAGGAAATCTAAGGGTCACAAACCTGTTAGCAATTCTGATAATATTTTATCTATATCTGCTAACACTCCGGAACCAATAGTTTCCAATGCATTGTCTACTGTTGTTGTTGAAAAAAGGTGGTCCAATTTGTTCTCTGGTATTTGGACTTTGGTTGCTCCAAGCATATGACCGGAGATCGCTCTCAGCTCAGAAATTTTGTCAGCAAGTTTCTTCGTACGGTTAGATTTGGAAATGATCATATTGCAAAGATAATGGGTTACGGTGAATATCATATTGGGAATGTTATTATTTCAAGAGTGTATTATGTGGAAGGTCTCGCTCACAACTTATTTTCTGTGGGACAATTTTGTGATGCAAACCTAGAAGTTGCTTTTCGAGAGCATACCTGCTTCATTCGTAATTTGGAAGGGGTTGATTTATTGAACGGGACTCGAGGGAATAATTTATATACTTTGTCGCTACAAGACATGATGGCCGCTTCTCCCGTATGTCTTCTCTCCAAAGCATCGAAGACTGAGTCATGGTTATGGCATCGACGGTCATCTAATCTTAACTTTGACGCCATTAATCATTTGGCGAAAAACGAATTTGTTCGTGGTCTTCCTAAACTTTCATTTCACAAGGATAATTTGTGTTCCGCGTGTACAATGGGGAAAAGCACTAAGAAATCATACAAACCCAAGACGGAATACACCAACCAAGAGAAACTTTATTTGTTGCATATGGATCTTTGTGGGCCAATGCGTGTTGAAAGTCTTAGTGGCAAAAAGTACATCCTCGTAATTGTCGATGATTACTCTCGGTTTACATGGGTGAAATTTCTTACAACAAAAAATGAGGCACCTAAATTCATCATCGAATTTCTCAAGATGATTCAAGTGCGTCTCAACACTACTGTCCGACGCATTCGTACAGATAATGGAACCGAATTTGTGAATTAAATTTTGCGTGATTATTATGAAGATTTTGGCATTTCTCATGAAACATCTGTTGCTCGCACTCCACAACAAAACGGTGTCGTTGAAAGGCGAAATCGCACACTTATCGAAGCTGCTCGAACGATGTTAATTTACGCAAAGGCTCCATTGTTTTTATGGGCAGAAGCAGTATCTACAGCAGTGTACACTCAAAACCGGTCACTAATTCGTAAACGCCATGGTAAAACACCATATGAGCTTCTCCATGGAAAAGTACCAGATTTATCATATCTTCATGTATTTGGTTCTCTTTGCTATCCAAATAATGATGGTGACAATTTGGGAAAACTTCATCCAAAGGCTGATATTGGTATTTTAATTGGTTACGCACCCGCAAAGAAGGCATACCGAATCTACAACCGCAACTCTCGCAAGATCCTCGAAACTATGAATGTTGATTTTGATGAGCTGACAGCAATGGCTTCTGAGCAAAGCAGCTCTGAACCCGCACTTCATGAAATGGGACCCAATAACATTAGTTCTGGTCTTGTCTTAAACAACCATACTTCATCATCATTTACACCACCTTCTAGGACTGAATGGGATACGTTGTTTCAACCGTTCTTTGATGAATTCTTTACTCCTCCAACTATTGTTGCTCCAGAACCTGAGGTAATAGCTCCGGTAACCGAAGTTGTCGCTCCAGCAACCGAAGCACAATCAGATACGTCTGCACCTACAATTGGTCAAGATATACCATCAACGAGTAATTCTCAACCAACACCCGAACCAACTACCCATGTCATGCCTATTGATGATGAAGAGGACGATGATGATCACGATTTGGAATTCGCTCAAATGCGTAAACTTCCATTCTTTGGTGTACCAATTCCCGACCCTAATCAAGCCGGGTCATCCACCTCAGAGGAAGCTCCGTCTACAGTCTACTCCAATCCACGGATTCGTGAACATGACAGCAAGTGGACAAAGGATCATCCTATAGATTCTATTATTGGTGACCCCAATCGTCCGGTATCCACACGATGTCATTTACAAGAAAATGCACTGTTTTGTCATTTTGATGCTTTTCTCACTGAAGTTGAACCTAAGACATGGCAACAAGCTTTTACTCAATCCTGTTGGATAGAAGCTATGCAAGAAGAACTTAACGAATTCATAAGTCTTGAAGTTTGGGAACTTGTCCCATGCCCGGATCAATTGCAGTTACTCACTTTGAAATGGGTTTACAAGGTGAAACTCGACGAGTTAGGCGGAATATTGAAGAACAAAGCTCGACTAGTAGCTCGTGGATACAAGAAATTATTGGGCATCGACTTTATGGAATCCTTTGCACCTGTTGACCGTTTGGAAGCTAATAGACTATTCCTCGCTTATGCGACCCACATGAATATGATCGTCTATCAGATGGATGTGAAGACGACATTTCTTATTGGTGAAATCAAGGAAGAGGTCTATGTCCAACAGCCGGATGGTTTTGTGAATCCTAAATATCCTAATCATGTGTACAAGATTAAGAAAGCTCTCTATAGATTGAAGCAAGCTCCTCGCGCATGGTATGATCTACTGTCACAATTCCTCATTTTGCAAGGCTTCGCTAAAGGCAAGGTGGATCCCACGCTGTTCATTCAGAAACGAGATAAAGATATGATTATGGTACAAATATATGTTGATGATATTATATTTGCAGACTCGACCCAAACCTTATCGGATGAGTTTGGGACACTCATGTCTTCCAAGTTTAAGATGTCAATGATGGGCAAGGTATCATTCTTCTTAGGTCTTCAGATATCTCAGAGTCCCAGAGGCATCTTTATCAATCAATCCAAGTATGCCTTTGAATCGCTTAAAAAATATAAGATGGAATCTTGCGACCCCGTGGATACTCCAATGGTGGAACGAACTAAACTTGATGCAGATCCACATGGAGTTTCCGTTGATCCGACACTTTATCGTAGAATGATCGGTACTCTTCTGTATATCACAGCTAGTCGACCTGATCTTCAGTTTGCTATATATATGTGTGCTCGGTATCAAACTCGACCTACTGAGTTACACTTAGCCACTGTGAAACGGATCTTTCGGTATCTTAAAGGAACCATTAATCGGGGACTTTGGTATTCGAAGGACTCGTCGATTGCACTAATGGCATATGCAGATGCGGATCATGCGGGTTGTCAAGATACAAGGCGTAGCACGAGTGGAACTTTGCAACTACTAGGAGATCGACTAATCAATTGGGCATCGAAAAGGCAGAAAAGCGCTGCAATTTCAAGTACGGAAGCAGAATACATAGCTATGTCTGGTTGCTGTGCTCAAATTCTTTGGATGAGATCGCAATTAACCGACTATGGTCTAGGTTTCAATAAAATTCCGATGTACTGTGACAACAAGAGTGCAATTGCCTTATGCTACAACAACGTTCAATTCTCCCGGTCGAAGCACATTGACATTCGCTACCACTTCATCAAGGAGCAAGTGGAAAATGGAGTAATCGAGCTTTACTTTGTCCGATATGAGTATCAATTGGCGGATATTTTCACGAAGGCTTTAGATCGCGCTCGAATTGAATTTTTGGCCGACAAGCTAGGAATGAGAACCTTCTCGCCTGAGACTCTAAAGGAACTGGCAGATGAAGCGAAAGAATAGTGGTGGTAAAACTATTCTCCGTATCCTTGGTGATCATCTGTATATATTGTTTATATTTTTATCCACAAAAGCAAAATAAAAAAATATAAAACCATATAAAAACCATAAAAAACCATAAAAATTGAAAAATTCTTAAAAATCCAAAAATATTTTTACTTTATTTTTCAAAGGCATGTCTTTTGGGACGATAATATTTACGGCTTTAGAAATGTCAATTAATATTGACACGGCGCCATAAATAGAGTTCGTACAAAAGTTGTAAATATTTCATAAAACATGCCCTAATGGCTTGTAGTTATTTCAGACTGCAACCCGGTTTTCATATTAAAGTCAAGTATTTCTTATGAAAGCTTTGGCTCACAACGGGAATTAATTTTCTCGGGCAAGGTTTACTTTAAAACCTTGTAAGGGATCAAGTTTACTTTATAACTTGGTCTCACACAAATCTATGTACGTTTCAGTGCATTTATTTGTTAAAACAAGAGAAGTCTTGTTTTTATGAAGCTATCATCTCTACAACCATAGCAATCTACAATTGGTATCTACATACTCGACGATGCGACTACTCAAACGACGACTACAGCTCTTTCAATAGAACACGGGTCAACAATTGAGGGGGAGCAATTGTCAAGCATTCAGAATCTTCGATGCCAAAAGTGCCAAGTTCACTAATTTGTGTCAAGACAACAATACCAATCGTACACGTGGTGTCAAGAGATGACTTCAGACGTGACGAGGCGACCAACATATGCTGACAAGAACCATTTGATTATATCATATGATGTTCTCATCTATCAGGTCCAACCTTGTCAAATCGGTATCATATCTCATGTGTTTGATCTCATGAAGATAAAATGGACTTGCATTTTTCTTCCCAAAACCTTTGTTAAAACTTCATTAAATCAATTGATATTAAAAACATCGATTGGGGTAATATTTTTAATATGGGGGAGAAAATGTGATTTAATATGGGATATTATCACAAATGGTTTCACTTAATGTGCTGGCTCATCCCGACATATGCGAAATGTTTTCGAATATCGTGGCATATGTTAAGGGGGAGCAAAATGGATTTGCATATCAAAATGGATTTTCATGGTGCATATACTTACCCAAAACCCATTTATTTCACGAAGATGAAGATTGTGGTGACATAAGGATGGTAGGATAGGTTAAGTCCTATGATTCTTCCAAAACCGGTAGAATCTTCCCAAGGACATTCCATAGCTAGAAATAGTAGTCCTTAGGAAAGTTGGAGAAAAGATTGTGAACGTAGCTGAATGCCGACCAAGTAGTTAAGTTAGCACTGGAACAATAACAACAAGGTGCTAGTTATGACGTATTGGTAAGCATTGAAGGGGTTGAAGAATGAAAAAGAATTGTAAAGATAAAGGGTGTAAAGAAAGAAGCCCTCATTACAACTTTAGGCAGAAACCGGGTCAACACATATGCTATTGAGATCATTTTAATGATGCTCGATATTGAAGATAGACATCATGGACCCAGTGATGCAATGCACAACCCATCCCAGCTAACTTAGATATCTCTTAAAAGATATTTGTTTTAATCACACGGAGACAACACATTATCTATCGATTTATTCACTCCGAGTAAATTGGTATTGAAAAGGTGGCACTCCTCTCCAGCCTCCGATCACTAAAATCCAAAGTGCACGATCGAGTCTAGAGCCATTTGAGATCATCAAATATCTCATTAGGACACACTTTCATAATTCCTTTCTTCTTCACACAATGTGAAAAGTAAGAAAGATCTTAAGAGTCCTACACAAAATCTTCATGATCTTGCCTGAACATCCGAGTAATACGAAAGTATTTACAATGAAGATGGAAATCCTTCTTGAGCGAATATCAAAAAGCTCATGGTAGGTGACTTGTACGATTCGTTATGAATCAAACTTGTGATAACTGGAAAGAAACAGTGGTTTAATTCTTAAATGAATTTAAACACGTTCCAGGCCTCTACGCAATATCTAAGTGATCTTGCCAGATTACTCAGAGTGATACCTTAGTGTTCACGGTGATGACTGGAAATCCTTCTAGTGTTAACCTCAAACAGCACTTGGTAGGTAACTTGCAAGATTCAATATGAATTAAGCTCGTGACAACTGGAAACCAACGATGGTGCGATTCTTAATTGAATTTCACTTGTTCCAGGAATCAGAATTGACGGCTTCAATCATGCGGATTATTTTATCCAAATGATTCACTCTTTACGTTCGCAGTCAGCTTTGGACGGTCGAGTAAAGAGAACGGGTTTAACCGCAAAATCTTGTCAAGGAGATTTTTAATTAAATCTATCTGCCACGAGTACGATATTTTATATCGTCCAACGGTCTTCACCGACCGGAGGTAAAATGCTACCTAATTAGAATGAAATGTTCAAAGCCATTTCGTTCGCGTCTACTTATGTTGCGGCAATTGAAGACGGTGGCGTTGCTGAATCCAAGAAGAAGTCGTCCCCGCATGCTTATACTTTATGCACTTAATACCTCATCTAATTCAAGAAAGCCCAAAAGTTAAGTCTTCCGCTGTATCGAACTCTGAAGCTTTCAAGAATTACAAAGGTATAAGTATGTGGGACGTGAGGTCACGAAGAGGCGAAGATCACAAGTGATGGGTGCACGAGATCAAGGCAAGAGATTAATTCTCAAGATTGATATCAAAGATCACATCAGCATGTCCACCAGAAAAGAAAAAGAAAAAGAAAGACGAAGACTACGAGCTCAAGACAAGCATAGTATGCTAGGTTTATCTTATTATTGTAACTTAGGTAATGCCCTTGTTTGGAGTGACCTCCCTTAGGGGGAGATTGTTGGAAATACGTTTTACGTATTAAGAAGGATCGGTCACTCCAACAATAGTCCATGTAATAGCTCGTAGTTTAGTTACTTATCTTTATTTAACAAACAAACCAAAGCCTATCCTACAACCTGTGTAGGCCGGCCCAAATGTAAGCCCAAGCCCATGACAAGGGCTTGGGTATATAAACCCTCTCCTTAGATGGAGAGGGTAGTGTGGTTATTCATTTTACACATAGTTGAAAAGTGTTTTTCTTTCACTTTCTCTCTCTAAGTGTGAGTGTTCTCACCATCTCTCTATCTCTTTCTCTCTCTAAAACATAAGCAAGATTTACATATCCTACACGCACTATGAGCCATTAACTAATCCATCCTATTAATCACGTCAAAAGATCCTATCTCTATAGGCATTAAGTCAATATCAAAGGCATAATTCCCTAACTTCAGGGAATAACCTCTTAGTATATAATTATTACTAACAATCTTTCCGTCGGCTAATTCCACATTATAGTTAGTCGTTAGCATCACCGGTTCTCTATTGATAAGGCGGCTAAATTTTACCTCTACAAAGCTTTTGTCGGATCCAGAATCAAATAATACACTAGCATAACGAGCATCAAGTAGAAACGTACCGGTCACCACATTCGGGCCTTGCGGTTTGTCAGCGGTACCCACTCGGTATACATCAGCAGCATTTCCTCCCTGCCTATTCCCAGCTTTCGGGCAGTTTCCTTGCTTGTGCCCCTTTTCTCCACGACCAAAACAAACCATTACTCTAGTGGAATTTGCCCTTGTATCCACACCTCTAGATTGACAATCTGCAACTCTATGACTAGTCTTCCCACACTTGCCACATGCAGGAGGACAATTTCCAATGTGGTACAAGTTACAACGGCCACAATGAGGATTAACCTTAACTCCTCTAGGGGTAGTAGCGGCTCTCATCCCATCATTCCTCCTTTGGTTGAACTGTTGGTTACGATTCAATCCTTGATTGTTGTTGCGATTACCCCTACAATTCTGTCCTTGCGATTGGTTCACCTGGGCAGCTTCCCATTTCCATTTGTTTCCCTCAGCAATATAGTCTTTCTTGTCTTGCAACTTAACATCCATCAGTGCATGGGCCATCTGAACGGCTTCATCAAATGATTCGGGCTTTGACGAAGTAGTCTCACTGTAACACGCCACTTGGATAAGTGGACCGTTACGTGTATTTATGGCGTGTCATCAAAGCATAAGGTAAATGTCCTAAAACATTAACTGACCATAAAGGAATACCGAAATCAAACATCGGTAATCCAAACATAAGCCCAAAACATGAAAAGTAAAATACTGAAGGAAAGGACTAAACAATGTCCAAATAAGCAGAATAATGTACGAAATGCATAAAGTAAGAAGTCTGGATATCTTCCATCCAAATGCACATGCTCTCAGAATCCTAAGAGCGTCCTGGTGTACCTGCCGTTAGAACATGAAAGGAACTACGGCTGAGCATAACGCTCAGTGAACGGATATAGAGCATGATAAGAATATACTGAATGAAACAGGCGATAGAATACTGAAGCTGTAAGACTGATATGTAACATGTGGTAGAACTCTGCATAAAATTCTGAGAAACCTGGTTCATATGTACTAATACTGAAATATAACTATTAATTCTGAAAACATGCATTTACTGTATTTTATTTGCCAGAGCTTATATAGGTCACGTGCTGTAACAACCGTGCATGAATAACTGGAGGGGTGACCTCGTCATGCTGTAGAGGGGTGACCTCTAAATAACTGTGCTGGGTGGAGGGATCAGCTCCAATGTGAAGGATGTAGAGCACACACCACATTCACCCTGATAACTTGTAACACATATAAGCCTAGGATGCATCCATACACCCCACTAATAATACTGATAAAATGGCCAAGCTGAGCTGAGTGGGACGATGCAGGATATCACTCTCCTACATGTGAGTCATGACACCGGTGCCTCTAGTGTCGTGGTTACGGTTCCTCCGTAACTAGTACATAAACTGGTCGTGCTTGTATATAATGCTCAGGCAATTTATTTAGTTATTAACATGATTACTGATAAACTTAAACATATAATGGGGAAAAACATTTGGCTGAAAACGGGGAATCCTAATCATGCATAAAAAGGAAGTCCTTACTGAAAGGACAGAAATCCGTACCTCTTGTCCAGTAACTGACTGATGGAAGACCGAACGAACACTTCTCGGGCTTCACGGAAGCTACAATAATAATAGACGCGAATAAGTTGTCTGATATTTATCTAATTTACCGATCTTATTGGCTTCTCATTTATTTATTTAAATTCTGAAATTCTTTACGTATAATAATTTATAATTCTGATCTTATAGTAATTCATTTTAATGTATTATCGTTCTACTATCAATTACAGTACAAACGTATTTCTGACGCTATAGTAATACTATATAAAGTAACCTGCTAAAAATAGAAAGTTTCCTAAATTAGAAAGTTTCTAAAATAATTTAATTTAATTAATAAAATTATACCCTTTTTGAATATTATAAAACTACTTAAATTCAATTTTTTTAAAACAATACAATTAGAACATTTAAAAAAACATAAGTAATATAAAGGTATAATTTAAAATCTTCTTTTTATTGTTTTATCTATAATCCCGAGCCTACCGAGACACCCCTTCTCGGTCGCACTAAAACAATCCAAAAGATATTAAAATATGCCTACTGGAATTAGCGACAGAAATTCCTGTCACAAAAAGCTGTGACTAAAACTGTGACTAATATCGTGATTAAAAACTGTCACGAAACAAACTGCGACAGAACATTCTGTCGCTAAACTGTCGCTAATCCCATATTAACAGTCACCAATTCTGTCCTGAAAAATACCCGCTAATTAACATAGTGTTCCCACTGATTTTAGCAAGTTCCCACTGTTTTTAAAACTAACCAAACACCCCCTTATTGAACGACATCCCTTCTTAGGTTCATTTGGTTGAGGCCGGTCTAACGCAGCCCCCAAGCCGCCCATGTTTGGGTCACGGCTGGGCAGAGAGAGGACCACCGAGACCTTATGGCCTCGGTTTCGCTAATCACACAAAAAGGCCCGATCCCCCTTAATTATATACCCCTGTTTGGAGTAGTTTTGTTCTCGGAAGGCCAAAAGAAAAACCCCCACACCGGCCTGTTGTGGTCACGGCTGGGCAGTGAGCAACCATTCGGAAACTTGGTGTCTCGATTTTCGTGTATCACCCAAAAACACGACACCCCTTTATAGAATATTTCTTCTCATGTTTACCATTTATAATTTCGTTTGTATAGATCCGAAAACCATGCCAATTCGTGATACCAACTGAATTTAAAAGAAGGGAAAAGGATTACCGTAGTAAAATTGATAAAAGGGAAACGAATACACACGAATTACTCAAGAAAAGTTAAGTCGGATGCCCCTTTTCCTTGTCTCCTAGGCGGCGGCTACTTCACCCACAAACCCTAGTTTGTGTTATGTTATTATTATTATTTTTTTGATCTCCTGCTATGTGACAAGGGAAACCCTCGTTTTTTTTTTTGTTATGTCATCATGGGCTTCAAGACCATTTGTTCCTTTTTTGTTTCTAATTGCAGCCCAAACAACAACAAGCATATTTTTTTTAAACGTACGTGTTCGCGTTAAAATTCCCGCGTGTTTTAGTTTCATGAAACGTAACTATCTTTTCCGTATGCTAAAATAATACATTCGTAATGTTTTCTGAACTTAAGAATTATTTTCCTGAATAATTATATATAGTTTATAATAAAGTCATTATATATAGTTTATAATAAAGTCGAGACTGCGTATTTAATATTCGTAACATTTAAATACGGGTTTTACAATTCTTCTCCTCTAAAAGAATAATTCGTCCCCGAATTAAAGATACGACTATACTGGGTTTTACAATTCTTCCCTTCTAAAAGGATAAATTCGTCCTCGAATTAAAGGTAATAAGCTGATGGAGTCATAAAAGCCGAAATGACACATATGCTGAAAGAATATGGAAGCTGAAAGGACTTATAAGCTGAAATATAATTCGTCCCAGAATTAGGACATAATGCGGCTGAAAGAGTATATCGTGACCTGATTGCCGAGAACCTGGAACATAACATGACCGAAGGAACTTAACTGAATTATTGAAGGAAATTAATGAGAGGTCCGGATGGACTCCTCCATTTCGAGTGGCTTCCCGCTCGAAACGATTCCTTCAAAGGTCTAAACACAATGAAAATCTTGGTCCTGATGACCCTGTCCTGATGATGCTGAATAGTTTCTGGTTCCATATTAAAGATGGATTTTCTGAATCTGATAGACTGAATAAGCTATAGCATGTGGATACATGAAATGGTACGTATAAATATCCTGAAAGATAACATTTACATATCTGAGCAAGCTGCTGAAAACATATAAGGGCGACTATGTGAACAATTTCGAACGTACTACGTGAGCAATTGTGAACGTGGTTCATAATTATATAAGGAATGCTGGCATGAAATATATCATGAATGTGATACGTGAAGCATACTGTGAACGTGGTACTAGAATGTATCATGGACGTATGCTGACTGAGGAAAAATGCCAAACAATACGGCTTGAGACGTAAAACGTCTGCCTAAGTATAGAAAAATTGTGCTAACTTGAGTCTGGTTTCTCAAGCTTTCTGTAACCGTATTCGGTAAATAACTGAGAAACGTGTATCGTGAAATGGTACACGAACTTGAACGTGAACAATGTTATGAACACAAACGTGAGTTTAAATTATGAGATAGCATAAAGATGAACTGAAACAACATCATGCCGCGAATGAGACGTAAACGTGAAAGTGAAAATAAACATGAATTTAAAGTGGGCGTAAACATACACTTGATCATGAACATGAATTCTGTCTGATATGATGGTCAATGGAATGTCTTGAATTCGTACGATTTACTGCTGAATTTCAAAATTTTCTGCAGATCTGCTACTGCGTGATCCTTTCGGACGAAAGAAACGCGCAGGCTGATTACATGGTTGACGATAACTTAGATAGTATCATACTTTCTCTGAGCCTGTGGTAGCTGATGACGATTTCATGGAATTTCGTCTCATTTCTGTTCAGAAATTTCTAAGGGTTGTAGTAACTCACTAACATGACGGTGTTCTATCTTGAACCTGCAGTAGGTCAGACATCTAGATATGAACATAGCTGCATTAATGTGTGATGCAGATTCTATTAAATTTTTGTGTGGGATTATGGAACATTCTGGTGGAAATCTGGTTAAATAGTCATAAAACATTTTTAGTGAGAGCTATCGGCAATTTCTGCGGTAGTAGTCAATTGAGTTCTATAAGATTGTACTTTGTTCACAGGCGTCAGTCGGGACCATCAGGTGATAGCCTTCACCTGCGCAGGATTGTCTGAAATTTCTTTCTGTTGAAATATGGTGGCTCAGGAATGCCACTTTGTTCAAGTGAGATTTATATTTGGATAGCTGTGTATAAAATTTTCTCCCATCGAAGATTCTGTACAACTGTGAGAAGATGATTCTCGTGTTCTCTAGAATTTAGCACATTAAAATGTGATCAATGAATATACTGACGATTTTGTCTAAGAATTCATGGGACAAATTTTATTCATTATTTTCATACTATAGTCGGGCATTAGGGAGCTCAGACGTATAAGTCAAAATTTTAGAGAGACTATAACATGTTCAACAACAATTTGGAAAACATCATGTTCTTCTCTCACCACTGGTGGTGACATGATCGCGAATTGTTCTGAAAAATATTTAAGACATTGTAGCAGGTCAGGTAACCTCCTATTCGTGGAATGATTATCGTTTTATGAATGGGATCTCGTAAATTTTCGGTGATCGATACATGATCTCATGGTACCGGCCTTCTTTCTGATAGACAGAAATGATACACCTCCTGGTGGTGCGTTAGGGCGAATAAAGCCTCGTTCCGGTAATTCTTGCAGCAATTGCTGCAACTCTTTTAACTTAGCTGAAGCCCTGTGATCAAGAATTCTGAAAACAGGTTCTTTTCTTGAGACTAGCTCGATGTTAAATTTATGCCTCGTGATTAGGAAGGAATTTCTTGAAAACTTTCTGAAATTATATCTGGAACTCTGGAATAATCTGCTGATCATGAATTCGAGGAATTTTAGAAGTGAATTTATAACTGGTAGCTAAAAGTCTTCGTAGCTATGGACTGATAAGTCACGCGCTTGTAAGGCAGAAATAATTCGTACTGATTTTCTGACCGAAAGTATAATGAATATATTTGGGATTTAGTAAGACGGATCTCGTTATTAACTGAAAATAAGGCTTTAATAAATATGGTGATACTGTTGAGTCCTTTCTGGCTGAGAGGTAGGTAAATACCTGATTTACATAAAGCTGACATAGGAATACGTAGAGTAACGTGGTGACTTCCACTGAGTGGGTTCGTCTGTAATCTCACATAATGATTACCGTGTGTTTAATCTAAATAATAATCTAGTGGTGGTGACTGAATTTTAATGATTTGATTCATGCGTGGCATAATAGAACGGGTATACCCCTTTCTGAAGGGTACCCTGAATTTCTGAGGGCCTGGTTTAGAAACATACTAGAGTTATGAGTTCTGACTCGTATTTTGAGGAAAGATTTGTATGAACTGTACCATGACTGGTGTCCTAATATGTGTCTTCCGAAAAGATACCTGAGGCCTATGCCTTTGACTGATGCCTTGACACGTGTTTTAGTAGATGAATCCGAACAAGGTTAAAAATTTTGGTAACTGCTAGGATTGGCGGACCGGTTAGACTATTGACCTCTGTATTTCTGGTCACGTCCGTTTCGGAGTTCCGATGGTTACTGATTGATTAAATATAAGTACGGTGGTTGTCACTACTGCTTTATTTTTTTCAATTTATGACGGTCATTATCATGACCGTGATTCAGGTAACTATTCTGCTGAGTGGCCGGCTGAGTTCCGGTTCCCACTCTTCTGAATGAACGGTTAGCTGAGTGAAGTGTGACATCTAGCTGAGAAGGTAAAAGTATGGAATGGAATGGTAGTGTCTGATGGTTGAAATTTACTCTTGTCAGAAATTTCAAATTTATAGTTTTCGTCCTTGCTCTGCAGTGTCTTTATAGTATAACAGCATCACCATCAGCATCTTGAGAAATCTCCAAAGTATCAGCAGCATCAGCAATTGTGAGGTCTTCAAAGTGTTAGCGGCATCAGCATCTAGCAAAATCTTCAACTCACTAGCAGCATCAGCACCTGGTAGAATATCGACAAGTGGAAACGCCTGAGATGATTGAGGATCGATTAGCAATATCCATGGAGTAGGGTACCTGGTGTACACCTGGAATACTGTACATGAAGTACAAAATGAATATTGCATACGAAGCATACCTGCGACACTGTACGTGGAGTACACATGAATCACTGTACATAGAGTATAACTGAGACACTGTACATGGGGTACATATGGAAATTTTATGGGATGATCGATACTGGTGTCGCTTCTCTGACATTATCAAATAAAAAAATTGATTTAAACGGTAGTAAACTGAACTGAAACGGTTAACATGATGGGCTGAAAATTTCTGCATGGACTTAATGCTGGTTGTATAGAGGCTAAAAGTATGATTAAACGGAGTTTCATCAACGTTCAGTATAAAGACATGATTGATAAAGACTAGAAAATGATTTTATCATGAAATAGTATTTTACTGTAATCCTTCTGTATCTTAGCATAAAACATTATCGCTCTGTTGAAAGCATAATCCTTGTAAGGAAACATGAAACTGAATCCGCCTGAAGGCGACATCAACTTGAAATTATGAAACTGGATTGTTATAAAGAACATAAGAGTATGATCAACTGAGTTTTAACAACAACTGGTGTGGATGATTATGGTTCAATCCACAGAATTCAAAGAAGAAAACTTGAGACTAGGTATGGGCTATTCTGGTTCGATCCATACTGGTCAAACTTTTCTGAGAACTGTCATGTATAGAAATTTATAATATGGTATTAAATATGGATGGTTGTAGTCCAATCCATATTTGTCAAATTTTATAGAACGTCATGATATGACAAATGTGAACAACTATGGATCGGTTCACAAAACAACATTTGACTGAAAAGCATGAAATTTGACTTGAGAAATGGTGAACGTTTATGGCTGGTTCACCAAGTGATATTTGACTGAAAATATGAATCTGTCATGAGTAAGGGTAAACGCCTATGGTCGGTTTACCAATACAAAATCTGAACGGCAAGGGTGAACGCCTATGGTCAGCTCACCAAAACGAAAATTCGCTAAAAGCACATGCGACTAAATATGGCTAGTTATGTAGCAACCTTTTACTTAGTCAAAACTTTAAGAAAACTGACTGATAAATGAAGAAAACTGACTGAATAATCCATGAGAAACATGAAAGATAACAACGCCAAAATCTGGAAAGTTCCTGGTGACCACTCACTAGTCACAGGTCAAGTTTTAGAGCCTACAGGTCGAACCTTGCGCTCTGATACCATAATTGTAACACCCCACTTGGATAAGTGGACCGTTACGTGTATTTATGGCGTGTCATCAAAGCATAAGGTAAATGTCCTAAAACATTAACTGACCATAAAGGAATACCGAAATCAAACATCGGTAATCCTAACATAAGCCCAAAACATGAAAAGTAAAATACTGAAGGAAAGGACTAAACAATGTCCAAATAAGCAAAATGATGTAAGAAATGCATAAAGTAAGAAGTCTGGATAGCTTCCATCCAAATGCACATGCTCTCTAAATCCTAAGAGCGTCCTGGTGTACCTGCCGTTAGAACATGAAAGGAACTACGGCTGAGCATAACGCTCAGTGAACGGATATAGAGCATGATAAGAATATACTGAATGAAACAGGCAATAGAATACTGAAGCTGTAAGACTGATATGTAACATGTGGTAGAACTCTGCATAAAATTCTGAGAAACCTGGTTCATATATACTGATACTGAAATATAACTATTAATTCTGAAAACATGCATTTACTGTATTTTATTTGCCAGAGCTTATATAGGTCACGTGCTGTAACAGCCGTGCATGAATAACTGGAGGGGTGACCTCGTCATGCTGCAGAGGGGTGACCTCTAAATAACTGTGCTGGGTGGAGGGATCAGCTCCAATGTGAAGGATGTAGAGCACACACCACATTCACCCTGATAACTTGTAACACATATAAGCCTAGGATGCATCCATACGCCCCACTAATAATACTGATAAAATGGCCAAGCTGAGCTGAGTGGGACGATGCATGATATCACTCTCCTGCATGTGAGTCACGACACCGGTGCCTCTAGTGCCGTGGTTACGGTACCTCCGTAACTAGTACATAAACTGGTCGTGCTTGTATATAATGCTCAGGCAATTTATTTAGTTATTAACATGATTACTGATAAACTTAAACATATACTAGGGAAAAACATTTGGCTGAAGACGGGGAACCCTAATCATGCATAAAAAGGAAGTCCTTACTGAAAGGACGGAAATCCGTACCTCTTGTCCAGTAACTGACTGATGGAAGACCGAACGAACACTTCTCGGGCTTCACGGAAGCTACAATAATAATAGACGTGAATAAGTTGTCTGATCTTTATCTAATTTACTGATCTTATTGGCTTCTCATTTATTTATTTAAATTCTGAAATTCTGTACGTATAATAATTTATAATTCTGATCTTATATTAATTCATTTTAATGTATTATCGTTCTACTATCAATTACAGTACAAACATATTTCTGACGCTATAGTAATACTATATAAAGTAACCTGCTAAAAATAGAAAGTTTCCTAAATTAGAAAGTTTCTAAAATAATTTAATTTAATTAATAAAATTATACCCTTTTTGAATATTATAAAACTACTTTAATTTAATTTTTTTAAAACAATACAATTAGAACATTTATAAAAACATAAGTAATATAAAGGTATAATTTAAAATCTTCTTTTTATTGTTTTATCTATAATCCCGAGCCTACCGAGACACCCCTTCTCGGTCGCACTAAAACAATCTAAAAGATATTAAAATCTGCCTACTGGAATTACCGACAGAAATTCCTGTCACAAAAAGCTGTGACTAAAACTGTGACTAATACCGTGATTAAAAACTGTCACGAAACAAACTGCGACAGAACATTCTGTCGCTAAACTGTCGCTAATCCCATATTAACAGTCACCAATTCTGTCCTGAAAAATACCCGCTGATTAACATAGTGTTCCCACTAATTTTAGCAAGTTCCCACTGTTTTTAAAACTAACCAAACACCCCCTTATTGAACGACATCCCTTCTTAGGTTCGTTTGGTTGAGGCCGGTCTAACGCAGCCCCCAAGCCGCCCATGTGTGGGTCACGGCTGGGCAGAGAGAGGACCACCGAGACCTTATGGCATCGGTTTCGCTAATCACACAACAAGGCCCGATCCCCCTTAATTATATACCCCTGTTTGGAGTAGTTTTGTTCTCGGCAGGCCAAAAGAAAAACCCCCACACCGGCCTGTTGTGGTCACGGCTGGGCAGTGAGCAACCATACGGAAACTTGGTGTCTCGATTTTCGTGTATCACCCAAAAACACGACACCCCTTTATAGAATATTTCTTCTCATGTTTACCATTTATAATTTCGTTTGTATAGATCCGAAAACCATGCCAATTCGTGATACCAACTGATTTTAAAAGAAGGGAAAAGGATTACCGTAGTAAGATTGATAAAAGGGAAACGAATACACACGAATTACTCAAGAAAAGTTAAGTCGGATGCCCCTTTTCCTTGTTTCCTAGGCGGCGGCTACTTCACCCACAAACCCTAGTTTGTGTTATGTTATTATTATTATTTTTTTGATCTCTTGCTATGTGACAAGGGAAACCCTCGTTTTTTTTTGTTATGTCATCATGGGCTTCAAGACCATTTGTTCCTTTTTTGTTTCTAATTGCAGCCCAAACAACAACAAGCATATATTTTTTTTAAACGTACGTGTTCGCGTTAAAATTCCCGCGTGTTTTAGTTTCATGAAACGTAATTATCTTTTCCGTATGCTAAAATAACTAGCCGGGTACCCGCGCAATGCGGCGGCGAGTACCCGACAACTATTTTTTATGGCGAACAAATTTTTTTTAACGTTTTTTTCTACGTTTAAACTTGATAAGCCGAATAACCTGACATAACATAACCCGTCTGAATCACCTAAACCCGATAGTCCAATTCTTAATCGGGTCAGGTTTGGAGCACTTTAATCGAGCGTGCCTTGATTACACTAATATTGTTAAATATACACATAACATTAGTTGTGGGTCGTTTCATAGTTAAAGTTGCTTTTAAAAATTAGTTATTTGTATGATTGACAAAGATTTCCCTTTCTTGATTGTTTATAGCTATTCCGCTCTTTTCTTGATTTGCTAACTCATTAATAAAATCATAAACAAGAAGGATGAAAATTAAAGCATGATTATGGGAAATTGCTTGCAAAATTAGCCAACAATGATATTGGAATTGGAAGATCAATATATATATAAAGTATACAGTATAGAGTATAGACATCACGCTATCCCCACATCTCATGCCTGCTCGAACACAAGATCAAAAATGCCATTTAGAAAATTCAAACATCAAGACAAAAAGAAATATAAGATATATCCATATCCACTCACAATATCTTAATTGTTATGTCTTGCTAAAGAGAATTTTTAGTTAATTTAAGTTTTCCTTTCTCCTGTGTTAATAAGAGATCTACAATAATAAAGTGACTGAAACTAAAATCTCACAAAATTATTCCATTTGTGTAAAACACCAAAAAAAATAATATGCAACATTAGTCGTTAATTTATCACGTTTCATAACATTTCTCTAGAAACAATCCTCGTGAGTATTCGAAGTCTTTTAAAAAAGAATTGTATGTTTCAAGCTTTCAATCTTGAAAATAAAGTTTTCCAAGTTGCCTCATTTTATACATATTCACTGATTCAAACTTCATCTAAAAAGATTTAACTAAAATAACTCAATGATTTAACTAAAAGATTAGTGCTAGACACTCTCGGTCGACTTCGGTGATCGGCACCTGTTCCTGAAGTAAGATATCGCAAACAAAAATTACAAATTACAAGGCATACTTTTTACCAAAATTATGCCCAATCTTTAGACTACAAGGATCTGAATAGATATGAAAGTCACAGCAACAACAACCAAAATAAATTAACTAAAGAAATTAATCTAAAGTGAAAAGGTTACCTCAAAAGATCTGGCAAGCAGGTTTCGCGATGGTGATTTTAAACGAAGATGGTTAAAGTAATAATTAACTGACTAAAATAAAAAAATATATATATATAACATATAAAATAATTTACAAATTTTATGTTTCTAGGATAGATGATCAGAACTGATAGTAGTTGTCGCAAACATTGATGTGTCTGTTTCAGTCGTTGGTGAAGTTCTGTAGTGCGTGTACATGGTGGTGGCTGTGGGTGTGAGATTTTAACGAGTGTAAGTTTCCAAGTGTATCCAAAAGTTTATATAGTATTTCAGACTTTGTTTGAGATGGGCCACAAATGTTACAAAAGCTAGAGCCGTTACGTCATAAAGGGCTAGAGACCATTTAAAGTGTTTTTACAGTTTAAATGAGGTGTTAAATTCTTTGAATTGAAATATTTATTTTTCAAAAGATGTTACATTGTCTGTTACGTTAACATTGTCTGTTACGTTAGATTAGAGGGTGGAATGTATTAGGCTAAAAATAGAAATGTTTAGGCTGAAAAAAATTAAGACTTCTTAAAATAGAAAAAGGCTTAAACCTTTTATAAATTAGTATAGATACATTCGTAGTGTTTTCTGAACTTAAGAATTATTTTCCTGAATAATTATATATAGTTTATAATAAAGTCATTATATATAGTTTACAATAAAGTCGAGACTCCGTATTTAATATTCGTAACATTTAAATAAAAGTTTTACAATTCTTCCCCTCTAAAAGAATAATTCGTCCCCTAATTAAAGATACGACTATACTGGGTTTTACACTCACCCTTAATGTTGCTCGACAAACCCTTGATATACTGTTTCATCTTCTTGCGATCGTCTATGAAAGCATCAGGACACAAATAGGCTTAACTCATTGAACCTCCTTGTATAAGCAGTGATGTCATTATTCTTCAGTGACAAGTGTCTCAACTCGTCCTCTAACTGACCCAGCTCTTCCTCGGGAAAAAACTTCTTAGTCAAAAGTGCCTTGGTTGCAGCCCAAGTTCTTCGATTTGCTACTACCAATCCGACAGTAGCCACCTGGTTGTTCCACCAGCTTAAAGCATCATCCAGAAAAGTAGTAGCTACAAATTTAACTTTGTTTGCCTCAGAGCACCCACTGATTTCAAAAGTGCTCTCAATCTTTTCCACCCATCTACGGAGTTCCAAAGCTCCACCGGTACCACGAAACTGAGTGGGACACGAAACCGGCATATGAACATTCTTTTGGGGCTGGTTGCCTCTCCACATTTCCACCTTGACCCTGGTCTCTGTTCGCACGATCTGCCTCAAGAGCATTAGCGATTGCCTCTTGAATCATAGTGTTTACATGAGTAGCTGTCAACTTTGGAGGCATGGTGAAGTCTTAGTTACACCTCTCTGCAATGACAGGGAAATAGAAAACAAGGTAAGTATACATATCAAGATTAAGAAGGATTTCTCTTTCAGGACATAATATAAGTACAACAACACATCAACAAGGTTACTAATATTCATCAATCACATAAAAAAGAGCAAATTCAAGACTTATCATAGATTATGAAAGGTAAACATGGATTTCATTGATAGATCAACCAAAATCTGTGACAAGTAATGCCACTACAACTATACACCAACAAACTTAAGTTATCAAGCTTTCATCACAATGCCATCATACAGGAGTCTAAATAAGTTCGATTACAACGATCAAAATATAAAAATGAAATACAAGTAACTAGCCACGTGGTGATCCACATGACTTCTTGGACGGTGGTTCTTCCTCATCCTCCTCGGGCTCTTCATCACTATCTTCTTCCTCATCCATCTTTCTCTTCCCTTTATCGCTCGGCTCACATTCTGCCACCTTCTCCCTTCTATAAGTAGACCCAAACTCCAGTGCTACTTGATTCCCAAAAACGACACACTCACCCCTGGCGGGCGATTGAACCATGAAATCATTGGACTCCAGCTCAGAGTCATCCACGAATCTCCAATCTTGCTGTAAGGATGATCTTACACGGTCCTCCCAACTCTGTATCCTGACTAACCTAGCCTGGTCTTCCTTAACCCGCTCAAGACTTGCACTCAAATTTTCTATCATGGATCTCAAGCTGTCAATATCATTCTTAGTCGATGCTCCATCGTACTCAGACCTTGCAGTACTTGTCAATAACTTCTGATGTGCTCTTTCGTTCTCGTTAAACCTCTTGAATCACTCTTGTCTCCACCATGTAACTTTCGTACATTATCCTATCAATCCTTCTCATACGATTTTCAGATTCCATATAGTTCCTTGGCCTTGGAAAGTAAACCTTCGTAATATTTTCGTGAAGAGAACGTGATCTAGCTGCAACACTGGACTCCGCACCAAACTAATTACTTACCCGAGCAAACCCCGACACAGTCGTCAGATAATCCTTAAAAGTATTCATTGGGGGACGAATAGGTTGCCGATCGTAACGGCCTGTTGGAGGCACTTCGTATCCTTTTGGTGAATTGGGGGATTGAACCAAATCGGGCTCAGTTTGACTAACGACATCTGCTGGAATTACGTCATCCATCGGATCTTCCTCCTCAGAATCCTCTTCGCCATCGTCACTTACACTGAAGTTGTCTACATCACTTTCATCACTATCATTTGCCGACTCTATTTCCTCTTCTTGAGCTATCCATCCATTGTCGTAATCCGGCGGGTTTGGAGGAAACGGTCCCCCTTCGTATCCCACAAAAAATTCGTCTCCATTACCGTTAGGCGGTACCTCGGCCATCTCCGCAATCACAGAAAATTTTGGAGGGTACGTAAGGTCATCATTCAATATTTATAATTATATGCATGCAAATGCAATACAAAGGTGGTACACATGCCCAAAATGCGATAATATGATGCTCATGTATACGAAATACAAGAATTACGGTATCGAGTACTCCGCGTACAATTTCAACATTTACATATAGTAGTTCAGTATTTACGTAATAAATACTCATACATTCATTTCAATTTAAAAGGGATACATCTATTTCCATCAATACTAAAAGTAAACCTTACCAGAGCCATGTAGGATAGTTGTGTGCTTGGACAATTTCTTACGACACCAAAAGTTATAGTTTAGGATTTTTCAAAATGACCTAGTTCTCTATAACTCATGGCTCTGATTACCAATCTCTAACACCCCCACCAAATGATATGCGCAGCGGAACTACAACATTTCGGTGCTAGGCAGTTATCATCACACACAAGCTATTTTGAATGACTCAAAGAGAAAACATAAATTAAACATTGGTAAAACATCATTGTCTACCGCTTCCCAAACCCCAAAGGTAATACAAAACAGAGTTGCGTTTAGGTCCCCACTGAATCTCAACCCAAAAGTACATTACTGGTTTCACATGACAAAATATAAAAAGTTTTAGGTTATAAAAGGGAGGAAAGACAAAGTAGACCACCAAGCCAAAACAACTTCCATCCTCGCATGATCCTTGCTACCATATCATCGATTACCTGAAACACATGCGTAAAGGGGTGAACAAATAATGTTGTGCGAAATTTATAAGTTTTACAATCTCATTTTTGAACATAAGTATATAAAATCAATCACGATCATTTATAGAATTGTCGAACAAACAATCTATCATTCAAGGTTATTATAATTGTGTTTAAGCTCATGACACTAATCCGTTAAATCAATCACCCACGTACATTTACCGGCATGATTAAGATGAAACCAGTGCCCCTTCTAAAGACATTAGTTGCAATTATACCTTATTTCTTATCACAAGTTATCCGTCCGCTGAGGGTACTCAACATACTAGCTCTTGTCTCGGATAGGGTCGTCAACCCCATAGTACTATCAGTTGTATAAGCGGCTATTTTCAATCCATACAAGGATTAAACAATAGTTAATAGTTCATGAATATAGGGTCTTATGCAACTAGGTACTCAACACAATTCAGGAAACTTTTGGGTCCAGCAATCATTCATGACTTATGTTCGTTTTATTTAAAATATCATGCATCCCCCTCGCGGGTAAAACCATTTAAAAGTGTAATAAGCGAGGCTATAAACTCACCTTGCGTAGTAGTAGTGGTTCTAGCGAAGACGTAATGAAAATATCACCGATGATTTGGTTGCCCCGGAAAATCTAACAGGTGACCTAGAAATCAAAATACGAAAACCGAGTCAATACTCCGTGTACATTGTGATACCCTAGAACCGAGGTCACTTACATTACCCTAAATTACGCTTATTTTTGAAATTTTTAATAAATTTTATTTGATATATATTTTATCATTTTGGTTGAAACCGATATTCGAGGTTATAATTTTGACGATTGACGATTTAAGAAGAACGATGACGACTACGATCTCGATGGATGCCCAAATTTCTATGATTTTTGTCGTTTTCGCGATATTATAATTTCTCGAGAATTTTACTTTCGGTTCGTGTTAAGTCGAGTCGGGTGAGTTTTATTGCTTTCCGGGTACATTTAAAGTGTCCTAAAAATATTTTGGAGTGTTCGGGATGATCCCCGACTCCCGTAAAATTTTCCAAAATGACTAGTGAGTCAATCCCGTAAACTTATGAGGACGTTTTTGCTTAAGGACAAAAGAAAGGTGAAATTTCACCCAAAGTCCCTCCCATTTTACAAAAAGAACAAGTGGAACACACACAACACATTTTTCACTCAAAAATTTCTCACTCTCCCTTTTTCTCTCCTTAGGCCGCCGGCCATACCACACCACCACCACCACCACATTCAAATTTTAGTGTTGTTTATTAATTATAATTAAAGACCACATCTTAAAAACCTTTTGTAAGTGCTAATCCATGGTTTAATCCAACATGCATTAACATGATTTTTCTAAAAATTAAAAGATTTTTCAAAAGTTTGTTTTGATGTTAATTATGCATTTGCATGTTTAATTCATGTAGGGATGATGTTAAATCACTAAACAAATCAACCAAAATCAATTTGGTTGATGGGTTTTGATCACCCAAACCCCACGGCACAAGGGGGTGTTTGGGGGATCATGGTGGTTGATGTTTTGATGATGGATTATGTGTTTAATCTTGTTTTTACAGGTTTTTGAATGGGTAAAACCATTTGCATGTTTGATTTTGTGATTGGGTTTTATGATGATTTTGATTATTAGGGTGTTTAGGACTGATTAGGGTGTTTGAGTATGATTAGGAGTGCTTAGGTTGATGTCTAGTGTCGAGAAATGGGTTTGGAAACGAGTGTTGGAATAATTTTGGGATAGGTGATTTTAGGCAGAAAGTTTGGAGCGTTTTCGTAAAAATTATTTTGTAAACAGGTCTTGTGATTAGGATAGAGTTGTAGAGCGCCTTCTTAGCTTCGATTTGGTATAAGATAGAGCTTACGACTCCTAACGAGTCAAAAGTTACGATGTTTTGAAATTCGTGTACCGGGAGATGAAAACCGTCATAATCCGAAATTATGCTCGATTTTAGGTCAAATCCCGGGGACTATAGGTATAGTTTGGTAATTGGTCAAAGGTTGATTTTTGGTCTCAAATCTGCATATTTGAGTCTAATATAAGACTTAGGTGTCAAATGGGTCAATGGAATGTTTTAAACGGGTCAAATGAGTCCGACTTGGTCAAAATACAATTTCAGTCCGAAAAACGTAGTTTTGGTAAAGTGTTGAGTAACGGGTCGTAAAAGCGAAAACTTTTAATGGGATTAAATATGTGTTTTCTACAGGTCTTAAGGTATTTTTTAGAATTTTCTCAATTTTTATAAAAAGGTTTAATTCTAGTAAAACAGTCCGTACTTTTGGTAAGTATCGGCGAAAAATGCGTAAAAGGGAATAACGTTAATAACATGGTCGAATGGTATAAAACGAGTAACACTTATTGTTTGGTTTTGGTATGAGTTGTAACTATCACAAGTGACTTATATGTATGTATTATATACAGTACCTTAAGGTTTATAAATGAGAGTACCCATTACGCGTTATTGGTTTGATAGGTGTTGATTTACCCGAGCATCCTCATCGTCGTCAGTGACCGTCACTCGAATCGTCGACTACTTGTTATATAAGGTGTGAATTTATAGCCTCGCTTATTATTGTTTGAAATTGTTTTACCCGCGAGGGAAATGCATGCTAGTTTTCAAAATGAACATATGTCATGAATGATTGTTGGACCCGAATGTTGCCTTTGAAATTGTGTTGAGTACCTAGTTGCAAAAGGCCCTAATTTCATGAACTATTAACTATTGTTTGGTCCTAGCGTGGATTAGAAATAGCCGCTTATACAAAGTGATAGTACTATGGGGTTGACTACCCTATCCGAGACGAGGGCTAGTACGTTGATACCCCATGCGGACGGATAATTTGTGATAAGAGATAAGGTATAATTGCAACTGATGCCTTAGTAGGGGCACTGGTTTCATCTGAATCACGCCGGTAATTATTACGCGGGTGATTGAGTTAACGGTTTAGTGTCATGAGCTTAAACACAATTGTCAGAACCTTGAATATAGATTGTTTGATCGACAAGTCTATGAATGATCGTGAATGGTTTTTATTACACATATGTTCAAAATGAATTGTAAAACCTATGAATTCCACTCAACGTTTTTGTTGACCAAATTTAGCATGTGTTTCAGGTAACCGATGAAGTGTAGCATGGAGCATGCATTGGATGGAAGTTGTGTGTGGGGCTTGGAGTCTACTTGTTTTTCCTCCCGTTAAAACTTGAACATTTTAAACTATTAATGTCATGTTGTGTGAAAACTCTATCTTTTGGGGTTGAGATTCATGGGGACCGAAACGCAAACTCTGTTGTATCATTTGGGGTTGGAAAACCGTAGACATGTAACTTTTTAACAATTTTTATTTTAAGTTTAAACTTTGACGTCCCTTTGGAGTCGTTCGATATATCTTTTGTGCGATGATAACTGCCTAGCACCCAAATGTTGTAGTTCCACTGCGCATAGCATTTGGTGGGGTGTTAGAGATTGGTAATCAGAGCCATGAGTTATAGAGAACTAGGTCGTTTTGAAAATTCCTAAACTATAACTTTTGGTGTCGTAAGAAATTGTCCAAGCGCACACAACTATCCTGGATGGCTCCGGTAAGGTTTATTTTTGTATTGATGGCATTGATGTATACTTTTGAGTTGAAGTATATATGTGGGTATTTATTACGTAGATATGGAACTACTATATGTAAACGTTGAAATTATACGTGGAGTACCCGATACCGTAATTCTTGTATTACTTATGCATGAGCATCATATTATCGCATTTTGGGCATGTGTACCACCTTTGCATTGCATTTGCATGCATGTATTTATAAATATTGCATAGTAATCTTACGTACCCTCCAAAATTCTCTGTTATTGCAGGAATGGCCGAGGTACGGCCTAACGGAAATGGAGACGATTACGTCGTAGGACAAGAAGGGGGAAATGTTGGACCAACTGCTGAAGGACTAGCCGAGGCGAACAATGTGCAAGCCCAGGACCTCGACCAAAGGAGAACTACTTGCCCCAGGCCTATGCGTACTTCTCATCTGGTTGGTATGCCAGGTATCCCTAGAAGATCCGAAGCTGCAGCGAGCACAAATTTTCTTCATCAAGGCATCTCAAGAGTTATCTGCCCCGGACCGAGAGCTTATTGAAATTGTGTATAATGCAGTTCGTTTTTTCTCAGTTCTTGCTAATGGAAAGTCCAACCAATATCGGGTTTTTAATTGTTCTTGGTTGTTAAGCTTGCTTGGATATTCTATTTGCTAATTCAATCAAAACCTTGCAAAACGGAAAAATATTACCTACTTATATGTAAAACATATTGCAAATACCACGTTTTTATTCAAGTAAAAATTCAAAATGCAAAATATGAAACTTAAAGGACTGAAATTGTAAAATCTATGAAAGATAAATGCTTGAAATGTAAACTCTAACAATTCTAGGGACTTAAAGTGTAAAACTATTAACTACAAGGATCAAATATGCAACAACTATAACCAACTAGCCAAAAATGTAACAAACTAACAACTATCTAACTGATTTTAACAACTTTTAAAACTACAAGGATTAACAAAGTGCAAACCCTAAAATCATGGAAGTTTAGCCAGTTATACACACTGTTTAAAACTAAAAGGACCAAAGAGCAATTTCAAGAACTTTTTAGACAAAACGGGTTAAGCACAAAAATAAGCTCGTTTGAGCTTAATACTTAACCAAATTTGATGAGACAAGTTCCAAAACTCTTAAAATCCCAAATAAGCTACGTGTGTCCAAGGAAACTGGCTAAAGTTGAGAAATAAGCAAATGAGTGCTTATCAATAAGCACAAAATAAGCTATAGCAAAATCTAATCAGTCACAACTTGATTTTTTTATTGAACCTGATTAAGCAACTGAATTAAGGAATGGGAAATCAAACTAGAACATTTTTCATCAAGAAATAAGCCTAGAATCTGAATTAAGCTAAAAATGGGCTTATGTTGACCAAGCGTTGACCAGCTTATTTTCAAAAAGCTGATTTTCTCAAAAATCATGTAACTCAATGACTTAAGAGGATTTGTGAAGAAAAATTGCCATGTTTATGAAGAGAATAAGGAGATTCAAAATTTCAGATTCCAAGTTACAGAAACTTCAATTAAGTCTGCTTATCTGAATATTGCTTATTTCTAACTGCTTATGGAATACTGTAAAGAATGCTCTTGGATTATAAAACTATATGATATAAGCTATGAATGAAAACAAATTTGGTGAAATTTCATCTAGTAATGAATGAATACTGATCAAATCAAAGTGGCAAGTTCTAAATGACCAAAATGCATAAGTCTGACCCAAACATTTTTGAAGCCATTTGCCTGTTTGACCTTCTCTTTGACTTGTAAATGACTGAAAACTCTTTACTACCACCTTTTAACTGCAAATAAACTCTAAAACACCAAAACTAAATGATTGAAAACTCTTCTTAAGCTAGTCCCAAACACTCCTTTACTGATGTTACAAACTTTTTACAAAGACTTTTTAAGTACTGATTTAAGCTGAATCAAATGCTTAAGCAGTCTAAACTCAATGACCAAAATTAAAGGTATAAGAGCTAAATGCAATCAATAATCACAACAAGAACTTCAATTAGGGTGCAAGGCCAAATATGACTGAAATGATGCAGTAACTAGAACTAGACCCAAATCAAAGCAAAAGTAAGCAGGATTAAGCTACTAACACTCAAAGATCAATTAATCAACAACTTCAAACAACTCTTATCAGGCAGCCATCAAATTACACTAGGAAAAGAAATCATGCTTTTGACTTATTGAGAGGAATTGAAACAAGAACTTTAAAACCTATTGGAGTTATCCTTTGAGAAGAAGAGGAGCGCTGAGCTCTCTTACCCTAGTGATAACCACCACCTTATCACTAGGAAACTATCAATCAACAAGATCAGCTAACACATCAACAGGAATCATCAAAAAGCTTGAAAACTTCATTGGAACTATGGAATGAACTGAATTCTGACCAAACAGCTAGCAAACTTCTCCAATGTCAGTTATGATCAATGAATGATCATAACAAACACTTAACAGCAACAATAGTATCCAATAGCAGCAAGGAATGAACAGGATTAGGAAGAACAGTTTTGGCGGGAAAGCTTGAATTCAAATTTTATTCAATGAAAAACGGTTACAAAGTTGTTGGAAGCTAGTAACTAACTAACTAACTCAAGAGTTTGTCAGACTCTTGACTAGCTAGGGTAGAAATGAAGGTAAAGGGAAAGTAAATTTAGAACTATGTGTTTTTTTACAAATCTAGGCTACCAGTACAAATGAAGTCCTATCCAACTATTTATAGACATGAAGGAAGAGTTTGTTGGGGTTGGTGACGTGTCAGAACCAATCCCAGCTTGCCACGTGTAATATTCTGCATATTGCATTTGCAGGTATGAACAAGGAATTGGGCTTTTCTTCATTAATTGATTTCATGATAATTGATTGGCACCATTGTGTTTATCTCTTCAAAACGATCAAGATTGGTGTTGAAATCTTTCCATGAAATTTCTTGTAGCTAAAACGCGATCCTGGCAAATTTATTTGATGAAGAAGACGCCACGTGTCAGCATTTGATTGGTTAAAAGTTGGTCACACGGATTGAACTGTTGTGATTGGGTATTTAATGCATGTCGGCTGAGTGGATATTAAATATTCAATCCGTGTGCTAACTTTCTTCTCTTCTTATTGGTTGAAATACTTGTCACATGGATCAAACTTGAATATCTTTCCAATATTGGCAGAATTGGTCCTTCAACTTGGCAGATTTTTGTTTTGAGCTAGGATCTTCATTCTTTTGACATATTTGGTCCTTTAACTTTCATTCTTGAACAAAATGGTCCTTTGACTGAGTAGACTTGAGAGTTGACCAAGTTTGACTTGAATCTTGACTTTCACATTATTTGCACTTTTAGTCCTTCAACTTTGACAACTTGTCAAGATAGGTCCTTGTACTTCAAAGTCTTGTCACTTTTGATCCTTCTTTGTCTTTTTCATCCATTTGAGCTTGATTTTTCTTTGTTTGCTTGAAAATGTATCCTTTTACCTACACAAGTGTACACAAACACAAACATACCACATAACACTATTTTTGCCAAATAAATTGGTATTTTGCTTCATGTTTTAGGGTTATTTGTTGATAAAAGGATATGAGTTTAAGCTCATATCAAATTCCCCTACACTTGAACATTGTCATGTCCTCATGCAATATCATATATTTAAGCTCAAATTTACATTTTCCTCATAATTAATCCACCTTGGCCATATGAGATGCATCTACACTACTCTAAACTAAATGATGCATGATTTTGACTTTTAATAATGCAATGAACAAAATACAATTCTATCTATATCTTTTTGATTTTTCTTGAAATGGTTTTGATGGAAATAACTCATAAAGAATTCAATGGCTTAGATTAGGGCTTGGGTACCATGGACATTTATCACCCTCAAGTTTCACTTTCCCCATACCAAGCATAAAAATAGGATCATTGTATTCTCAAGTAAAAAGTGCATCAACTTATTCATGACAATTAAATGTGGAACCGGTTATTATTTGAGCAAATTGCTTGGAGGCAAATTTGTCATTATTTCAAGTGTGAAGTATAAGAAGTGTAAAATCCAAAAATAAGGAAGCACGGTTTTAATCCTAAGTAATCTTCTCATCCATTACTTGAAAAACCGCTCACAATTAATACAAGTCCGTTTCAAGAATAATAAGTCATTCGCCTTATGTGTAAAATCCTCATGTCATGCTTTCATAAGTAGCTACACACTCGCTAAGTAAAGGAAAATAAAACTCACGCAATAATTTACATCCGCCATCTTTTTGAGACTTTGGATCTTCAACCCCGCAACCCGTCAAGGTAATATTGGATTGGAGCAATCTATTGAATCCCCGCAACCCGTCAAGGTAATATTGGAACTCAATAGTCACTATAATTAACACCACACTGCCCCTCTTGGGAGTCTTGCATTATTTTTTTTACTTTTTCTTTCTTTTTCTTTTTTTTTTCTAGCCACTCATTTTTTTTTCATAAGCCGCTCTTATTTTTCTTTATTCCTCACAAAGAAATTTGAAAAGAAGAAAAGGAAAAACACCCGCTAAATATGGAGCATGACATAAGTCTAGTACACATAAAACATGCTAACTTAGAATCTTAAGACGTACTCATATCAACCATAAATGATTAGCCAAAAATGCATAAGAGATTACAAACCAATTAAAACCGTACTTGATTATTTATTAACAATTATATACATGCGAAGAAAATAGAGGTCAAGAAGAGAAGGGTTTAGCCACAAGTAATTATCATGAAGTCTATCTAGCCCTTTTACACTTGCTTCAACTCTATCATTTCCTATTCTCCACAAATTTAAAATCTCAAATAATGAGATTGGTGGATGCTTAGCCTAATAGACCAATGAAGGACTACATGGTTAAAGATACTAGCTAGAGAGTGCAAAAATAGGCAAACTCGGGTTGAGTCAAAATATCCATGGCGGGCCTAATATGTCAAAGAAGTCTAAACTCGTTAAAACCATGTTTTATTATATTTTTTTTCCTTTTATATATTTTTGATGAAAAACAAAAGAAGAAATATATACAATGCAAATGTGTTATGCAAAATAATTGATGCAAAAATTATGAATGCATATTTTTGTTGGCCAAAGTAGATCAAAAATTTGAAAAGTGTTGAAAATTCAATTTTTCATGTTATCATGCAAGACAATGACAAGTTCTAGGTAAGGTCACTTCGATAGAAGACCCCCCTACACTTAAGCTAAACATTGTCCTCAATGTTTAAGAGCATGGAAGTATAAAAACTTCCCCTACACTTATGACAATGAATAGACTTTGCTTAACCCAAGTTAAGGAAAGGACAACTAATAGTGAAATCATGTTTAAGCACAAGGTGTCAATGAAAAATCACTAAAGTAACAAAGTGAACCGGATACAAGGGCCTCCTCCATAAGCTCCAAAGCATGAGATAAGTGAGCAACCCTACAAACAATCATGAAGACAAAAGAAGGTCTCCCCTACACTTATCTCCAAGTCTATACCTTTATTTCTAACCTACAACACTCTAAACCTAGTTATACGATGCTTGAGTTAATGAGTCTCTAGCTCGACTCGTCCCTCAATGAATTAATTCATGGGGAAAATGGGGACCTCTTGGACCATTTCAACGGAAATGTCCTCCCCAAAGTAATGTTTAACACGGTGACCATTCACTTTAAAATTTGGACCATCGGGTTGGGACAACTCAAGAGTTCCATATGGAAACACTTGAGCAATAGTGAATGGACCGGACCATCTCGACTTAAGCTTGCCCGCAAAAAGCTTCAATCTTGAGTTAAAGAGGAGAACCGACTCTCCAACTTTCAACTCACGATTCTTGATCTTAGCATCATGCAATTTCTTAGTCTTTTCCTTGTAAAGCAAAGAATTCTCATAGGCATTGGCTCTCAACTCATCCATCTCATTGAGTTGATCTTTCCTATGTGAACCGACTTGGTTTAAATCAAAGTTAGCCCACTTGAGAGCCCAAGATGCCTTATGTTCTAACTCAAATGGGAGGTGGCACGCTTTTCCAAAGACAAGCCTATAAGGTGTACAACCAATTGGTGTTTTAAAAGCCGTCCTAAACGCCCACAAAGCATCATCAAGCTTATCCGACCAAGAAGCTCGATGCTCTCCCACCGTTCTCTCTAAAATTCTCTTTAAACCACGATTTGTGACCTTGGTTTGACCATTTGTTTGAGGGTGATACGCGGTAGAAAGTCTATGATTCACTCCATATTTCTTCATAACTCTCGTGAATTGATCATTACAAAAGTGCGTACCACGATCACTTATGATGGCCCGAGGTACACCAAAACTAGCAAACAATTGTTTCAAAAACTTTACAACCACTCTAGCATCATTGGTAGGTAAGGCTTTAGCCTCCACCCATTTGGACACATAATCCACCGCCACAAGTATATACTTGTTTCCCTTAGAGGATGGAAAAGGTCCCATAAAATCAATGCCCCATACATCAAATATCTCACACTCTTGGATAAAATTTTGTGGCATCTCATCATGTTGTGTAATCTTTCCTTGTCTTTGACAAACATCACAAAATTTCACCATCTCTTGGGCATCTTTGTAAATGGAAGGCCAATAGTAACCCGAATCAAAGACTTTCTTGGTGGTGTAGTTAGGCCCAAAATGTACACCCGTAGGTCCTTTATGACACGCCTCTAAGATCTTAAATGCCTCGGGCCCATCTACACACCGTCTAATGATTTGGTCCGCACATTGCCTAAAGAGATATGGATCATCCCAAAAGTAATACTTAACTTCCTTAAGAAACTTTTTCTTTTGTTGATAAGTAAGATCCTCAATAAGCACATTGCCCACAAGATAGTTTGCGATATCCGCAAACCAAGGTGTGGCATCCTCTTGGGAAGAGATAGACATGAGCTCCTCTAATGGAAAGGATTCATTGATTTCTTGATGTGGGAAATCTCCTTGAAAAGGATGCTCAAGTCTACTCAAATGATCCGCCGCTAAATTCTCGGCCCCTTTCTTATCACGAATCTCTATCTTAAACTCTTGAAGCAACAAAACCCATCTCAAAAGCCTAGGCTTAGCATCTTGTTTTGTCATAAGATACTTGAGAGCGGAATGATCCGTATACACTATGGTTTTAGAAAGCACAAGATATGGTCTAAACTTCTCAAAAGCATATACTATAGCAAGCAACTCTTTTTCCGTGGTAGTGTAATGAAGTTGTGCACCGGTCATGGTTTTACTCGCATAGTGTATAGGTTGAAAATGCTTACTAACTCTTTTTCCTAAGACGGCCCCCACCGCATAATCACTAGCGTCACACATAAGCTCAAAAGGTAATTCCCAATTTGGAGAAACCAAAACGGGAGCCTTAGTCAATTTTTCCTTAAGAGTCTCAAAAGAGTCTAAACAAGCTTGGTCAAAAATGAAAGGAGCTTCTTTCTCCAAGAGATGAGTCATCGGTCTAGCTATCTTAGAAAAATCTTGTATAAAGCGCCTATAAAATCCCGCATGACCTAAGAAACTCCTCACACCTTTAACCGAGGTGGGTGGGGGAAGCTTAGCAATCACATCAATTTTAGCTCGATCAACTTCTAATCCCTTATTGGATATCTTGTGTCCTAAAACAATCCCCTCTTTCACCATAAAGTGACATTTCTCCCAATTAAGCACCAAACGTGTTTCCTCACAACGCTTAAGCATTCTCTCAAGATTGGTGAGACATGAGCTAAAGGAGTTTCCAAATACGGAAAAATCATCCATAAAAACCTCCATAGTTTGCTCTATCATGTCATGGAAAATCGCCATCATGCACCTTTGAAACGTCCTCGGTGCATTACATAAGCCAAAAGGCATCCTCTTGTAAGCAAATGTACCGTAGGGACAAGTGAATGTGGTGTTTTCTTGATCCTTAGGGTCAATGGGTATTTGGAAATAACCCGAAAAGCCATCAAGAAAACAATAGTACTCATTTCCCGCTAAGCGTTCAAGCATTTGATCCATAAAGGGAAGCGGGAAATGGTCTTTCCTAGTTGCCTCATTGATTTTTCTATAATCAATGCAAACTCTCCAACCGGTCACAAGTCTCGTGGGAATAAGCTCATTGTTCTCATTAGGCACCACGGTGATTCCACCCTTCTTTGGAACACAATGAACCGGGCTAACCCATGGAGAGTCGGAAATGGGGTAAATCATACCCGCATCTAAGAGTTTAATCACTTCTTTCTTAATAACCTCATGGATTTTGGGTTAACTCTCCTTTGGTTTTGAATGGCGGGTTTATAGTCATCCTCCATAAGGATTTTGTGAGTACAAAAATGTGGATCAATTCCCCTTATGTCGGATATTTTCCATGCTAAAGCTTTCTTATGTTTCTTAAGAACTTCAATAAGTTGCTCTTTCTCATCCTCTTTCAACGCTTTAGCAATGATCACCGGTAATTGGTCTTTGCCCTCTAAGAAAGCATATTCTAAGTGGGATAGAAGGTCCTTAAGTTCAATGGGAGGTGGACTCTCTATGGAAGGTTTGACTATGGAAGGTTCCTCAATGGTAATCTCTTGTGGAAGAGGAGAAGGAATAGGGTCCTCATTGAGCAACTTTTGGATTGTAAGAATATCTTCTTCCCAATTAATGGGAGAATCATCATCACTAAGAAAGTTGGACTCAAATTCCTCCAAAAGGAAATCACTCTCTCCAAAAGGTGTTAAAGAGGGAGCAATTGAGGCCACGGTTTCAACATGGGGTATCTCATCACTAGCACTCTTACAAGCATCATGAAAGTGTTCATTACACACTTCATCTAGCACATCCACAATGTTAATAGTCTCACAAGGTCTAAACTCCTTAACCTCTTTTCTATCACAAATCTTCCCTAGCTTAAACACCACTCTCTCATCTTCTACTCTCATAATTAATTCTCCTTCCGCCACATCTATCAAGGTACGACCCGTTCTCAAAAACGGTCTACCAACAATCAAAGGCACTCTAGGGTCCATGTCATAATCAACCACTACAAAGTCGGCCGGAAAGGTAAACTTATCCACACCTACAAACACATCTTCCGCTATACCTACGGGGTGAGCTATGGTTCGGTTGGCTAGTTCAAGAGTCATCCTAGTGGGAGTGAGCTCGGGAAGAGATAGTTGTTTCCAAACCGATAAAGGCATGAGGTTTATGCTTGCCCCTAGATCCGCCAAAGCCATGCAATTTTCAACACCGTGAAAATTACAAGGTATCAAGAAGCGCCCTGGATCTCCAAGTTTTGTTGGTAAGGTTTTAAGTAACACCGCAGAACAATTTTCATTAAGGGATGTGTTGGGCAAATCAACCAATTTTTCTTTGTTTGAGAGCAAATCCTTGAACATCTTAGCAAACTTTGGCATATAAGCAAGAGCTTCCGCAAAGGATATATTGATGTTGAGTTGCTTAAACATCCTTAAGAAATTGGAGACTTGGATGTCATCCTTGTTCTTTAACTTGTCCTTTTTCAACCTTGAAGGATATGAAAGAGTAGGTTGTGGTGTAGGTGGAATAGGTGTAGTAGTGGAAGATTTGTCTTTGTTAGCTTCTTCATTGGGAAGTGTGGAAGGTAAAGGAGAAGTATGAGGTGGTTGAGAAGGTGTGTTTGAGTGACTAGGAGCATTTTGAGGAGGTGGAGTAGAAGTAGAAGGCTTGTCACAAGTAGGAGCACAAGTGGGTTGAACAATAGTAGGTTTAGGAGGTGAAGGATCCTTTGTTGTTGTTCCACTCCTTGTTGTAATAGCATTGACATTGGCCCTAGGGTTTGTTTGTGTGTTGGAAGGTAAAGCCCCTTGTGGTCTTTGATTTAATACCACTAAAACCTTATTGAATTGGTCATTCATTTTCTTCTCCATAGCTTGGAACTTCCTTTCATTCTCTTGATTCATCTTTTGCAAGAGATCCATTGTGTTAAACTCTTGTGGCACATAACCTTGAAAACCTTGAGGATGGAAAGGTAAAGGTTGGGAGTTAAATCCTTGATTTGGTGGATAAAAGGTACTTGCTTGAGGTTGAAATTGATTGGGTGCCTTGTAGTTATTTCCTTGTTATGGTGGTCTTTGCCCTTGATTCCTTGGTAAAATTTGAGGAGTATTTTGTGGAATTTGGGTGGGTGGTTGGGGTGGGAAGCCGGGTGGAGAAAGGTAGTTTTGGGATTTGTAAGAAAGGTTATTTGGATTGATATTAGGCTTGAAGTGTTCACGATGTTCTTCTTAGTAAGCATAGCATTCCCCTTGATACCCTTGCACCTTATCACATTGTTCATAAGAATGGGGACCTCCACAAGTAACACAAGAAATGGTGATGGCATTCACATTATTTGAGGAATTGTTCAATGACAAATTCTTAAAAGCTTGAAGCATTTCTAAGTGTACTTGCAAATTCTTCTCACTATCTCTATCCATCCTTTGAAAAATCTCTTCTTGAAACTTGAGGAGTTGGTTGTCACAAGGGGTTTGAGAATTGTTTTGGATAACATGAACCTTTTCTTCAAATGGATTGTTTGTTTGAACCATTGCCTTAGTCTCAATGATGTCCAAAGCCTCTTGGTAAGTCTTAAGAAGAATATTCCCTCCCGTGGAAGCATTGAGTGAATCTTGGTGGTGAGATTTAAGGCCATCATAAAAGAGGTTGATTTGATGAACTTGATCCAATCCATGATTAGGGAATCTCCTCAACAACTCATTATACTCTTCCCAAGCATCACTAAAGGATTGACTAGGTTTTTGTTGAAAGCCCATAATTAAAGTCCTCAAAGCCATAGTCTTATGTGGAGGAAAGAACTTGTTCAAAAACTTAGTGGTGAAACCATCCCATGTGGTGATACTATCGGGTGGTTGGGTGTCTAACCAATGCTTAGCGGATCCCTCTAAGGAAAATGACACTAACATCAACCTAATCACCTCATGTGGAACCCCATTATGCTTAATGGTATTGCAAAGTGAAAGGAATCTCTTAAGGTGAGCATGAGGATCCTCATTTTGTTTACCAAAGAAAGGTGATTGTGCAACCATATTGATCATAGATGTATGTAGCTCAAATGTGTTAGCGGGAAAGTCGGGAATCTTAATGGCACTAGAATATCCATGAATGTTGGATTGCATACGTTCATACAAAGTGCGATTATCAATAGCCATGGCTTCTTGTGGTGGAGTCAAAGCACGATTCTCGTGATCGGCTTGGTGGACGATGGTGGTCTTACTCTTTCTCTTTTTCTTCCTTTTCGGATGAAGAGGTTGTACACCAATCGGTATTTGTGCACGCCCGCGAGTGAGCATGCAACTCAATACGAGGAATGAGAGAGAAGCTCTCGTGTGACTTTGAAGAGAAATGGATTATCCTCTTCGAGTTTCAATATTAAATATCCACAAGAAAATAACACTATACGTATATACTACTTTGGGTGCAAGACCCTCAATGAAGCCTTCCTTCTTAGAATACTTAAAAGTGAACGGGGGGTTAGGTGGCGCGAAGCACTTAAGTACCTATTTACCCTTAGATGGCATTTTATAGCACATCGCCTTTCTATTCACTTAAATGTTCGTATTCTTCGAATTGTTGCTTATTGAGAGTATTTATCTATTCTTGCTTTATTTTGTTTGATCGATACACGTGTCAAGGACCGGAACGCCCCTCAACACGGTGTATTGCCTTGGCAATACTTATGGAAGATATGTAGATTGATTGTTCTTATACGTATACGTATTTACTTATAATAATATATGGAAAATATTTTTGTATTTATGAGTTTTTTAAGAGAAAATACTATATGTACATAAAAACCGAGAGAATCCAATAATATATTTTTGGGTGCAATCTCTTAGGAAAAAGATTGCTTTTTGGATTTTTTATTTTTTGGTCAATTCTTTAGGAAAAGAATTGTTTTGTTAATTTTTTAGTTTTTATATATTTTTATATTTTTGATTTTTTATTTGTTTTTGATTTATGATACGTAAAAATAACGTTCACAAAGTGAACGGATCCCAAAAGCCAATGAAAACCGTCAATCGATAGTCTCTCGTGTAGTCAAAGAACCGGCAGCGGCGCCATTTGAAATTGTGTATAATGCAGTTCGTTTTTTCTCAGTTCTTACTAATGGAAAGTCCAACCAATATCGGGTTTTTAATTGTTCTTGGTTGTTAAGCTTGCTTGGATATTCTATTTGCTAATTCAATCAAAACCTTGCAAAACGGAAAAGTATTTCCTACTTATATGTAAAACATATTGCAAATACCACGTTTTTATTCAAGTAAAAATTCAAAATGCAAAATATGAAACTTAAAGGACTGAAATTGTAAAATCTATGAAAGATAAATGCTTGAAATGTAAACTCTAACAATTCTAGGGACTTAAAGTGTAAAACTGTTAACTACAAGGATCAAATATGCAACAACTATAACCAACTAGCCAAAAATGTAACAAACTAACAACTATCTAACTGATTTTAACAACTTTTAAAACTACAAGGATTAACAAAGTGCAAACCCTAAAATCATGGAAGTTTAGCCAGTTATACACACTGTTTAAAACTAAAAGGACCAAAGAGCAATTTCAAGAACTTTTTAGACAAAACGGGTTAAGCACAAAAATAAGCTCGTTTGAGCTTAATACTTAACCAAATTTGATGAGACAAGTTCCAAAACTCTTAAAATCCCAAATAAGCTACGTGTGTCCAAGGAAACTAGCTAAAGTTGAGAAATAAGCAAATGAGTGCTTATCAATAAGCACAAAATAAGCTATAGCAAAATCTAATCAGTCACAACTTGATTTTTTTATTGAACCTGATTAAGCAACTGAATTAAGGAATGGGAAATCAAACTAGAACATTTTTCATCAAGAAATAAGCCTAGAATCTGAATTAAGCTAAAAATGGGCTTATGTTGACCAAGCGTTGACCAGCTTATTTTCAAAAAGCTGATTTTCTCAAAAATCATGTAACTCAATGACTTAAGAGGATTTGTGAAGAAAAATTGCCAAGTTTATGAAGAGAATAAGGAGATTCAAAATTTCAGATTCCAAGTTACAGAAACTTCAATTAAGTCTGCTTATCTGAATATTGCTTATTTCTAACTGCTTATGGAATACTGTAGAGAATGCTCTTGGATTATGAAACTATATGATATAAGCTATGAATGAAAACAAATTTGTGAAATTTCATATAGTAATGAATGAATACTGATCAAATCAAAGTGGCAAGTTCTAAATGACCAAAATGCATAAGTCTGACCCAAACATTTTTGAAGCCATTTGCCTGTTTGACCTTCTCTTTGACTTGTAAATGAATGAAAACTCTTTACTACCACCTTTTAACTGCAAATAAACTCTAAAACACCAAAACTCAATGATTGAAAACTCTTGTTAAGCTAGTCCCAAACACTCCTTTACTGATGTTACAAACTTTTTACAAAGACTTTTTAAGTACTGATTTAAGCTGAATCAAATGCTTAAGCAGTCTAAACTCAATGACCAAAATTAAAGGTATAAGAGCTAAATGCAATCAATAATCACAACAAGAACTTCAATTAGGGTGCAAGGCCAAATATGACTGAAATGATGCAGTAAACTAGAACTAGACCCAAATCAAAGCAAAAGTAAGCAGGATTAAGCTACTAACACTCAAAGATCAATTAATCAACAACTTCAAACAACTCTTATCAGGAAGCCATCAAATTACACTAGGAAAAGAAATCATGCTTTTGACTTATTGAGAGGAATTGAAACAAGAACTTTAAAACCTATTGGATTTATCCTTTGAGAAGAAGAGGAGCGCTGAGCTCTCTTACCCTAGTGATAACCACCACCTTATCACTAGGAAACTATCAATCAACAAGATCAGCTAACAAATCAACAGGAATCATCAAAAAGCTTGAAAACTTCATTGGAACTATGGAATGAACTGAATTCTGATCAAACAGCTAGCAAACTTCTCCAATGTCAGTTATGATCAATAAATGATCATAACAAACACTTAACAGCAACAATAGTATCCAATAGCAGCAAGGAATGAACAGGATTAGGAAGAATAGTTTTGGCGGGAAAGCTTGAATTCAAATTTTATTCAATGAAAAATGGTTACAAAGTTGTTGGAAGCTAGTAACTAACTAACTAACTCAAGAGTTTGTCAGACTCTTGAGTAGCTAGGGTAGAAATGAAGGTAAAGGGAAAGTAAATTTAGAACTATGTGTTTTTTTACAAATCTAGGCTACCAGTACAAATGAAGTCCTATCCAACTATTTATAGACATGAAGGAAGAGTTTGTTGGGGTTGGTGACGTGTCAGAACCAATCCCAGCTTGCCACGTGTAAAATTCTGCATATTGCATTTGCAGGTATGAACAAGGAATTGGGCTTTTCTTCATTAATTGATTTCATGATAATTGATTGGCACCATTGTGTTTATCTCTTCAAAACGATCAAGATTGGTGTTTAAATCTTTCCATGAAATTGCTTGTAGCTAAAACGCGATCCTGGCAAATTTATTTGATGAAGAAGACGCCACGTGTCAGCATTTGATTGGTTAAAAGTTGGTCACACGGATTGAACTGTTGTGATTGGGTATTTAATGCATGTCGGCTGAGTGGATATTAAATATTCAATCCGTGTGCTAACTTTCTTCTCTTCTCATTGGTTGAAATACTTGTCACATGGATCAAACTTGAATATCTTTCCAATATTGGCAGAATTGGTCCTTCAACTTGGCAGATTTTTGTTTTGAGCTAGGATCTTCATTCTTTTGACATATTTGGTCCATCAACTTTCATTCTTGAACAAAATGGTCCTTTGACTGAGTGGACTTGAGAGTTGACCAAGTTTGACTTGAATCTTGACTTTCACATTATTTGCACTTTTAGTCCTTCAACTTTGACAACTTGTCAAGATAGGTCCTTGTACTTCAAAGTCTTGTCACTTTTGATCCTTCTTTGTCTTTTTCATCCATTTGAGCTTGATTTTTCTTTGTTTGATTGAAAATGTATCCTTTTACCTACACAAGTGTACACAAACACAAACATACCACATAACACTGTTTTTGCCAAATAAATTGGTATTTTGCTTCATGTTTTAGGGTTATTTGTTGATAAAAGGATATGAGTTTAAGCTCATATCACTTATCATGACGTATTGCCTGTTGTGAGAAGATTGGATGAATCGATGTGCGAGCGGTATATAGTGGAAACGAGGGTAATCAACAGATTCGATGAGAATGAGAGGGCGCACCAAAGGTTGTTGGCCAAAACTTCAAGGATTGAGTATGATGGAAATGCAAACAAGAGTGATATCAACAGTCTGAGATCGATGATAGCGAACTTGAGTGCCAGTCTTGAACGAGTTAGGGAAGATCAAGCGAGATTGACTAGGATGCAGAGTTGGGAGCATCGAGTGAGAGCATCCTTGCCCCCAGATTGGAGATTTGTGGACGACTTGGAAATGGAAGCTAATGACTTCATGGTCCAGCCACCTGCCAGAGGTGTTTGTATCACTGTAGGAAATCATGTAGCAGTTGAGTGTGGGTCTACGTCTGGGACGAAGAAGGCGACTGAATGTGGGCCGAACGACAAAGGAAAGAGGAAGATGGATGAAATGGACGAGGAAGATAGCGACGAAGAACCCGAAGAGGATGAGGATGAACCGCCATCCAAGAGGTCGTGTGGATCACCACATGACTAGTTGCTTGTATTGTACTTTATCTTTGATCGTTGTAATCGAACTATTTTAGACTTTTGTATGATGGTATTGTGACGAAAAACTTGATGACTTAAGTTTTATGGTGAATGGTTGTAGTGGCAATACTTGTCACAATTTTGGTTGATTATCAATACAATCCATGTTTACCTTTCATGATCTGTGATATGTCTTTAATTTGCTCTTTTGTGATGTGAATTGATGAATATTAATAACCTTGTAGTGATGTGTCGTTGCATTTATATTATGTCTTGAAAGAGAAATCCATCTTAATCTTGATGTGTATACTTACATTGTTTTTCTATTTTCCCCGTCTTTGCAGAGAGGTGTATTTGAGAACTCACCATGCCTCCAAAGCTAACAGCAACCCGTGTGAACACGATGATTCAGGAAGCCATTGCGAATGCGCTAGAAGCAGATCGAGCAGAAAGAAACCCAGATCAAGGCAGAAATGTGGGGAGACAGCAAGCCCCGAGAGAGTGTACTTACTCTAGTTTTATGAAATGCGGTCCCACGCAATTTCGTGGAACTGGTGGAGCTCTAGAACTCAGGAGATGGTTAGAAAAGGTCGAGAGTACTTTTGAGATTAGTTGTTGCTCAGAGGCGAACAAGGTCAGGTTTGCGGCTGCTACTTTTCTTGATGACGCATTGAGTTGGTGGAACATCCAAGTAGCCACTGTTGGGTTAGCAGTAGCGAATGTAAGAACTTGGGCTGCTACTAAGGCTCCTTTGACCAAGAAGTTCTGTCCTGAAGAGGAGTTGGGTCAATTGGAAGATGAGTTGAGGCACCTGACTTTGAGGAACAATGATATCACTGCTTACACCAGGAGGTTTAATGAATTAATCCTCTTGTGTCCAGAGGCCTTTGCCGATGATAGCAAGAAGATGAAACAGTACATCAAAGGTCTGTCCAGTAATATCAAAGGTGAGACGACTTCGTCTAAGCCTGGGTCGTTTGATGAAGCGGTCCAAATGGATCACGCGTTGATGGATGTCAAACTGCAAGACAAGAAGAACTTCATTGCTGAAGGAAACAAGAGGAAGTGGGAGGCGGCTCAGAGCAATCAATCCTAGGGTCAAAGCCGAGGTGGAAACCGTAACAACAATGGTCAGAACCGCAATCAGCAGTTCAACCAGCGAAGGAATGAAGGGATGAGAGCTGTCACAAACCCCAAAGGAGCGAAGGTGAATCCCCACTGTGGTCGATGCAACTTGTACCATGTAGGGAGTTGCCCACCTGCGTGCGGCAAATGTGGAAAAGCGGGCCATAGGATGTCAGATTGCCGAACAAAAGGGGTAGCTATTGGGGCGAATGCTACGAGAGTGATGGGTTGTTTTGGATGTGGAGAAAGAGGCCATAAGCAAGGAAATTGCCCGAAGGTTGGGAACAGGCAAGGAGGTAACAATGCTGATGCCGTGTATCAAGTAGGGACGGTTGATAAACCACAAGGTCCTAACGTGGTTACCGGTACGTTTTTGCTAGACGCTTGTTATGCTAGTATATTGTTTGATTCTGGTTCCGACAAGAGTTTCGTAGATATTAAATTTAGTCGTCATATCGATAGAAAAATGGTATTGTTAACGACTAGTTATAACGTGGAGTTAGCCGATGGGAAGATCGTTAGTACAAATTCCATACTGAAAGGGTGTACCTTGAAGTTAGGAAATTACGTTTTTGAAATCAACTTAATGCCCATAGAGCTAGGATCGTTTGATGTGATCGTTGGAATGGATTGGCTGATGGCGCATAGTTCCGTGATCGTCTGTGGAGAGAGATTAGTTCAGATCCCGTTGAGGAATAGAGTCTTGACTGTGAAGGGAGATGAATTCACTTCTTGTTTGAAAGTGATTTCTTGTTTGAAAATGATGAAGTATGTAGAAGATGGATGCGATGTGTTTTTGGCACAAGTTTCTAGTGATGATGACTTAGAGATGAAGATTGAAGAGGTACCTGTAATTCGCGAATATCCGGAAGTTTTTCCAGACGAGTTGCCAAGTTTACCACCCACCCGTGAGGTCGAGTTTCGAATCGATTTAGTGCCAGGAGCTGCACCAGTTGCGCGTGCACCTTATCGATTGGCACCATCAGAGTTAAAGGAGTTATCGGATCAACTGAAGGAGTTGATGGATAAGTGATTTATTAGACCGAGCTCATCACCATCCCAGTGTTGTTTGTGAAGAAGAAAGATGGGTCATTTCGGATGTGTATTGACTATAGAGAGCTCAACAAGCTGACAGTTAAGAATCGGTATCCATTGCCGAGGATTGACGATCTATTTGATCAATTGCAAGGTTCCTGTGTATACTCAAAGATCGACTTGAGGTCAGGGTATCATCAACTGCGTGTGAGAGAGTAGGATATTCCTATAACTGCCTTTCGTACGCGATATGGACACTTCGAATTTCGAGTGATGCCTTTTGGGTTGACAAACACGCCTGCTGTATTCATAGACCTTATGAATCGAATATGCAAGCCGTATCTAGATAAGTTTGTCATTGTTTTTATCGATGATATTCTTATTTACTCTAAGAGTAAGGAACAACACGAGAAGCACCTGAGAAAGATATTGGATCTGCTGAAGAAAGAGAAGCTGTATGCGAAGTTCTCGAAGTGTGAGTTTTGGTTAGAGTCTGTGCAATTGCTTGGTCACGTAATTGATAGCAAAGGAGTTCGTGTGGATCCTGCCAAGGTCGAAGCGATCAGGGAATGGTCGGCACCGACAACGCCGACTGAAGTTCGACAATTCCTTGGTTTAGTTGGGTATTATCGGAGATTCATTGAAGAATTTTCGTTGACTGCGAAGCCATTGACAAAGCTTACCGAGAAGAATAGAGTGTATGAATGGGGAACTGAGGAAGAATTCGCTTTCAAAACACTCAAGGACAAGTTATGTTCTGCGCCGATATTGTCATTACCTGAAGGAACTAAAGACTTTGTAGTGTATTGTGACGCATCTCGTAAGGGTTATGGAGCTGTGTTGATGCAGCGGGAGAAGGTGATTGCTTACGCATCGAGACAACTGAGGAAGAATGAAGAGAACTACACGACGCATGATTTGGAATTCGGAGCTGTGGTTTTTGCGTTGAAATTGTGGAGACATTATTTGTATGGGAGGAAGTGTGTTGTATTCACTGACCACAAGAGTTTGCAGCACATTTTAGACCAAAAGGAGTTGAACATGAGACAAAGACGATGGGTAGAATTACTGAGTGACTATGACTGTGAAATTCGCTACCATCCTGGTAAGGCGAATGTCGTAGCGGATGCACTTAGTAGGAAGGATCGAGAGAAACCTTTGAGAGTCAGAGCTTTAGTGATGACTGAGGGTGTTGATTTAACCGAAACAATACTGAAGGCTCAAGAGAGGGGATTAATGAAAGAGAATGTTGATGCTGAGAACTTGGGAAGAATGTTGAAACCTCTTTTTGTGGTTAGGTCAGACGGGCTGAGATATTTCGAGAATCGGATTTGGTTACCGTTGTGTCAATCCGAGGAAGGAAAGCCTGGAGTACGAGATTTGGTTATGAACGAGTCTCATAAGTCGAAGTACTCGATACATCCTGGATCGGATAAAATGTATCATGATCTGAAGAAAGTCTATTGGTGGCCGAATATGAAGGCGGATATTGCTCTTTACATTGGTAAGTGTTTGACTTGTGCGAAGGTTAAAGCCGAACATAAGAAGCAGTCTGGGCTGTTGGTGCAACCAGAGATCCCAGAATGGAAATGGGAGAGAATCGCTATGGATTTCGTGACAGGTTTACCCAGAACTCCTAGTGGATGTGATATGATTTGGGTAATAGTGGATAGATTGACGAAATCTGCTCATTTCTTACCTATGAAGAAGACGAACAGTATGGAGAAGCTGGCCAGTGTGTACGTGAAGGAGATCGTTTGCAGACATGGAGTACCTTTATCGATCATTTCGGATCGCGATAGTAGGTTTACTTTGGAATTTTGGAAATCGCTTCAACGTGCGATGGGCACTGAATTGAGTTTAAGCACGGCTTATCACCCGGAGACTGACGGCCAGAGTGAACGAACTATTCAGACGATGGAGGACATGCTCCGAGCATGCGTGATTGATTTTGGAGGAAGTTGGGAACGCCACTTGCCTTTAGTGAAGTTTTCGTATAATAATAGTTACCATGCGAGCATCAAGGCTGCACCATTTGAAGCATTGTATGGAAGGAAGTGTAGATCACCTGTGTGTTGGAGTGAAGTAGGAGAAAGTTAATTGACTGGACCCGAAATGGTTTTAGAGACGACATAGAAGATTGTGCAAATCAAGAACCGATTACTTGCTGCGAGAAGCCGACAGAAGAGTTATGCCGACAACAGAAGAAAACCGTTGGAATTTGAAGTCGGAGATATGGTTATGCTTAAGGTTTCGCCGTGGAAGGATGTAATTCGTTTTGGGAAGAAAGGAAAGTTGAGTCTGAGGTATATTGGACCATTTCAGATCGTTAAACGAATTGGACCAGAGGCGTATAAGTTAGAGTTGTCGAGCGAACTTAGTGCTATTCACGACACGTTTCACGTATCAAATCTGAAGAAGAGTTTGGCGGATAAGGAATTGGTGATTCCTTTGGGATGAGCCGTGTGATGGGAAACCTTCCCGCACTGTTCGGAGAGCACTGAATTAGAATGAGAGGTTCACCACCACATCATTGCATGCAAGGGGAGCTCGCTCGATTCGCAGATTGGTCCGACTCGTAATTCACTTCTGACCCCGTGTTATCTTGCTTTTGCTTATGACTCCTAGGCCTTTTATTCGACTTAAAACCATTTAGTCTCGCTGCTATTTGATTCTTTTTGAATCTAAAAAACTATCCATCCGACTTATATCGAAGCAGATTCCAAGATATTGCATGCAACATAAGCGTTGTGCCTTTCTTTGTAGGCCTGCGAGATTCAACTGGACGACAAAATGCATTTCGTGGAAGAACCCGTGGAAATTATGGACCGAGAGGTCAAGAGGCTAAAGCATAGTAAAATTCCCATTGTGAAGGTTCAGTGGAATTCTAGGTGTGGACCGGAATACACTTGGGAACGTGAGGACTTTTTCAAGGAAAGGTATCCTCATCTGTTTCAGCGGCACGAAATGTGAGTATAAGAAGAGGCGAGCGTCGGGACATCGCTCTCTTTAAGGAGGGGTGGATGTGATACCCTAGAACCGAGGTCACTTACATTACCCTAAATTACGCTTATTTTTGAAATTTATAATAAATTTTATTTGATATATATTTTATCATTTTGGTTGAAACCGATATTCGAGGTTATAATTTTGACGATTGACGATTTAAGAAGAACGATGACGACTACGATCCCGATGGATGCCCAAATTTCTATGATTTTTGTCGTTTTAGCGATATTATAATTTCTCGAGAATTTTACTTTCGGTTCGTGTTAAGTCGAGTCGGGTGAGTTTTATTGCTTTCCGGGTACATTTAAAGTGTCCTAAAAATATTTTGGAGTGTTCGGGATGATCCCCGACTCCCGTAAAATTTTCCAAAATGACTAGTGAGTCAATCCCGTAAATTTATGAGGACGTTTTTGCTTAAGGACAAAAGAAAGGTGAAATTGCACCCAAAGTCCCTCCCATTTTACAAAAAGAACAAGTGGAACACACACAACACATTTTTCACTCAAAACATTTCTCACCCTCCCTTTTTCTCTCTTTAGGCCGCCGGCCATACCACACCACCACCACCACCACATTCAAGTTTTAGTGTTTTTGATTAATTCTAATTAAAGACCACATCTTAAAAACCTTTTGTACGTGCTAATTCATGGTTTAATCCAACATGCATTAACATGATTTTTCCAAAAATTAAAAGATTTTTCAAAAGTTTGTTTTGATGTTAATTATGCATTTGCATGTTTAATTCATGTAGGGATGATGTTAAATCACTAAACAAATCAACCAAAATCAATTTGGTTGATGGGTTTTGATCACCCAAACCCCACGACATAAGGGGGGTGTTTGGGGGATCATGGTGGTTGATGTTTTGATGATGGATTATGTGTTTAATCTTGTTTTTACAGGTTTTTGAATGGGTAAAACCATTTGCATGTTTGATTTTGTGATTGGGTTTTATGATGATTTTGATTATTAGGGTGTTTAGGACTGATTAGGGTGTTTGAGTATGATTAGGAGTGCTTAGGTTGATGTCTAGTGTCGAGAAATGGGTTTGGAAACGAGTGTTGGAATGATTTTGGGATAGGTGATTTTAGGCAGAAAGTTTGGAGCGTTTTCGTAAAAACTATTTTGTAAACAGGTCTTGTGATTAGGATAGAGTTGTAGAGCGTATTCTTAGCTTCGATTTGGTATAAGGTAGAGCTTACGACTCCTAACGAGTCAAAAGTTATGATGTTTTGAAATTCGTGTACCGGGAGTTGAAAACCGTCATAATCCGAAATTATGCTCGGTTTTAGGTCAAATCCCGGGGACTATAGGTATAGTTTGGTAAATGGTCAAAGGTTGATTTTTTGTCTCAAACCTGCGTATTTGAGTCTAATATAAGACTTAGGTGTCAAATGGGTCAATGGAATGTTTTGAACGGGTCAAATGAGTCCGACTTGGTCAAACTACAATTTCAGTCCGAAAAACGTAGTTTTGGTAAAGTGTTGAGTAACGGGTCGTAAAAGCAAAAACTTTTAATGGGATTAAATATTTATTTTCTATAGGTCTTAAGGTATTTTTGAGAATTTTCTCAATTTTTATAATAAGGTTTAAGTCTAGTAAAACTGTCCGTACTTTTGGTAAGTATCGGCGAAAAATGCGTAAAAGGGAATAACAATAACATGGTCGAATGGTATAAAACGAGTAACACTTATTGTTTGGTTTTGGTGTGAGTTGTAATTATCACAAGTGACTTATATGTATGTATTATATACAGTACCTTAAGGTTTATAAATGAGAGTACTCATTACGCGTTATTGGTTTGATAGGTGTTGATTTACCCGGGCATCCTCATCGTCGTCAGTGACCGTCACTCGAATCATCGACTACTTGTTATATAAGGTGTGAATTTATAGCCTCACTTATTATTGTTTTAAATTGGTTTACCCGCGAGGGAAATGCATGCTAGTTTTCAAAATGAACATATGTCATGAATGATTGTTGGACCCGAATGTTGCCTTTGAAATTGTGTTGAGGACCTAGTTGCAAAAGGCCCTAATTTCATGAACTATTAACTATTGTTTAGTCCTAGCGTGGATTAGAAATAGCCGCTTATACAAAGTGATAGTACTATGGGGTTGAATACCCTATCCGAGACGAGGGCTAGTACGTTGATACCCCCTGCGGACGGATAATTTGTGATAAGAGATAAGGTATAATTGCAACTAATGCCTTAGTAGGGGCACTGGTTTCATCTGAATCACGCCGGTAATTATTACGCGGGTGATTGAGTTAACGGTTTAGTGTCATGAGCTTAAACACAATTGTCAGAACCTTGAATATAGATTGTTTGATCGACAAGTCTATGAATGATCGTGAATGGTTTTTATTACACATATGTTCAAAATGAATTGTAAAACATATGAATTCCACTCAACGTTTTTGTTGACCAAATTTAGCATGTGTTTCAGGTAACCGATGAAGTGTAGCATGGAGCATGCATTGGATGGAAGTTGTGTGTGGGGCTTGGAGTCTACTTGTTTTTCCTCCCGTTATTACTTGAACATTTTAAACTATTAATGTCATGTTGTGTGAAAACTGTATCTTTTGGGGTTGAGATTCATGGGGACCGAAACGCAAACTCTGTTGTATCATTTGGGGTTGGAAAACCGTAGACATGTAACTTTTTAACAATTTTTAATTTAAGTTTAAACTTTGACGTCTCTTTGGAGTCGTTCGATATATCTTGTGTGCGATGATAACTGCCTAGCACCCAAATGTTGTAGTTCCGCTGCGCATAGCATTTGGTGGGGTGTTAGATACATTAATGTAATAAACACTCGTATATAAAAACACTTAATACTTATAAAAACTCATGCCAAAACTCATACATGTGATCATTACTAAACTCGTACTATCTATCTATGTAATTAAAAATGTTTCCTATCTTATAACTTTGCCGGTACTTGCCAAAAGTACGGGCTGTTTTCTATCACTTAAGCATCTCTATAAATTACAAGAAAATTTGTAAAAATCCCTTATAACCTGTAGAAAACCCATTTTAAATACCATAAAAAGTTTTCACTTTTATGACCCATTACTCACTACATTACTAGACGTAAACTTTTCGGACTGATTTTGCACTTTTACCATGTAAGACTTCTTTGACTTGTTTAAAATGTACCATTAGCTAATTTGACCCTTAACTCTAAAAATAGACTAAAAAATGCAGGTTTTGAACCAAAGAACAACTTTAAATTATTTATAAAACTCTATCTATGGTCCCCGGGATTTGACCTAAAACCAAACATAATTTCAGATTATGTTGATTCTCATCTCCCGGTACACGAACTTTCAAAATAGCATAACTTTTGACTCGTTAGGAGTCGTAAGCTATTTCTTATACCAAATCGAAGCTAAGACAATGCTCTACAACTACATCCTAGCCTCATGATCTGTTTACAAAATTAGACCCACGAAAACATGCCTAAGCAATCTGCCTAAAATTTCCTTCCTCAAAATCAACCCAACACTTGTTTCCAATCCGTTCTAACATCATCTAGACCTAAACTAACCACTTATACACATTCCCAAACACCCTAATCAGTCTATACTACCATGAAAATCAAATCTTCATAAAAACCCAAATCCTAAATCACACATGCATTATGTTTATCCTATTTAAAAATATCAAAAACACAACTCTAAACACAAACCCACAACACAAATCATCAACCACCATGAACAAGCAAACACCCCCATTTGGTCGTGGGGTGTTGGTGTTCAAAACACCCCAACCAAATTGATTTTGGTTGGTTTTGTGTATGATTATCTATTACCCAAACATCAATCAAACATGCAACTAGTCTAATTACATCAAAACATATTTTTGAAAAATCTTTGATTCTTGAAAAGTTTTTGTTAATGCATGTTGTTATAGACTACATCAAAACACTTACAAAGGAAAACTAGGATGTGGTATAAACTTGGATTTGTTAAAATCAAAAGGAGAAAAAATTTGGTGGTGGTGGTGGTATGGAGGCCGACGGATAAAGAGAGAGGAAAGGGAGGAGAAGAAATTTTTTTGAATGAATTTTTGATGTGTGTGTTTAATTCCCTTCCTTTTGTAAAAAGTAGAGGGGCCTCTTTTTCCATTTTTGTTTTATTTTAGCCTCATTTTTAAACGACACAACTTAGAAGCAGGAAACGACTTACTAGTTGATTTTGAAAATTTGCAGGAGTCGGGGGTCACCCCGAACACTCGAAAATACTTTTAAAGCAATTTAAACGCACCCGAAATAAAATAAAACGCACCCGGCTCGACTTAACACGAACCAAAAATAACTTCTCGAAAAATTCTAATATCGACAAAATGATAATAAAACATAGAAATTGGTCATCCGTCGGAATCGTAGTCGTCGTCGTCTTTCTTAAATCGTCAACCGTTAAGATCAGGACCTTAAACATCGGTTTCAAATTAAACAGTCAAATATATAATAAACGAATTTTCTTAAAAATTTCAAAAATATTTGTAATTTAGGGTAAAATATATGACCTCAGGTTCTGAGTATCACAATTAAACACACCTTTATGTGAATGAGTCATCGTGATCTACGTTTGGAAAATAATTTATTCAGCCAAAACACAATCAATTCTTTCCGTAACTTCTTCGAGAGAAAATCTATCCTATAATTAAATCAGGATAAAAACACAATACGTGGCAAAACATTAGACATAACACGTACACCATAAATTACGTGTCTCATTCTCCTTGCATATCTCGGCTGTTAGTTTTCAAGTCAAATCTACCCATCATCCTAAAACTGAAATTGAAAGTTTCAGTCACTTCAAAAATGTTTTTGGATCACACTTGACACGTAACTGTAATTGGCAGTTTCAATAGTAGTTCAAAACCATCTATGAATAACACTCCAAACATTAATTCATTAGTTCTTAGCAACATCTTTCACAAAACCAGGTAATTTATGTATTTACTACTGTTAGTAGGTTATATTATCGCATTCATTTTTTACATTTAATTTGTTAACGGAATTATGTTATAATAAGATGAACATGAAGTGTTTGTGGAAGTGACAGACTCAATTATAGCTTTGGGTGCATATCTGATTGGCTCATTTTATAGATTGAATTATGTCCCATGTAATTTCTATAAAACTATGTTTAGTGAAAGATGGTTGCTTCCAGAAAACAAGTTGAAGCACGAACAAGTGGAATAACAGATATATAAATAAGTTACATTTGTCTTGGCAGGAAATCTCAACTTAAATGGTTTTCACACAATCTCACAGTAATTACAATTTTTATTAATTCATTTAGTGAGCCACTTAATAAGTGGTTTGTAGTTCAAACTTAAAATGGTTGTATAAATTCTAGATGTGAAGTGTTTTTTATTTTGTTAACGAGGAGGTTTTATTAAGTGATTGCATACCTGATTTAAATAACTTGAATGGTTGTATAAGATTCTAGATGTAAAAGTATTTTTTTTCTGTTTGGTATCCCAAGCAATTTTTGGTTGAAATTTTGATTAGCTATTTACTATGAATTTTTTTATTATACTGTTGGGAAGAGTAACAAATAAATGTCTGAGGACGAGTGTTTCTATGCTCTCCGTTAAGATACATGCGTATTGTTATAGATACCTGTTTATATGTCTCTAATTGTTGTAGTATGAGATATGCATAGATATTGAGATTAATCTTCGCTGTTGCATTTTTCAGTCATGGTGGTCGTACTAAAAAGTTCCTAGTTTGATACTTTTTAGTTTGACTCGGAAATGAATGAGCTGTCAGTGTGATTATATACCATGTAGTGGTTACCTTAAGATATTAATATTTATTTACTAACAAGCAATGCTTATGTTGCTGCTGCAGGCTTTCAACCCATGAACGCGACTTTCAACATCTTATAACCAGGTTTATGATAGTTTTGATGATATGGATCTACAAGAAAACCTTTCGAGAGGCGTCTATGCTTATGGTGAGTTGTATATCTTGTTTAGTTATACGTTACAACTTATGTGACTAAATTGTGTGGACATGACATTTCTCTTTCGATTGCAGATTTTGAGAAGCCATATGCAATTTAACAAAGGGGTATCATTCGCTTCACCGAGGGTCTTGATGTTATCTAACAAGTTCAATCCAGAACTGGAAAGACTGCTACTTTTTGCTTAGGTATTCTTTAACAACACGAATACAGTTTAGTAGAGTGCCAAGCATTGGTTCTGTCACCTGCTCGTGAGCTTGCGCAGTAGATTGAGAAGGTTATGTGAGCACTTGGTGACTACCTTGGTGTGAAGGTACATGCTAGGAGACCAATGTATCCTCTCAACTGGTGTTCATGTTGTTGATGGTACTCCTGGTCGTGTCTTTGATATGCTCCGAAGACAGTCTCTTCGTTCTGATTACATCAAGATGTTTGTATTGGATGAGTTTTATGAAATGCTTTTAAGAGGTTTCAAGGACCAGGTGTTTCCTTTACCCTTTGTTTTAATATACTGCTTTTACTACTATATGCTTTGAAACAACTATATGCTGTTGATACTATAATTCTTTTAATATATGCTTTTATACTACTATATGCTTTTGATACTCTGTATATGTTATGATGATATTAAGATTTTACGTAGGTGTTTGGCTCTGCAGTAGTAATTGTTGGTAATAATTTTTTAGTAACATATAAAATGATTCTCATCATGTTTCTTTGAATATTAAGATTACAAGTTTGTGTAGCTAAGTTACGTTTAAACAGTATATTAATAGTATGCTACTTAAATTAATTGGATACATGTTGACATGGGAAGTATATGATTTTTAACAGTAAGAACACTCTTTTAGATCTACGATATCTTCCAACTGTTTCCATCAAAGGTTCAAGTTGGAGTGTTCTTAGCAACTATGCCTCCGGAGGATCTCGAGATCACTAGAAAGTTCATAAAACAAACATGTCAGAATTCTTGCGAAGCGTGATGAACTAACCCTTGAAGGTATCAAGCCGTTTTATGTTAACGTCGAAAAAGAAGAATGGAAGCTCGAGATACTCCAGTGATCTTTGCTAGACTTTGGCCATCACCCAATGTGTCATCTTTGTGAACATCCGAAGAATGGCCGATTAGATTGGTTGAACGAAAAGATGAGAAGCTGATACCACATTGTTTCTGTCACTCACGGGGATATGGACCAAAAACTAGAAATTATGCCTCAAAAGATTTTTGTGTAATGTTTCATCATCTTAATAAACCTCTCAACAAGTCATCATGGGATCTCAGTTTTTAGAGAAATCCTATCTTTTAGCAGATTGTGATGGTTGAAAAGGTTAAAAGTGTGTATGTATGAAGTCTTCATTTGATGGATGCAAAATTAGACTATTTATTAAAATTGCTTGAAACGTTATAGCTTATCTTAATACTTATTTTACGTCAAAGTTAAATGCACCATCCTTTTTGTATAGTCAAAAGATTTGAAGCTAGTGATGCTTGAGGCCATACATGTTGGATGTAGAGGTAGTACAATTGCCAATTAAGTTATTTCTGCTAATCTTTTTTTACGTCTTTTCCCTTTCTTTTTGTAAATATTAAATGACATTCTTGATATTTTTTTTGTTTTTGAACTAACCACGTGACTTGTGAGGTACAACTTAGTCGCCATGTATCGTGTCTTATACTGATATTATAAGTGTTAGTAGGTTACTAAGACGATTTTTTTTTTCTACAAACATTTAAGATGTTGACACTATGAAAAAAGATGAGTCACATCGCATTCAAAATGTGTACTTCAACGGACGCAATTTAGTGATGGTATAATCTATTTGATTTTCACATTTAAGATATTATTTTAACAAATAAAAATTATTCACGCGTCACATTTATCTCCCAAAAGATTTTGATAATTTGAATGAAGAAAAAAATAGTAATCGAACAAATCGTTTGAAACATGCCTTTATAACCTTTGGCGCATAATTACTCAACGCAAATCTTCTCTAAAAATTAGTATATATTGAATCTTAAACACGGTTTTATGATTAAGAAGGTATTAAGAAAACCGTCCATCAAACGGGTAGAGACCTATTGGTCCTATAAACAATTTACAATTAGGTAAATATAACAGACAAAAGATATGGATTAGAAAGAAGATTAAAATTCCCTAATCAAAATTAAAAAACCCAATACGTGGCAAAACATTAAACATAACACGTACACTGAAAAATGATGTGTCTCATTCTCCTTGCATATCTCGGCTGTTAGTTTTCAAGTCAAATCTCCCCATTATCCTAAAACTGAAATTGAAAGTATCAATCACTTCAATACCGTTTTTGGATCACACTTGATACGTAACTGTAATTCGCAGTTTCAGTAGTAGTTCAAAACCGTCTGTGAATAACACTTTAACATTAATTCATTAGTTCTTAGCAACATCTTTCACAAAACCAGGTAAATTTATGTATTTACTACAGTTAATAAGTTATATTGTCGCATTCGTATTTTACATTTAATTTGTTAACGGAATTACGTTATAATAAGATGAACATGAAGTGTTTGTTGAAGTGACAAACTCAATTGTAGCTTTGGATGCATATCTGATTGGCTTATTTTATAGATTAAATTATGTCCCATGTAATTTCAATAAAAATATGTTTAGTGAAAGATGGTTGCTTCTAGAAAACAAGTTGAAGCACGAACAAGTGGAAGAATAGATATATAAATAAGTTACATTTTTCTTGGCAGGAAATCTCAACTTAAATGGTTTTGACACAATCACATAGTAATTACAATTTTTCTTAATTCATTTAGTGTGCCACTAAATAAGTGGTTTTTAGTTCAAACTTAAAATGGTTGTATAAATTCTAGATGTGAAGTGTTTTTTTTGTTAACGAGGAGGTTTTATTAAGTGATTGCATACCTGATTTAAATAACTTGAATGGTTGTATAAGATTCTAGATGTAAAGGTATTTTTTTCTGTTTGGTAGCCCAAGCAATTTTTGGTTGAAAATTTGATTAGCTGTTTACTATGGATTTTTTTTATTATACTTTTGGGAAGAGTAATAAATAAATGTCTGAGGATGATTGTTTCTTTGCTCTCCGTTAAGATATATGCGTAATGTAATAGATACATGTTTATATGTCTCTAATTGTTGTAGTATGCGATATGCATTGATATTGAGATTAATCTTCGATGTTGCATTTTTCAGTCATGGCGGCCGTACTAAAAAGTTCCCACTTTGACACTTTTTAGTTTGAATCGAAAATGAATGATCTTTTAGTGTGATTATATACCATCTAGTGGCTACCTTATGATATTCATATTTATTTACTAACAAGCAATGCTTATCTCTTTTGATTGCAGGTTTTGAGAAGCCATATGCAATTTAACAAAGGGGTATCATTCGCTTCACCGAGGGTCTTGATGTTATCTAACAAACTTAATCCAGAATTGGAAAGACTGCTACTTTTTGCTTAGGTATCCTTTAACAACTCGAATACAGTGTAGTAGAGTGCCAAGCATTGGTTCTGTCTCCTGCTCGTGAGTTTGCGCAGCAGATTGAGAAGGTTATGCGAGCACTTGGTGACTACCTTGGTGTGAAGGTACATGCTAGGAGACCAATGTATCCTCTCAACGGGTGTTCATGTTGTTCGTGGTACTCCTGGTCGTGTCTTTGACATGCTCCGAAGACAGTCTCTTCGTTCTGATTACATCAAGATGTTTGTGTTGGATGAGGCTTATGAAATGCTTTTAAGAGGTTTCAAGGACCAGATGTTTTCTTTACTCTTTGTTTTAATACACTGCTTTTACTACTATATGCTTTGATACTACTATATGCTTTTGATACTATACTACTTGTACTATATGCTTTTATACTACTATATGCTTTTGATACTCTGTATATGTTATGATGATATTAAGATTTTACATAGGTGGTTGGCTCTGCATTAGTAATTGTTGGTACTAATTATTTAGTAACATATAAAATGATTATGATCATGTTTCTTTGAATATTAAGATTACAAGTTCGTGTAGCTAAGTTACGTTTAAACAATATATTTATAGCATGCTACTTAAATTAATTGGATACATGTTGACATGGGAAGTATATGATTTCTAACAGTAAGAACACTCTTTTAGATCTACGATATCTTCCAACTGTTGCCATCAAAGGTTCAAGTTGGAGTGTTCTTAGCAACTGTGCCTCTGGAGGATCTTGAGATCACTAGGAAGTTCATGAAACAAACATGTAAGAATTCTTGCAAAGCGTGATGAACTAACCCTTAACGTTGAAAAAGAAGAATGGAAGTTCGAGACACTCTTGTGATCTTTGCTAGACTTTGGCCATCACCCAATTTGTCTTCTTTGTGAACATCCGAAGAATGTCCGATTGGATTGGTTGAACGAAAAGATGAGAAGCTGATACCACATTGTTTCTGTCACTCACGGGGACATGGACCAAAAACTAGAAATTATGCCTCAAAAGATTTTTGTGTAATGTTTCACCATCTTAATAAACCTCTCAACAAGTCATCATGGGATCTCATTTTTGAGAGAAATCCTATCTTTTAGCAGATTGTGATGGTTGAAAAGGTTAAAAGTATGTATGTATTAAGTCTTCATTTGACGGATGCAATATTTGACTATTTATTAAAATTGCTTGAAACATTATAGCTTATCTTAATACTTATTTTACGTCAAAGTTAAATGCACCATCCTTTTTGTATAGTCAAAAGATTTGAAGCTAGTGATGCTTGAGGCCATACATGTTGGATGTGGAGGTAGTAAAGTGCCAATTAAGTTATTTCTCCTAATCTTTTTTATGTCTTTTCCCTTTCTTTTTGTAAATATTAAATGACATTATTGATCATTTTTTTGATTTAGAATTAACCACGTGACTTGTGAGGTACAATTTAGTCGCCATGTATCGTGTCTTATACTGATATTATAAGTGTTAGTAGGTTACTAAGACGAGTGTTTTTTTTCTACAAACATTTAAGATGTTGACACTATGAAAAAAGATGAGTCGCATCGCATTCAAAATGTGTACTTCAACGGACGCAATTTAGTGATGGTATACTCTATTTGATTTTCACATTTAAGATATAATTTTAACAAATAAAAATTATTCACGCGTCACATTTATCTCACAAACGATTTTGATAATTTGAATGAAGAAAAAAATAGTAATCGAATAAATCGTTTGAGACATGCCTTTATAACCTTTGGCGCATAATTACTCAACTCAAATCTTCTCTAATAACTAGTATATATTGAATCTTAAACACGGTTTTATGATTAAGAAGGTATTAAGAAAACCGTCCATCGGATGGGTAGAGACCTAGTGGTCCTATAAATAATTGACAATTAGGTAAATATAGCAGATAAAAGATATGGATTAGAAAGAAGATAAAAATTACCTAACCAAAATTGAAAAACCCAATACGTGGCAAAACATTAAACATAACACGTACACAAAAAAATGACGTGTCTCATTCTCCTTGCATATCTCGTCTGTTAGTTTTCAAGTCAAATCTCCCCATTATCCTAAAACTGAAATTGAAAGTTTCAATCACTTCAAAACCGTTTGGATCACACTTGATACGTAACTATATTTGGCAGTTTCAATAGTAGTTCAAAACCGTCTATGAATAACACTTCAACATCAATTCATTAGTTCTTAGCAACATCTTTCACAAAACCAGGTAATTTTATGTATTTAATACAGTTAATAGGTTATATTATCGCATTCGTTTTTTACATTCAATTTGTTAACGGAATTACGCTAAAATAAGATGAACATGAAGTGTTTGTTGAAGTGACAGACTCACCTGTAGATTTGGTGTTGCATATCTGATTGGTTCATTTTATGGATTGAATTATGTCCCATGTAATTTCTATAAAACTATGTTTAGTGAAAGATGGTTGCTTCTAGAAAACAAGTTGAAGCACGAACAAGTGGAAGAACAGATATATATAAGTTAAATTTTTCTTGGCAGGAAATCTCAACTTAAATGGTTTTAACACAATCACACAATAACTACAATTTTTATTAATTCATTTAGTGAGCCACTAAATAAGTGGTTTGCAGTTCAAACTTAAAATGGTTGTATAAATGCTAGATGTGAAGTTTTTTTTTTGTTAACGAGGAGGTTTTATTAAGTGATTGCATACCTGATTTAAATAACTTGAATAGTTGTATAAAATTCTAAAAGTAAAAGTATTTTTTTTTTCTTTTTGGTAGCCCAAGCAATTTTTGGTTTTAAATTTGATTAGCTGTTTACTATGGATTTTTTTTAATATACTTTTGGGAAGAGTAACAAATAAATGTCTGAGGATGATTGTTTCTTTGCTCTCCGTTAAGATACATGCGTATTGTTATAGATACATGTTTCTATGTCTCTAGTTGTTGTAGTATGCGATATGCATAGATATTGAGATTAATCTTCGCTGTTGCATTTTTTAGTCATGGCGGCCATACTAAAAAGTTCCCAGTTTGATACTTTTTAGTTTGACTTGAAAATGAATGAGTGCCAGTCTGATTATATACCATGTAGAGGCTACTTTAGGATATTCATATTTATTTACTAACAAGCAATGCTTATGTTGCTGTTGCTGGCTGTCAACCGATGAACGCGACTTCCTACATCTTATAACCAGGTTTATGATAGTTATGATGATATGGATCCACAAGAAAACCTTTCGAGAGGCATCTATGCTTATGGTGAGTTTTATATCTTATATAGTTATACGTTTCAACTTATGTGATTAAATTGTGTGGACATGAAATTTCTCTTTTGATTGCAGGTTTTGAGAAGCCATATGCAATTTAACAAAGGGGTATCATTTGCTTCACCGAGGGTCTTGATGTTATCTAAGGATCTCAATCCGGAACTAGAAAGACTGCTACTTTTTGCTTAGGTATCCATTAACAACGCGAATACAATTTAGTAGAGTGCCAAGCATTGATTCTGGCTCCTGCTCGTGAGCTTGCACAGCAGATTGAGAAGGTTATGCCACTTGGTGACTACCTTGGTGTGAAGGTACTTTCTAGGAGACCAATGTATCCTCTCAACTCATGTTCATGTTGTTGGTGGTACTTTTGGTCGTGTCTTTGACATGCTCGGAAGACAGTCTCTTCGTTCTGATTACATCAAGATGTTTGTGTTGGATGAGGCTTATGAAGTGCTTTTAAGAGGTTTCAAGGACCAGGTTTTTCCTTTACCCTTTGTTTTAATATACTGCTTTTACTACTATATGCTTTGATACTACTATATGCTTTTGATACTATACTGCTTTTACTATATGCTTTTATACTACTATATGCTTTTGATACTCTTTATATGTTATGATGATATTAAGATTTTACATAGGTGTTTGGATTTGCATTTGTAATTGTTGGTACTAATTTTTTAGTAACATATAAAATGATTCCGATCATGTTTCTTTAAATATTAAGATTACAAGTTTGTGTAGCTAAGTTACGTTTAAACAATATATTTATAGTATGCTGTTGCCAACAAAGGTTTAAGTTGGAGTGTTCTTAGCAACTATGCCTCCGGAGGATCTCGAGATCACTAGGAAGTTCATAAAACAAACATGTAAGAATTCTTGCGAAGCGTGATGTACTAATCCTTGAAGGTATCAAGTCGTTTTATGTTATCATCGAAAAAGAAGAATGGAAGCTCGAGAAACTCCTGTGATCTTTGCTAGACTTTGGCCATCACCCAATGTGTCATCTTTGTGAACATCCGAAGAATGGCCAATTGGATTGGTTGAACGAAAAGATGAGAAGCTGATACCACATTGTTTCTGTCACTCACGGGGACATGGACCAAAAACTAGAAATTATGCCTCAAAAGATTTTTGTGTAATGTTTCACCATCTTAATAAACCTCTCAACAAGTCATCATGGGATCTCATTTTTGAGAGAAATCATATCTTTTAGCAGATTGTGATGGTTGAAAAGGTTAAAAGTGTGTATGTATTAAGTCTTCATTTGATGGATGCAATATTTGACTATTTATTAAAATTGCTTGAAACATTATAGCTTATCTTAATACTTATTTTACGTCAAAGTTAAATGCACCATCCTTTTTGTATAGTCAAAAGATTTGAAGCTAGTGATGCTTGAGGCCATACATGTTGGATGTGGAGGTAGTAAAGTGCCAATTAAGTTATTTCTCCTAATCTTTTTTATGTCTTTTCCCTTTCTTTTTTTAAATATTAAATGACATTATTGATCATTTTTTTGATTTAGAATTAACCACGTGACTTGTGAGGTACAATTTAGTCGCCATGTATCGTGTCTTATACTGATATTATAAGTGTTAGTAGGTTACTAAGACGAGTGTTTTTTTTCTACAAACATTTAAGATGTTGACACTATGAAAAAAGATGAGTCGCATCGCATTCAAAATGTGTACTTCAACGGACGCAATTTAGTGATGGTATACTCTATTTGATTTTCACATTTAAGATATAATTTTAACAAATAAAAATTATTCACGCGTCACATTTATCTCACAAACGATTTTGATAATTTAAATGAAGAAAAAAATAGTAATCGAATAAATCGTTTGAGACATGCCTTTATAACCTTTGGCGCATAATTACTAAACTCAAATCTTCTCTAATAACTAGTATATATTGAATCTTAAACACGGTTTTATGATTAAGAAGGTATTAAGAAAACCTCCATCGAATGGGTAGAGACCTAGTGGTCCTATAAATAATTGACAATTAGGTAAATATAGCAGATAAAAGATATGGATTAGAAAGAAGATAAAAATTACCTAACCAAAATTGAAAAACCCAATACGTGGTAAAACATTAAACATAACACGTACACAAAAAAATGACGTGTCTCATTCTCCTTGCATATCTCGTCTGTTAGTTTTCAAGTCAAATCTCCCCATTATCCTAAAACTGAAATTGAAAGTTTCAATCACTTCAAAACCGTTTGGATCACACTTGATACGTAACTATAATTGGCAGTTTCAATAGTAGTTCAAAACCGTCTGTGAATAACACTTCAACATCAATTCATTAGTTCTTAGCAACATCTTTCACAAAACCAGGTAATTTTATGTATTTAATACAGTTAATAGGTTATATTATCGCATTCGTTTTTTACATTCAATTTGTTAACGGAATTACGCTAAAATAAGATGAACATGAAGTGTTTGTTGAAGTGACAGACTCACCTGTAGATTTGGTGTTGCATATCTGATTGGTTCATTTTATAGATTGAATTATGTCCCATGTAATTTCTATAAAACTATGTTTAGTGAAAGATGGTTGCTTCTAGAAAACAAGTTGAAGCACGAACAAGTGGAAGAACAGATATATATAAGTTAAATTTTTCTTGGCAGGAAATCTCAACTTAAATGGTTTTAACACAATCACACAATAATTACAATTTTTATTAATTCATTTAGTGAGCCACTAAATAAGTGGTTTGCAGTTCAAACTTAAAATGGTTGTATAAATGCTAGATGTGAAGTTTTTTTTTGTTAACGAGGAGGTTTTATTAAGTTTTTGCATACCTGATTTAAATAACTTGAATAGTTGTATAAGATTCTAAAAGTAAAAGTATTTTTTTTTCTTTTTGGTAGCCCAAGCAATTTTTGGTTTTAAATTTGATTAGCTGTTTACTATGGATTTTTTTATTATACTTTTGGGAAGAGTAACAAATAAATGTCTGAGGATGATTGTTTCTTTGCTCTCCGTTAAGATACATGCGTATTGTTATAGATACATGTTTCTATGTCTCTAGTTGTTGTAGTATGCGATATGCATAGATATTGAGATTAATCTTCGCTGTTGCATTTTTTAGTCATGGCCGCCATACTAAAAAGTTCCCAGTTTGATACTTTTTAGTTTGACTTGAAAATGAATGAGTTGCCAGTCTGATTATATACCATGTAGAGGCTACTTTAGGATATTCATATTTATTTACTAACAAGCAATGCTTATGTTGCTGTTGCAGGCTGTCAACCGATGAACGCGACTTCCTACATCTTATAACCAGGTTTATGATAGTTATGATGATATGGACCTACAAGAAAACCTTTCGAGAGGCATCTATGCTTATGGTGAGTTTTATATCTTATATAGTTATACGTTTCAACTTATGTGATTAAATTATGTGGACATGAAATTTCTCTTTTGATTGCAGGTTTTGATAAGCCATATGCAATTTAACAAAGGGGTATCATTCGCTTCACCGAGGGTCTTGATGTTATCTAAGGATCTCAATCCGGAACTAGAAAGACTGCTACTTTTTGCTTAGGTATCCTTTAACAACGCGAATACAATTTAGTAGAGTGCCAAGCATTTGTTCTGGCTCCTGCTCGTGAGCTTGCATAGCAGATTGAGAAGGTTATGCCACTTGGTGACTACCTTGGTGTGAAGGTACTTTCTAGGAGACCAATGTATCCTCTCAACTCATGTTCATGTTGTTGGTGGTACTTTTGGTCGTGTCTTTGACATGCTTGGAAGACAGTCTCTTCGTTCTGATTACATCAAGATGTTTGTGTTGGATGAGGCTTATGAAATGCTTTTAAGAGGTTTCAAGGACCAGGTTTTTCCTTTACCCTTTGTTTTAATATACTGCTTTTACTACTATATGCTTTGATACTACTATATGCTTTTGATACTATACTGCTTTTACGATATGCTTTTATACTACTATATGCTTTTGATACTCTGTATATGTTATGATGATATTAAGATTTTAGATAGGTGTTTGGATTTTCATTTGTAATTGTTGGTACTAATTTTTTAGTAACATATAAAATGATTCCGATCATGTTTCTTTAAATATTAAGATTACAAGTTTGTGTAGCTAAGTTACGTTTAAACAATATATTTATAGTATGCTACTTAAATTAATTGGATACATGTTGACATGGGAAGTATATGATTTCTAACAGTAAGAACACTCTTTTAGATCTACGATATCTTCCAGCTGTTGCCATCAAAGGTTCAAGTTGGAGTGTTCTTAGCAACTATGCCTCCGGAGGATCTCGAGATCACTAGGAAGTTCATAAAACAAACATGTAAGAATTCTTGCGAAGCGTGATGAACTAATCCTTGAAGGTATCAAGTCGTTTTATGTTATCATCGAAAAAGAAGAATGGAAGCTCGAGAAACTCCTGTGATCTTTGCTAGACTTTGGCCATCACCCAATGTGTCATCTTTGTGAACATCCGAAGAATGGCCAATTGGATTGGTTGAACGAAAAGATGAGAAGCTGATACCACATTGTTTCTGTCACTCACGGGGACATGGACCAAAAACTAGAAATTATGCCTCAAAAGATTTTTGTGTAATGTTTCATCATCTTAATAAACCTCTCAACAAGTCATCATGGCATCTTATTTTTGAGAGAAATCCTATCTTTTAGCAGATTGTGATGGTTGAAAAGGTTAAAAGTGTTTACGTATGAAGTCTTCATTTGATGGATGCAATATTTGACTATTTATTAAAATTGCTTGAAACGTTATAGCTTATCTTAATACTTATTTTACGTCAAAGTTATATGCACCATCCTTTTTGTATAGTCAAACGATTTGAAGCTAGTGATGCTTGAGGCCATACATGTTGGATGTGGAGGTAGTACAATTGCCAATTAAGTTATTTCTACTAATCTTTTTTTTGTTTACATCTTTTCCCTTTCTTTTTGTAAATATTAAATGACATTCTTGATCATTTTTCTGTTTTTCAATTAACCACGTGACTTGTGAGGTACAACTTAGTCGCCATGTATCGTGTCTTATACTGATATTATAAGTGTTAGTAGGTTACTAAGACGAGTGTTTTTTTTTCTACAAACATTTAAGATGTTGACACTATGAAAAAAGTTGAGTCGCATCGCATTCAAAATGTGTACTTCAACGGACGTAATTTAGTGATGGTATACTCTATTTGATTTTCACATTTAAGATATAATTTTAACAAATAAAAATTATTCATGCGTCACATTTATCTCGCAAACGATTTTGATAATTTGAATGAAGAAAAAAATAGTAATCGAACAAATCGTTTGAAATATGCCTTTATAACCTTTGGAGTATAACTACTCACCGCAAATCTTCTCTAATAATTAGTATATATTGAATCTTAAACACGAATTTATGATTAAGAAGGTATTAAGAAAACCGTCCATCAGACGGGTAGAGACCTAGTGGTCCTATAAACAATTGACAATTAGGTAAATATAGCAGATAAAAGATATGTATTAGAAAGGAGATAAAAATTACCTAATCAAAATTGAAAAACCCAATATGTGGCAAAACATTAAACATAACAAGTACACAGAAAAATGACGTGTCTCATTCTCCTTGCATATCTCGGCCGTTAGTTTTCAAGTCAAATCTCCCCATTATCCTAAAACTGAAATTGGGAGTTTCATTCACTTAAAAACAATTTTTGGATCACACTTGATACGTAACTGTAATTGGCAGTTTCAATAGTAGTTCAAAACCGTCTATGAATAACACTTATACATCTATTCATTAGTTCTTAGCAACATCTTTCACAAAACCAGGTAATTTTATGTATTTACTACAGTTAATAGGTTATAGTATCACATTCGTTTTCTACATTTAATTTGTTAACGGAATTACGCTATAATAAGATGAACATGAAGTGTTTGTTGAAGTGACAGACTCAATTGTAGCTATGGGTGCATATCTTATTGTCTCATTTTATAGATTGAATTATGTCTCATGTAATTTCTATAAAACTATGTTTAGTGAAAGATGGTTTCTTCCAGAAAACAAGTTGAAGCACGAACAAGTGGAAGAATAGATATATAAATAAGTTACATTTTTCTTGGCAGGAGATCTCAACTTAAATGGTTTTGACACAATCACACAGTAATTACAATTTTTATTAATTCATTTAGTGAGCCACTAAATAAGTGGTTTGTAGTTCAAACTTAAAATGGTTGTATAAATTCTAGATGTGAAGTGTTTTTTTGTAAACGAGGAGGTTTTATTAAGTGATTGCATACCTGATTTAAATAACTTGAATGGTTGTATAAGCTTCTAGATGTAAAAGTATTTTTTCTGTTTGGTAGCCCAAGCAATTTTTGGTTAAAAATCTGATTAGCTGTTTACTATGGATTTTTGTATTATACTTTTAGGAAGAGTAACAAATAAATGTCTGAGGATGATTGTTTCTTTGCTCTCCGTTAAGATACATGTGTATTTTTATAGATACATGTTTATATGTCTCTAATTGTTGTAGTATGAGATATGCATAGATATTGAGATTAATCTTCGCTGTTGCATTTTTCAGTCATGGCGGTCGTACTAAAAAGTTCCCAGTTTGATACTTTTTAGTTTGAGTCGAAAATGAATGAGCTGTCAGTGTGATTATATACCATGTAGTGGCTACCTTAAGATATTAATATTTATTTACTAACAAGCAATGCTTATCTTACTGCTGTAAGATAAGCTTTCGAGAGGCATCTATGCTTATGGTGAGTTTCTATAACTTATAACTAGGTTTATGATAGTTATGATGATATGGATCTACAAGAAAACCTTTCGACAGGCATCTATGCTTATGGTGAGTTTTATATATTATATAGTTATACGTTTCAACTTATGTGATTAAGTTCTGTGGACATGGCATTTCTCTATTGATTGCAGGTTTTGAGAAGCCATATGCAATTTAACAAAGGGGTATCATTCGCTTCACCGAGGGTCTTGATGTTATCTAACAAGCTTAATCCAGAACTAGAAAGACTGCTACTTTTTGCTTAGGTTTCCTTTAAAAACGCGAATACGGTGTAGTAGAGTGCCAAGCATTGGTTCTGGCTCCTTCTCGTGAGCTTGCGCAGCAGATTGAGAAGGTTATGCGAGCACTTGGTGACTACCTTGGTGTGAAGGTACATGCTAGGAGACCAACCTGGTGTTCATGTTGTTGGTGGTACTCCTGGTCGTGTCTTTGACATGCTCTGAAGACAGTCTCTTCGTTCTGATTCCATGAAGATGTTTGTGTTGGATGAGGCTTATTAAATGCTTTTTAAGGGTTTCAATGACCAGGTGTTTCCTTTACCCTTTGTTATGCTGCTTTTACTACTATATGCTTTGTTACTACTATATGCTTTTGATTCTATACTGCTTTTACTATATGCTTTTATACTACTATATACTTTTGATACTCTGTATATGTTATGATGATATTAAGATTTTACATAGGTGTTTGGATTTGCATTTGTAATTGTTGGTACTAATTTTTTAGTAACATATAAAATGATTCCGATCATGTTTCTTTGAATATTAAGATTACAAGTTTGTGTAGCTAAGTTACGTTTAAACAATATATTTATAGTATGCTACTTAAATTAATTGGATACATGTTGACATGGGAAGTATATGATTTCTAACAGTAAGAACACTCTTTTAGATCTACGATATCTTCCAGCTGTTGCCATCAAATGTTCAAGTTGGAGTGTTCTTAGCAACTATGCCTCCGGAGGATCTCGAGATCACTAGGAAGTTCATAAAACAAACATGTAAGAATTCTTGCGAAGCGTGATGAACTAATCCTTGAAGGTATCAAGTCGTTTTATGTTATCATCGAAAAAGAAGAATGGAAGCTCGAGAAACTCCTGTGATCTTTGCTAGACTTTGGCCATCACCCAATGTGTCATCTTTGTGAACATCCGAAGAATGGCCAATTGGATTGGTTGAACGAAAAGATGAAAAGTTGATACCACATTGTTTCTGTCACTCACGGGGACATGGACCAAAAACTAGAAATTATGCCTCAAAAGATTTTTGTATAATGTTTCATCATCTTAATAAACCTCTCAACAAGTCATCATGACATCTTATTTTTGTTAGAAATCCTATCTTTTAGTAGATTGTGATGGTTGAAAAGGTTAAAAGTGTTTATGTATGAAGTCTTCATTTGATGGATGCAATATTTGACTATTTATTAAAATTGCTTGACACGTTATAGCTTATCTTAATACTTATTTTACGTCAAAGTTATATGCACCATCCTTTTTGTATAGTCAAACGATTTGAAGCTAGTGATGCTTGAGGCCATACATGTTGGATGTGGAGGTAGTACAATTGCCAATTAAGTTATTTCTGCTAATCTTTTTTTTGTTTACATCTTTTCCCTTTCTTTTTGTAAATATTAAATGACATTCTTGATCATTTTTCTGTTTTTCAATTAACCACGTGACTTGTGAGGTACAACTTAGTCGCCATGTATCGTGTCTTATACTGATATTATAAGTGTTAGTAGGTTACTAAGACGAGTGTTTTTTTCTACAAACATTTAAGATGTTGACACTATGAAAAAAGTTGAGTCGCATCGCATTCAAAATGTGTACTTCAACGGACGCAATTTAGTGATGGTATACTCTATTTGATTTTCACATTTAAGATATAATTTTAACAAATAAAAATTCTTCATGCGTCACATTTATCTCGCAAACGATTTTGATAATTTGAATGAAGAAAAAAATAGTAATCGAACAAATCGTTTGAAACATGCCTTTATGTGACACCCTAGAATCGAGGTCATTAACGATACCCTAAATTACGCAAATTTTTGAAATTTTTATTAAATTTTAATTTCTATAATTATAAGTATTTTGGTTAGAGCCGATGTTCGAGGTTATAATTTTTACGGTTGACGTTTTAAGAAGGACGATGACGATTACGATCCCGAGGGATGCCCAATTTCATATAATTTTTGACGATTTATCGATAATGTAATTTTTCGAGAATTTTATTTACGGTTCGTGTTAAGTTGAGTCGTGTGAGTTTTATAGCCTTCCAAGTACATTTAAAGTATCCCAAAAATATTTTGGAGCATTCGGGAAGATTTCCGACTCCCGTAAAATTTTCAAAATTGACAAATGAGTCAAACCCGCAAAGTTTTGAGGTCGTTTTCTATTTAAGGACAAAAGAAACCCAATATTGCACTTAGGTCCCTCCTAACTAACAAAAGGGGGCAAAGTGGACAAACACACAAACACACACAACATTTTACAAGAAAAATCAAACCCACACTCTCCTTGTCTCTCTCAAACTCACGGCACACCAAGAACAAACAAAAATCCACCTAAAATCTTTTCTACTTGATTTTTCAAAAATCTAAGGTTAGACCACGCTTAGTTTGGTCATTACCCACCTATTCATGTAATCAAATCCAACATGCATTGATAAAAATTTTTCAAGATTTTTCATATGATCCAAAATTCGTTTTTTGTGGCTATTTGAGCTAATGCATGTTAATTTTGAGTGTTATGGAAGTATAAACACCATGAAAACCCACCAAAATTAATTTGGTTGTGGTGATTTGGTCACCCAAACCCCACGGCAAAGGGGGGTGTTTGGGGGAGCCATGGTGGTTGATGAATATGCATGTTATTATAGTGTTTGGTTATTTGTTTTATGATGATTTACATAGGTGTTACTACTTGCATGTGTATTTTTCTTTGATTTTGATATTGAGATTGGTTGATCAATAGGGGTAGGATGGAAGTTTGATGTTAGGATATGTTTGGGAAGTCTTAGGATGATGTTTAGTGTTGGTTAGAAGTCTTGGAATCGAGTCTAAGCATGTTTTTGGTATAGTCATTTTTAGGCAGAAACATTTGGTCTATTTTGGAAAAATGATTTTTGTTCCAGGTCTTGAAAACTAAATATAGTGATAGAGGGTTTTTCTAGCTTTAATTTGGTATAAGGTAGAGCCCGTGACTCAAAACGAGCTAAAAGTTATGACATTTTAAAGATCGGGTACCGGGAGACGAGGACTTTCACAATCCGGATTTGTGCAAAGTTTTAGTCAAATCCCGAGGGTCACAAGTATAATTTGGTGAATGATCAAGGGTCAAAACTTGGTCCCTAACCTGTACAAATGAGTCTATATGTTGACTTATGAGTCAAGGAAGTCAAAGGTATTTTTCATATAGGTCAAAGTGGTCAAAATTGGTCGAAGCGCAATTTCAGCCCGTAAAATGTAGTCGTGGAAATGAGTTGCGTGACGGGTCGTAAAAGTGAAAACTTTTGTTGGACTTAAAAACATGTTATCTACAGGTCATATAGGATTTTTGGAAATTTTGTCAAATTTTATAAGCATGGTTTAATAAGGTAAAACAGCCCGTACTTTAGTCAAGTACCGGCGAGAACGTGTAAAAATGGATAACGTAGGTTATAAGAACGAATGGTATAAAATGAATGATACTTGTTGTTTTTGTTTTTGGCGTGAGTTATATTGGTCTTAAGTGACTTATATATATGTACTTTATACAGTACGGTAAGTATTTAAATGAGATTACTCATTACGCGTTATTTGTGATAGGTGTTGAATTACCCGGGCATCCGTAACATCGTCAGTGAACATTCCTCGAACTACCGACTACTTAATATCTAAGGTGTGAATTTATAGCCTCGCTTATATTATTTCAAATTGTTTTACCCGCGAGGGAAATGCATGCTAGTTTTTAAAAAGGAACGTATATCATGAATGATTGTTAGACCCGAAAGTTGCCTTAGAAATTGTGTTGAGTACCAAAGTTGCAAAAGTCCCTAAATTCATGAACTATTAACTATTGTCTTGCCCTTGCGAAGGGGGAAATAGCCGCTTATGCAATTTGTAGTACTACGGGGTTAACGACCCAATGCTAGCCGAGAAGCTGTACTTATAGTAAGTTCTGCGGTAGATTATTTTGTATGAGAAATAAGGTATAATTGCAACTGATGCCTTTAGAGGGGCACTGGTTTCATCTGAATCATGCCGGTATATTTACGCGGGTGATTGAGTTAACGGATTAGTGTCATGAGCTTAAACACAATTGTCAGTATCCTGATTATAGTTTGTTTGATCGACAAGACTATAAATGATCACGAATGGTTTTTATTATATATACGTTCAAATGGATTGAAAAACCTATGAATTCCACTCAACGTTTTCGTTGACCAAAATTTTGGCATGTATTTCAGGTAACCGCTGAGCAGTAGGATGGAGCATGCATGGGATGGATGTTGTGTGATCGGCTTGGTGTCCGCTTGTTTTTCCCTCCTTTTCTACTTAAACAATTTTTATGTTTAATGTCATGTGGTTGTAAAACTGAAGTTTTTGGGGTTGAGATTCATGAGGACCGAAACGCTAAACTCTGTGCACTATTTGGGGTTGGAAAAACTGTGGACATGTATTATTTAAAAATTTTTAATATTGAATTTTAAGTCGACGTCTTTTTTAGCGTCGTTTGATATCTCTTGTGTGCAATGAATACTGTGTAGCACCCATTGTTGTAGTTCCGCTGCGCATAACAATTGTGGGGGTGTTACAGATTGGTAATCAGAGCCACGAGTTATAGAGAACTAGGTCGTTTTTGAAAATCCTAAACTATAACTTTTGGTGTTGTAAGAAAGGGTCCAAGCGCACACAACTATCCTGCATGGCTCCGGTAAGATTTATTGTTGCATTTATGGCATTTGACGTATACTTTTGAGTAAAGTATATATGTGGGTAATTATTATATAAGTATGGAATTACTATATGTAGACGTTAAATTTTACGTGAAATATCCGACATCGTAATTTTTGTATTAATCATGCATGAGCATCATATTATTACATTTTGGGCATATGTACCACCTTTGCATTGCATTTGCATGCATATATTTATAATTATTGTATAATTACTTATGTACCCTCCGAAATTCGCTGTTATTGCAGGAATGGCCGAGGTACCGCCCAACGATAACGGGAACGATTACGTCGTAGGTCACGAAGGGGGACCGTTACCTCCGAACCCGCCGGACAATAATAATGGATGGATCGCTCTAGAAGACGAAATAGGGCCGGAAAACGACAATGGCGAAAGTGAGGTGGATAATTTCAGCATGAGTAGTGACGACAATGAGGATTCCGAAGAAGAACCCGAGGAGCTATTGGATGATGGCATTCCCGAGGATGCCGTAGGCCAGACCGAACCCGATTTGTTTCAATCTCCGAGTTCGCCGAAGGGTTATGAGGTACCACCGACCGGTCGTTTTGAGCAGCAACCCTTTGATCGCCCGATGGACAATAGTAATGGGAGCAGTGGAGAGTCATCCAAGTCGCCATCGATTCACGAGAATATTACAAGGGTCTATTTTCCGAGACCGAGTCACTACTGGGATCCCGCAGGTCGTTTGGGGAGGATGGAAAGGTTAATGTATGAGTGGTTTGTAGTTGAGACTAGGGTGATTAAGAAGTTTGATAAGACTGAGAGGGAGCATCAAAGATTGTTGGAAAGGACTTCAAGGATTGCGTATGATGGGATGATGAACACAAGTGCCATCAACAGTTTGAAATCAATAGTTGCGAATTTAAGTGCTAGTCTTGATCGTGTGAGGGAAGATCAGATGAGGTTGTCGAGGATGCAGAGTTGGGAGCATCGTGTGAGGGATTCATTGCCCCCGGATTGGAGATTCGTGGACGATGTGGAGATGGAGGCGAATGACTTCATGGTTCAGCCGCCTACTGGAGGTGCTTGTATTTCGGTGGGAAGTCAAGTAGCGATTGAGCATGGATCCACATCAGGGATGAGAAAGGAAACAGAATGTGGGCCAGATGAGAAAGGAAAGGGAAAAGTGGATGATGTGGACGAGGACGTGAGTGATGAGGAAACCGAGGACGACGACGAGCCGCCATCCAAGAGGCCGTGTGGATCACCACATGCCTAGTTACTTGTTTTGTATTTTTCTTTGATCATTGTAATAGAACTATTTTAGACCTTTGTATGATGGTATTATGACGAGAAACTCAAGTACTTGATGTTTTGTGGTGAATGATTGTAGTGGCATTACTTGTCACGATTTTGGTTAACTATCAATACAATCTATGTTACCTTTCATGATCTGTGATATGTCTTAAATTTGATCTTTTGTGGTGTGAATTGATGAATATTAGTAACTCCGTAGTGATGTGTCGTTGTATGTATTTTATGTCTGGGAAACTTGATATGAATACTTACATTGTTTTTCTATTTTCTTTGTCTTGCAGAAAGAGATATTCGATAAAACAATGCCTCCAAAGTTGACTGCCGATCGTGTTAACAACATGATTCAGGAAGCGATAGCTAATGCGTTGGAAGCGGACCGAGCTGGGAGAAATCAGGATCCAGGAAGGAACGCGGGGAGACAACCAGCCCCGAGAGTGTGTACCTATTCAAGCTTTATGAAGTGCGGTCCTACGCAGTTCCGTGGATCGGGTGGAGCCCTAGAACTTAGGCGATGGTTGGAAAAAGTTGAGAGTACGTTTGAAATCAGTGGTTGTGCAGAGGCGGATAAAGTAAAGTTTGCAGCGGCTACGTTTCTGGATGATGCGTTAAGTTGGTGGAATACCCAGGTAGCTACGGTGGGATTGGCTGTGGCAAATGCGAGAACGTGGAATGCGACCAAAGCTTTGTTGACAAAGAAGTTTTGCCCAGAGGAGGAATTGGGGCAATTGGAGGACGAATTGAGGCACTTGACCTTAAGGAACAACGATATAGCTGCTTACACCAGGAGATTCAATGAGTTAAGTCTTTTGTGTCCGGACATATTTGCCAATGACGCCAAGAAAATGAAGCAGTATATTAAGGGTTTATCTAGCAACATCAAGGGTGAAACAACTTCGTCGAAACCTGGAACGTTTGATGAAGCGGTTCAAATGGCACACGCTTTGATGGACGTTAAGCTTCAGGATAAGCAGAATTACATTGCTGAGGGTAACAAAAGAAAATGGGAGGCAGCACAAGGTAATCGATCCCAAGGCCAGAACCGAGGAGGAAACCGAAACAACCAAGGGCCGAACCGTAATCAGCAGTTTAATCAGAGAAGGAACGAAGGAATGAGGGCCGTGACAAACCCTAGAGGTGTGAAAGTGAATCCCCATTGTGGAAAGTGCAACTTGTATCACGTTGGAAACTGCCCGCAGGCATGCGGCAAGTGTGGAAAGGCAGGTCATAGGACTGCTAGTTGTCGAATGGGAGGAGTAGCCACTGGGGCTAATGCTATCAGGATGAGAGGATGTTATAGCTGTGGAGAAAGGGGGCATGTGCAAGCAAATTGCCCGAAGACAGGGAACAGACGGGGAGGAAATAATGCGGCAGCTGTGTATCAAGTGGGAACTGCTGATAAACCACAGGGTCCCAATGTGGTTACCGGTACGTTTTTGCTAGACGCTTGTTATGCTAGTATTTTATTTGATTCTGGCTCCGACAAGAGTTTTGTAGACGTTAGATTTAGTCGTAATATCGATAGAGAACCGGTATTGTTAACGACTAGTTATAATGTTGAATTAGCCGATGGAAAAATTGTTAGTACGAATTCTATACTGAAAGGGTGTACCTTGAAGTTAGGAAACTACGCTTTTAAAATCGACTTGATGCCTATAGAGCTAGGATCGTTTGACGTGATTGTGGGAATGGATTGGCTAATGGCGCATAGTGCTACAATCGTCTGTGGTGAGAGATTGGTGCAGATTCCGCTGAGGAATAGGGTTTTGACGGTAAAGGGAGACGAATGCACTTCTCGTTTGAAGGTGATTTCGTGTTTGAAGATGATGAAGTACGTAGAGAGCGGATGCGATGTGTTTTTGGCACAGGTTTCGAGCGATGGTGATGTAGAGGCGAGGATTGAAGAGGTACCAATTATTCGCGAGTATCCGGACGTTTTTCCAGACGAGTTGCCAGGTTTACCGCCTAATCGTGAGGTCGAGTTTCGAATTGATTTAGTGCCAGGAGCTGCACCGGTTGCACGAGCACCTTATCGCTTAGCACCATCTGAGTTAAAGGAGTTATCGGATCAATTGAAGGAATTGATGGACAAAGGATTTATTAGGCCGAGCTCATCACCTTGGGGAGCGCCAGTGTTGTTCGTAAAGAAGAAGGATGGTTCGTTTAGAATGTGTTTTGACTATAGAGAACTCAATAAGCTGACGGTTAAGAATCGGTACCCATTACCGAGGATTGATGATTTGTTCGATCAATTGCAAGGGTCCAGTGTATACTCAAAGATCGATTTAAGATCAGGGTATCATCAACTGCGTGTAAGAGAGGAGGATATTCCTGTAACTGCCTTTCGTACGCGGTATGGACACTTTGAATTTCGAGTGATGCCGTTTGGGTTGACTAACGCGCCTGCTGTATTCATGGATCTTATGAATCGCGTGTGCAAGCCGTATCTAGATAAGTTTGTTATTGTTTTCATCGACGACATACTTATTTACTCTAAGAGTAAGGAGGAGCACGAGAAGCACCTAAGAAAGATTTTGGAGTTGATAAGGAAGGAGTTCGTGTAGATCCTGCTAAGATCGTAGCAATCAGGGAATGGTCAGCACCGACGACGCCGACTGAAGTTCGACAATTTTTGGGTTTAGCTGGGTACTATAGAAGGTTTATTGAAGGATTTTCGTTGATTGCGAAACCATTGACGCGGCTTACCGAGAAGAATAGGGTGTATGAATGGGGAACTGAGGAAGAGCTTGCTTTCGAAACGCTCAAGGATAAGTTATGTTCCGCGCCGATTTTATCATTGCCTGAAGGAACCGAAGATTTCGTAGTGTATTGTGATGCGTCTCGTAAGGGTTACGGAGCAGTGTTAATGCAACGTGAGAAGGTGATAGCTTACGCTTCGAGGCAATTAAGGAAGAACGAGGAGAACTACACGACGCACGATTTGGAATTAGGAGCGGTAGTGTTTGCGTTGAAGTTGTGGAGACACTATCTGTATGGGACAAAGTGTGTTGTATTCACTGATCACAAGAGTTTGCAGCACATTTTAGATCAAAAGGAGTTGAATATGCGACAAAGACGATGGGTTGAACTATTGAGTGATTACGATTGTGAAATTCGCTATCACCCTGGGAAGGCGAATGTTGTAGCAGATGCATTGAGTAGGAAGGAGCGGGAGAAACCTTTGAGGGTTAGAGCTTTAGTGATGAGTGAGAGCGTTGACTTAACCGAAACCATACTGAAGGCTCAGGAGAGAGGATTGATGAAAGGGAATGTTGAAGCCGAGAATTTGGGACGAATGTTGAAACCTATTTTCGTGATTAGGTCTGACGGACTAAGATATTTTGAGAATCGAATTTGGTTACCATTGTGTTCATCTGAGGAAGGAAAGCCTGGAGTTCGAGAATTGGTTATGAATGAGTCGCATAAGTCGAAGTATTCGATACATCCTGGATCGGATAAGATGTACCACGACCTGAAGAAAGTTTATTGGTGGCCGAATATGAAGGCAGATATTGCTCGTTACGTCAGTAAGTGTTTGACTTGCGCGAAGGTTCAGGCAGAACATAAGAAACCATCTGGATTGTTGGTACAACCGGAAATCCCAGAATGGAAATGGGAGAAAATCGCAATGGATTTTGTGACGGGTTTACCTAGGACTCCTAGTGGATGCGATATGATATGGGTAATTGTGGACAGGTTGACGAAATCTGCTCATTTCTTACCTATGAAGAAGACGGACAGCATGGAAAGACTCGCCAGCGTGTACGTGAAAGAGATCGTCTGTAGACATGGAGTGCCGTTATCGATCATTTCGGATCGTGACAGTAGATTTACGTCGGAATTTTGGAGATCGCTTCAACGTGCGATGGGCACTGAACTGAATCTAAGCACGGCTTATCACCCGGAAACTGATGGCCAGAGTGAACGAACGATTCAAACGATGGAGGACATGCTCCGAGCGTGCGTGATTGATTTTGGAGGAAGTTGGGAACGCCACTTGCCTCTGGTGGAATTTTCGTACAATAATAGTTATCACGCGAGTATCAAAGCGGCACCGTTCGAAGCATTGTATGGAAGGAAGTGTAGATCGCCCGTGTGTTGGAGTGAAGTAGGGGAAAGTCAATTGACTGGACCCGAAATGGTTTTAGAAACGACAGAGAAGATCGTGCAGATCAAGAACCGACTACTTGCTGCGAGAAGCCGACAGAAAAGTTATGCTGATAACCGAAGGAAACCGTTGGAGTTTGAAGTTGGAGATATGGTTATGCTCAAGGTATCGCCGTGGAAGGGTGTAATTCGTTTTGGGAAGAAAGGAAAGTTGAGTCCGAGGTATATTGGACCGTTTAAGATCGTTGAACGAATTGGACCAGTAGCGTACAAGTTAGAATTGCCGACCGAACTTAGTGCTATTCATGACACGTTTCACGTATCGAACCTGAAGAAGAGTTTGGCGGACAAGGAATTGGTGATTCCTTTGGACGAGATTCGACTAGACGACAAAATGCACTTTGTGGAAGAACCTGTGGAAATTATGGACCGGGAGGTCAAGCGGTTGAAGCATAGTAGGATTCCTATTGTGAAGGTCCGATGGAATTCTAAGCGTGGACCGGAATACACCTGGGAACGTGAGGACTTTTTCAAGGAAAGGTATCCTCATTTGTTCCAGTAGACGAAATGTGAGCCCAAGAAGAGGCGAGCGCCGGGACGTCGCTCTCTTTAAGGAGGGGTGGATGTGACACCCTAGAATCGAGGTCATTAACGATACCCTAAATTACGCAAATTTTTGAAATTTTTATTAAATTTTAATTTCTATAATTATAAGTATTTTGGTTAGAGCCGATGTTCGAGGTTATAATTTTTACGGTTGACGTTTTAAGAAGGACGATGACGATTACGATCCCGAGGGATGCCCAATTTCATATAATTTTTGACGATTTATCGATAATGTAATTTTTCGAGAATTTTATTTACGGTTCGTGTTAAGTTGAGTCGTGTGAGTTTTATAGCCTTCCAAGTACATTTAAAGTATCCCAAAAATATTTTGGAGCATTCGGGAAGATTTCCGACTCCCGTAAAATTTTCAAAATTGACAAATGAGTCAAACCCGCAAAGTTTTGAGGTCGTTTTCTATTTAAGGACAAAAGAAACCCAATATTGCACTTAGGTCCCTCCTAACTAACAAAAGGGGGCAAAGTGGACAAACACACAAACACACACAACATTTTACAAGAAAAATCAAACCCACACTCTCCTTGTCTCTCTCAAACTCACGGCACACCAAGAACAAACAAAAATCCACCTAAAATCTTTTCTACTTGATTTTTCAAAAATCTAAGGTTAGACCACGCTTAGTTTGGTCATTACCCACCTATTCATGTAATCAAATCCAACATGCATTGATAAAAATTTTTCAAGATTTTTCATATGATCCAAAATTCGTTTTTTGTGGCTATTTGAGCTAATGCATGTTAATTTTGAGTGTTATGGAAGTATAAACACCATGAAAACCCACCAAAATTAATTTGGTTGTGGTGATTTGGTCACCCAAACCCCACGGCAAAGGGGGGTGTTTGGGGGAGCCATGGTGGTTGATGAATATGCATGTTATTATAGTGTTTGGTTATTTGTTTTATGATGATTTACATAGGTGTTACTACTTGCATGTGTATTTTTCTTTGATTTTGATATTGAGATTGGTTGATCAATAGGGGTAGGATGGAAGTTTGATGTTAGGATATGTTTGGGAAGTCTTAGGATGATGTTTAGTGTTGGTTAGAAGTCTTGGAATCGAGTCTAAGCATGTTTTTGGTATAGTCATTTTTAGGCAGAAACATTTGGTCTATTTTGGAAAAATGATTTTTGTTCCAGGTCTTGAAAACTAAATATAGTGATAGAGGGTTTTTCTAGCTTTAATTTGGTATAAGGTAGAGCCCGTGACTCAAAACGAGCTAAAAGTTATGACATTTTAAAGATCGGGTACCGGGAGACGAGGACTTTCACAATCCGGATTTGTGCAAAGTTTTAGTCAAATCCCGAGGGTCACAAGTATAATTTGGTGAATGATCAAGGGTCAAAACTTGGTCCCTAACCTGTACAAATGAGTCTATATGTTGACTTATGAGTCAAGGAAGTCAAAGGTATTTTTCATATAGGTCAAAGTGGTCAAAATTGGTCGAAGCGCAATTTCAGCCCGTAAAATGTAGTCGTGGAAATGAGTTGCGTGACGGGTCGTAAAAGTGAAAACTTTTGTTGGACTTAAAAACATGTTATCTACAGGTCATATAGGATTTTTGGAAATTTTGTCAAATTTTATAAGCATGGTTTAATAAGGTAAAACAGCCCGTACTTTAGTCAAGTACCGGCGAGAACGTGTAAAAATGGATAACGTAGGTTATAAGAACGAATGGTATAAAATGAATGATACTTGTTGTTTTTGTTTTTGGCGTGAGTTATATTGGTCTTAAGTGACTTATATATATGTACTTTATACAGTACGGTAAGTATTTAAATGAGATTACTCATTACGCGTTATTTGTGATAGGTGTTGAATTACCCGGGCATCCGTAACATCGTCAGTGAACATTCCTCGAACTACCGACTACTTAATATCTAAGGTGTGAATTTATAGCCTCGCTTATATTATTTCAAATTGTTTTACCCGCGAGGGAAATGCATGCTAGTTTTTAAAAAGGAACGTATATCATGAATGATTGTTAGACCCGAAAGTTGCCTTAGAAATTGTGTTGAGTACCAAAGTTGCAAAAGTCCCTAAATTCATGAACTATTAACTATTGTCTTGCCCTTGCGAAGGGGGAAATAGCCGCTTATGCAATTTGTAGTACTACGGGGTTAACGACCCAATGCTAGCCGAGAAGCTGTACTTATAGTAAGTTCTGCGGTAGATTATTTTGTATGAGAAATAAGGTATAATTGCAACTGATGCCTTTAGAGGGGCACTGGTTTCATCTGAATCATGCCGGTATATTTACGCGGGTGATTGAGTTAACGGATTAGTGTCATGAGCTTAAACACAATTGTCAGTATCCTGATTATAGTTTGTTTGATCGACAAGACTATAAATGATCACGAATGGTTTTTATTATATATACGTTCAAATGGATTGAAAAACCTATGAATTCCACTCAACGTTTTCGTTGACCAAAATTTTGGCATGTATTTCAGGTAACCGCTGAGCAGTAGGATGGAGCATGCATGGGATGGATGTTGTGTGATCGGCTTGGTGTCCGCTTGTTTTTCCCTCCTTTTCTACTTAAACAATTTTTATGTTTAATGTCATGTGGTTGTAAAACTGAAGTTTTTGGGGTTGAGATTCATGGGGACCGAAACGCTAAACTCTGTGCACTATTTGGGGTTGGAAAAACTGTGGACATGTATTATTTAAAAATTTTTAATATTGAATTTTAAGTCGACGTCTTTTTTAGCGTCGTTTGATATCTCTTGTGTGCAATGAATACTGTGTAGCACCCATTGTTGTAGTTCCGCTGCGCATAACAATTGTGGGGGTGTTACACTTTATAACCTTTGGAGTATAACTACTCACCGCAAATCTTCTCTAATAATTAGTATATATTGAATCTTAAACACGAATTTATGATTAAGAAGGTATTAAGAAAACCGTCCATCAGACGGGTAGAGACCTAGTGGTCCTATAAACAATTGACAATTAGGTAAATATAGCAGATAAAAGATATGTATTAGAAAGGAGATAAAAATTACCTAATCGAAATTGAAAAACCCAATATGTGGCAAAACATTAAACATAACAAGTACACAGAAAAATGACGTGTCTCATTCTCCTTGCATATCTCGGCTGTTAGTTTTCATGTCAAATCTCCCCATTATCCTAAAACTGAAATTGGGAGTTTCATTCACTTAAAAACAATTTTTGTATCACACTTGATACGTAACTGTAATTGGCAGTTTCAATAGTAGTTCAAAACCGTCTATGAATAACACTTATACATCTATTCATTAGTTCTTAGCAACATCTTTCACAAAACCAGGTAATTTTATGTATTTACTATAGTTAATAGGTTATAGTATCGCATTCGTTTTCTACATTTAATTTGTTAACGGAATTACGCTATAATAAGATGAACATGAAGTGTTTGTTGAAGTGACAGACTCAATTGTAGCTATGGGTGCATATCTTATTGTCTCATTTTATAGATTGAATTATGTCCCATGTAATTTCTATAAAACTATGTTTAGTGAAAGATGGTTTCTTCCATAAAAAAAGTTGAAGCACGAACAAGTGGAAGAATAGATATATAAATAAGTTACATTTTTCTTGGCAGGAGATCTCAACTTAAATGGTTTTGACACAATCACACAGTAATTACAATTTTTATTAATTCATTTAGTGAGCCACTAAATAAGTGGTTTGTAGTTCAAACTTAAAATGGTTGTATAAATTCTAGATGTGAAGTGTTTTTTTGTAAACGAGGAGGTTTTATTAAGTGATTGCATTCCTGATTTAAATAACTTGAATGGTTGTATAAGCTTCTAGATGTAAAAGTATTTTTTTTAAGTTTGGTAGCCCAAGCAATTTTTGGTTAAAAATCTAATTAGCTGTTTACTATGGATTTTTTTATAATACTTTTGGGAAGAGTAACAAATAAATGTCTGAGGATGATTGTTTCTTTGCTCTCCGTTAAGATACATGTGTATTTTTATAGATACATGTTTATATGTCTCTAATTGTTGTAGTATGAGATATGCATAGATATTGAGATTAATCTTCGCTGTTGCATTTTTCAGTCATGGCGGTCGTACTAAAAAGTTCCCAGTTTGATACTTTTTAGTTTGAGTCGAAAATGAATGAGCTGTCAGTGTGATTATATACCATGTAGTGGCTACCTTAAGACATTAATATTTATTTACTAACAAGCAATGCTTATCTTGCTGCAGTAAGATAAGCTTTCGAGAGGCATCTATGCTTATGGTGAGTTTCTATAACTTATAACTAGGTTTATGATAGTTATGATGATATGGATCTACAAGAAAACCTTTCGAAAGGCATCTATGCTTATGGTGAGTTTTATATATTATATAGTTATACGTTTCAACTTATGTGATTAAGTTCTGTGGACATGGCATTTCTCTATTGATTGCAGGTTTTGAGAAGCCATATGCAATTTAACAAAGGGGTATCATTCGCTTCACCGAGGGTCTTGATGTTATCTAACAAGCTTAATCCAGAACTAGAAAGACTGCTACTTTTTGCTTAGGTATCCTTTAAAAATGTGAATACGGTGTAGTAGAGTGCCAAGCATTGGTTCTGGCTCCTTCTCGTGAGCTTGCGCAGCAGATTGAGAAGGTTATGCGAGCACTTGGTGACTACCTTGGTGTGAAGGTACATGCTAGGAGACCAACCTAGTGTTCATGTTGTTGGTGGTACTCCTGGTCGTGTCTTTGACATGCTCCGAAGACAGTCTCTTCGTTCTGATTCCATGAAGATGTTTGTGTTGGATGAGGCTTATTAAATGCTTTTTAAGGGTTTTAATGACCATGTGTTTCCTTTACCCTTTGTTATACTGCTTTTACTACTATATGCTTTGATACTACTATATGCTTTTGATACTATACTGCTTTTACTATATGCTTTTATACTACTATATGCTTTTGATACTCTGTATATGTTATGATGATATTAAGATTTTACATAGGTGTTTGGCTCTACATTGGTAATCGTTGGTACTAATATTTTAGTAACATATAAAATGATTCTGATCATGTTTCTTTGAATATTAATATTACAAGTTTGTGTAGCTAAGTTACGTTTAAATAGTATATTTATAGTATGTTACTTAAATTAATTGGATACATGTTGACATGGGAAGTATATGATTTCTAACAGTAAGAACACTCTTTTAGATCTACGATATCTTCCAACTATGCCTCCAGAGGATCTCGAGATCACTAGGAAGTTCATAAAACAAACATGTAAGAATTCTTGCGAAGCGTGATGAACTAACCCTTGAAGGTATCAATCCGTTTTATGTTAACGTCGAAAAAGAAGAATGGAAGCTCGAGACACTCCTATGATCTTTGCTAGACTTTGGCCATCACCCAATATGTCATCTTTGTGAACATCCGAAGAATGGCCGATTGGATTGGTTGAACGAAAAGATGAGAAGCTGATACCACCTTGTTTCTGTCACTCACGGGGACATGGACCAAACTAGAAATTATGCCTCAAAAGATTTTTGTGTAATTGTTCGTCATATTAATAAATCTCTCAACAAGTCATCATGGGATCTCATTTTTGAGAAAAACCCTATCTTTTAGCAAATTGTGATGGTTGAAAAGGTTAAAAGTGTGTATGTATGAAGTCTTCATTTGATGGATGCAATAATTGAGTATTTATTAAAAATGACTGAAGCGTTATAGCTTATCTTAATACTTATTTTACGTCAAAGTTAAATGCACCATCCTTTTTGTATAGTCAAAAGATTTGAAGCTAGTGATGCTTGAGGCCATACATGTTGGATGTGGAGGTAGTACAATTGCCAATTAAGTTATTTATGCCAATCTTTTTTTTGTTTACGTCTTTTCCCTTTCTTTTTGTAAATATTAAATGACATTCTTGATCATTTTTATGTTTTTGAATTAACCACGTGACTTATGAGGTACAACTTAGTCGCCATGTATCATGTTTAATGACGTATAGTCCCTAGTCGGGCTGGATAGTCCGACTCACGGGTACTACCCGCATCCATCAGGAATAGATTGGATACTTGTGCGATGTGCGCACATGGCCCGTAAGTCCTGGTAAGTTGCTGTCACACAAGAGGTTAATTACTTAGCCAAGTCCTCGTCGCAGTGCGATAGGATCAAATCGAATATAACTTATATTATAGTTATATTCGCCTAAGGGAAAGGGATCTTGCATTAGCTGGATAATGAAGATCAAGCTATTTCAAGTCATTATCTCTGCCTTACGCCGCAAGAACATGGAGCCTAGCCTGGACTCTCTCGAGTATAAAAGGAACCCCTCCGGTTCCACAAAGGTACGATATACACAATAACCTAAACACAAATATACTCAAATCGATTACTTACTCTCACGCCGGAGTCTAATCGTGGGTAACAAACCCATGGTAAGCCTAACGGTGTCTGTTTAGTGCGCAGGGTCCCAAAGCAAGTTTCACTTGGTGCGAGAGCCGAAGTCCACAAGACCCCAAATTAAGCCAATTTGGGTTAAGCTCGGTCTACCCCAACTTTTGCATCAACAAGTTGGCGCCATCTGTGGGACCCTTACTAAGCTCTAACAAATGACGAAAAGCGATAAGAATGAAGGCCGTCAAGGATCCTCGACGGTGGATGGCCGTATCACATCAGTAAATGTTACCCCTTGATCTGCCAGCGAGGCAAACACTTGGGACATGAACAATCCCCTAGTCGTAAGAACGGGAGGACTGTTCTCAACTCCTCTACTCATCGTGGGGGAAAAAGACATTGAATGGGAGTCAACTCAGCCTCCTCCCAATAAACAAAAAAGGAAGACGCCCCAGGAGAAGAGAAGGGATGTCATCGCTACAAAGGCACGCATGATGGAGGAGTATGTAGCTTAAAACTTATAAGCACTCATTCCTTTGGTGGAAAAACATGAAAATATGGTAGAGGAATCAAAACGCGCTAAGCATACCGCATCCTCAGAGGACGATTTGTCAGGATCAAGTGATAGTCCGTCCGGAAAAATATATGCGTGCAAGTTATTCCTCGGATGACCAAATCTTCTCACAACCGTGGATGAGAGAAGGAAAAACGCCTTTACAAGGCGCATACATCACTATGGAGACACCAGAAAACGCCGCATGCCATCGAACGTAAAAACTTATGATGGCACGACGGAGCCAGAAGACCACTTGAAAGTCTTTGAATCTCAGGCGGGCATCGAACAATGGCCAGAGCCCGTATGGTGTAATATGTTTAACTCCACACTCATAGGGAATGCGTGGACGTGGTTTGATAGGCTTCCGCCGCGAATGGTCAACGGGTACGAAGTGTTGCGAAAAGCGTTCAAAAGAAATTATGTGCAACAAAAAAGGCATGATAGGAGTGATGTATCGCTTGCTAGGGTAAAGCAGTGCCAAGGCAAATACTTGGAAGACTTCCTGGAACATTTCAAAAGCGAGTGTCTTCAAGTAAAGGACTGCCCAGAAATTTTGAAAGTATCCTGCTTCATGGCGAGGATACGGAATAGCGACTTAATAAAGAAGCTTAATGAAAGAACGCCCGAAACCTTCGACGGAGTGCTAAGGCGGGTAAGGTCTTCCATACAAGGGGAATCGGCTGCTTCGGAAATAACACGAGGTACTTATGATCACAAATCTACCCGCATGCCCATTGAAGGACCCAACAATCAAGGTAAACTCTAGGCCTTGATTATGTAGGAAGGAGAAGGTAGGGGTGAGCTTATAACTCAAAGTTTACCCCCTTAAGTAAACCCCGAGGGAAATCCTAGTGATGGAAGGTGCGAGTTTCACAAGGCCAACGCCAATGACTACCCCGGTCGAAAAGCGTGCTAGTAATAGATACTGTGAATACCACAATGAGAGAGGGTACGCTACAAATGAATGTATTCAGCTGCAGAAATACATCGAGAATAGAGTAAAGAAAGGCGAGCTAAAACACCTTGTCGAGGAAAACACGAAGGATGATAGGCAAACAATCGCCAGCGCAAACATTAACATGGTGGAATCATGGCAACGAAGGACAAGGCAGAGGGTGAGCCAAAAATTCTCGAAGGGGAATGTAACACTCCCAAATTTCGGATAACAGCGGAAGGGTCATTGGGAGTATTACTTCATAATCACAAGCACATGTACAAAGAGAACGACTCAAAAAGAGGCGTTTAAAAAGTTTAATCCATTCGATAATCCAAATTTAGAGTTTACAAGCAGAAACAGGTCCCAGCAATATTGTAATAATAAACAGTTTATCGAATGTTAATCATTATTTTATTGCCTTTAAAATATCCACTGCGACTCCATGCTCCAGCTGCTATTAAACCTGAGTACCTGAGAAATACATGCTAAAACATCAACACAACGGTTGAGTGAATTCATAGGTTTGTAAGTAAAAGCAGTGGACTACAACATTTCAGTATTCAGATTACAAAAGTCAGATAGCATCAGTTATCGCATTTAGCTCATGAAACCGAACATTAACATCCGTTATTCCGTTCATGTTTCAAATACAGTGCGTCCAGTCGGTTTTCCGTTAAACCCGGACGGAGAGGTCAATCCCAATAGATCTATTCACAGCATTCACGTTTACTCGACCAATACAGTCGGTCCAAGTGATTAACGGTTCATGACTAAAAGGGATAAAATAAGCATACAGTTCAAGCACTTGTGTCCATTCGTAAAAAGTAGCATGTATCCCCTCGCGGGTTTAATAAAATAATTAAAGTAATAAAAGCGAGGCTATGAACTCACCTTGACAATAAATGAAAGGAAGCGATATAACATCAAGACAATTGTGATGAGAACAAAGCGTCGATATAAGATAACTCGAGAAATCGTTATCTTCTAACGACGACCTTTTAACTTGCCATTAATCCGGCATAAAGAAAGTACTCAAAAGAAAAGCAAGTATAGCCCATGCCAATATTGATCAACATTTCTATAGTTGCGTCTATCGTTTCATTAGTAAGACGAGATGACTAAGTTTTTATACTAAAGAATATACTTGCGCAATAAGTATAAAAATATGAGATCCATTCAACTACTTAGTTTATATAACACTTGATTTAATATTCGGTTATGTAGTCGATAGAAAAAGAAGCTAAGACTTATCAACCAAGCATGTATGCGTGGCACTAATATAGAGTCGGAAATATTTTAGAGTTTATAGCAATATGCATGCAAAACACGTCAAACCATTGATGAGAAAACCAAATGCTATTTTACTTCTTAATTTAGTTACACCACTAGAATTGTAGACAACTAGAGTATATTAGTTTTAGGCGCAATATATATTGCTTATTTTATTTCTTTTTGTTAAATTTCGCTAAGCGGGCATTATCGAGTCCCGATATTTTATAAGTTACGCGATTTAAAAATTACGTCGAGAGCACGAAAAATAAACGTTTAATATAAAATAAAAACTTTGACGTTCAGATAACATTAATATTTTGATATAAAAATTAAGACTTGTCATATAATAAATGTTAACGCGTTATATAAATGAACGACGCTTAAACGTTCATCATAAATTTACAAAGAATGTCCATAAAATGAGAAATTAAAACGATGACAATAGAATATATTTCTATGTCATAACGAGGATATATAAGGTCGATGACGGACATATACTCTGTCGATAAATAATAAATGACAGCTTTTGATAAATTAAGCGATAACCTTCCCGGTTAGCCGAGAATTCAATATTTTTTATAAAAACAAACATGATAAATGTGAGTGGGGTTATAAATAATGATCCGATAATTACAAATTGCTTCATTCGCCAACCCTTTAGGAAAATCCGTCCCGGATTTTAGTTCGTGTTACTCGTCGATGGATTGATTGCGAAAAAAGCGAGAATATTGTTTTATTAAGTTCACGGTAGATACCACGTTCGAATTGAGTCGTAAAGGTAAATCATAAACAAACTAAAAGAACTTCAAATAGTCACTCGTACACGAAAATTGCGATTGGAATGGGAATAGCGATAGACAACGGATAAATCGTACAATCGAATTACGAGTCGAAATGAAACAATTTGTGAGAACGCCACATGCTTAAGCCCACTCATTTATAAATCATTAATTACATGGGTTCGTCAGGTCCATCTAATTAGTATTTATAAAATAATGGTTCGGTAATTTATAATTTTCTAGTTCAAACGAGTGACGAATTCGTTTCAACAAGTTTATTATAAATTAGGCTACCTAAGCATCGTTTGCACAAAACACGAGATCAAGACCAAATCAGATGTTTCATAGAAAAATAAATATAATCTCCTTTACGACATGATTCTTTTGAATCATTCAAAGTGATAAGAAAATCAAGGAGCACAAGAAACCGTGTTTCAAAGAAATAGGTGCCCCAAAAATGGCATATCAGAAGGTGACAAGTCAAAGTCGTACTCTAATCAACTGGAAGACTTTACAAAGACGGTCTATGAAACAACATTTGCGATTCCAAAGCACAAGAAGAGCATTTAAACTCGGAATCAGAAGGTAAATAACCAGCGGAATTGGCGGTTGGCGGTGAGTTCACGCTTATATAAAATAGTTATCATAGAAGTTATAAAAAAAAAACTTTACCAAGACCATTGTTTCACTCGCAATGTTTTGAAAGAGCTCAATGCTTATATAAATAATTTCTTCATCTAAACTTACTAACAAGAAACAAATATATATATCAATATACATATTTACAAGCTATCGGGTAGCACGAGCGCACAGATGGTTTTCAAAGCAATAAAATCGTTTTAGTTAAAGAGCTGTTATAGTCTAGGTTTTGGAAACAACCTAGTTCTCTATAACAAGTGCTCTGGTACCAATCTGTAACACTCCCAAATTTCGGATAACAGCGGAAGGGTCATTGGGAGTATTACTTCATAATCACAAGCACATGTACAAAGAGAACGACTCAAAAAGAGGCGTTTAAAAAGTTTAATCCATTCGATAATCCAAATTTAGAGTTTACAAGAAGAAACAGGTCCCAGCAATATTGTAATAATAAACAGTTTATCGAATGTTAATCATTATTTTATTGCCTTTAAAATATCCAGTGCGACTCCATGCTCCAGCTGCTATTAAACCTGAGTACCTGAGAAATACATGCTAAAACATCAACACAACGGTTGAGTGAATTCATAGGTTTGTAAGTAAAAGCAGTGGACCACAAGATTTCAGTATTCAGATTACAAAAGTCAGATAGCATCAGTTATCGCATTTAGCTCATGAAACCGAATATTAACATCCGTTATTCCGTTCAAGTTTCAAATACAGTGCGTCCAGTCGGTTTTCCGTTAAACCCGGACGGAGAGGTCAATCCCAATAGATCTATTCACAGCATTCACGTTTACTCGACCAGTACAGTCGGTCCAAGTAATTAACGGTTCATGACTAAAAGGGATAAAATAAGCATACAGTGTAAGCACTTGTGTCCATTCGTAAAAAGTAGCATGTATCCCCTCGTGGGTTTAATAAAATAATTAAAGTAATAAAAGCGAGGCTATGAACTCACCTTGACAATAAACGAAAGGAAGCTATATAACATCGAGACAATTGTGATGAGAACAAAGCGTCGATATAAGATAACTCGAGAAATCGTTATATTCTAACGACGACCTTTTAACTTGCCATTAATCCGCCATAAAGAAAGTACTCAAAAGAAAAGCAAGTATAGCCCATGCCAATATTGATCAACATTTCTATAGTTGCGTCTATCGTTTCATTAGTAAGACGAGATGACTAAGTTTTTATACTAAAGAATATACTTGCGCAATAAGTATAAAAATGTGAGATCCATTCAACTACTTAGTTTATATAACACTTGATTTAATATTCGGTTATGTAGTCGATAGAAAAAGAAGCTAAGACTTATCAACCAAGCATGTATGCGTGGCACTAATATAGAGTCAGAAATATTTTAGAGTTTATAGCAATATGCATGCAAAACACGTCAAACCATTGATGAGAAAACCAAATGCTATTTTACTTCTTAATTTAGTTACACCACTAGAATTGTAGACAACTAGAGTATATTAGTTTTAGGCGCAATATATATTGCTTATTTTATTTCTTTTTGTTAAATTTCGCTAAGCGGGTATTATCGGGTCCCGATATTTTATAAGTTACGCGATTTAAAAATTACGTCGAGAGCAGGAAAAATAAACGTTTAATATAAAATAAAATCTTTGACGTTCAGATAACATTAATATTTTGATATAAAAATTAAGACTTGTCATATAATAAATGTTAACGCGTTATATAAATGAACGACGCTTAAACGTTCATCATAAATTTACAAAGAATGTCCATAAAATGAGAAATTAAAACGATGACAATAGAATATATTTCTATGTCATAACGAGGATATATAAGGTCGATGACGGACATATACTCTGTCGATAAATAATAAATGACAACTTTTGATAAATTAAGCGATAACCTTCCCGGTTAGCCGAGAATTCAATATTTTTTATAAAAACAAACATGATAAATGTGAGTGGGGTTATAAATAATGATCCGATAATTACAAATTGCTACATTCGCCAACCCTTTAGGAAAATCCGTCCCGGATTTTAGTTCGTGTTACTCGTCGATGGATTGATTGCTAAAAAAGCGAGAATATTGTTTTATTAAGTTCACGGTAGATACCACGTTTGAATTGAGTCGTAAAGGTAAATCATAAACAAACTAAAAGAACTTCAAATAGTCACTCGTACACGAAAATTGCGATTGGAATGGGAATAGCGATAGACAACGGATAAATCGTACAATCGAATTACGAGTCGAAATGAAACAATTTGTGAGAACGCCACATGCTTAAGCCCACTCATTTATAAATCATTAATTACATGGGTTCGTCAGGTCCATCTAATTAATATTTATAAAATAATGGTTCGGTAATTTATAATTTTCTTGTTCAAACGAGTGACGAATTCGTTTCAACAAGTTTATTATAAATTAGGCTACCTAAGCATCGTTTGCACAAAACACGAGATCAAGACCAAATCAGATGTTTCATAGAAAAATAAATATAATCTCCTTTACGACATGATTCTTTTGAATCATTCAAAGTGATAAGAAAATCAAGGAGCACAAGATACCGTGTTTCAAAGAAATAGGTGCCCCAAAAATGGCATATCAGAAGGTGACAAGTCAAAGTCGTACTCTAATCAACTGGAAGACTTTACAAAGACGGTCTATGAAACAACATTTGTGATTCCAAAGCACAAGAAGAGCATTTAAACTCGGAATCAGAAGGTAAATAACCAGCGGAATTGGCGGTTGGCGGTGAGTTCACGCTTGTATAAAATAGTTATCATAGAAGTTATAAAAAAAAACTTTACCAAGACCATTGCTTCACTCGCAATGTTTTGAAAGAGCTCAATGCTTATATAAATAATTTCTTCATCTAAACATACTAACAAGAAACAAATATATATATATATATATATATATATATATATATATATATATCAATATACATATTTACAAGCTATCGGGTAGCATGAGCGCACAGATCGTTTTCAAAGCAATAAAATCGTTTTAGTTAAAGAGCTGTTATAGTCTAGGTTTTGGAAACAACCTAGTTCTCTATAACAAGTGCTCTGGTACCAATCTGTAACACCCCCACATTTGGTATGCGCAGCGGAACTATAACAATGGGTGCTACACAGTATTCATTGCACACAAGGTATATCAAATGTAACACCCCCACAATTGTTATGCGCAGCGGAACTACAACAATGGGTGCTACACAGTATTCATTGCACACAAGAGATATCAAACGACGCTAAAAAGACGTCATCTTAAAAATTCAACATTTAAAATTATTAGATAATACATGTCCACAGTTTTTCCAACCCCAAATAGTGCACAGAGTTTAGCGTTTTCGGTCCCCATGAATCTCAACCCCAAAAGCTTCAGTTTACGACCACATGACATTAAACATAAAAATTGTTTAAGTAGAAAAGGAGGGAAAAACAAGCGGACACCAAGCCGATCACACAACATCCATCCCATGCATGCTCCATCCTACTGCTCAGCGGTTACCTGAAATACATGCCAAAATTTGGTCAACGAAAACGTTGAGTGGAATTCATAGGTTTTTCAATCCATTTGAACGTATATATATTAAAAACCATTCGTGATCATTTATAGTCTTGTCGATCAAACAAACTATAATCAGGATACTGACAATTGTGTTTAGGCTCATGACACTAATCCGTTAACTCAATCACCCGCGTAAATATACCGGCATGATTCAGATGAAACCAGTGCCCCTCTAAAGGCATCAGTTGCAATTATACCTTATTTCTCATACAAAATAATCTACCGCAGAACTTACTATAAGTACAGCTTCTCGGCTAGCATTGGGTCGTTAACCCCGTAGTACTACAAATTGCATAAGCGGCTATTTCCCCCTTCGCAAGGGCAAGACAATAGTTAATAGTTCATGAATTTAGGGACTTTTGCAACTTTGGTACTCAACACAATTTCTAAGGCAACTTTCGGGTCTAACAATCATTCATGATATACGTTCCTTTTTAAAAACTAGCATGCATTTCCCTCGCGGGTAAAACAATTTGAAATAATATAAGCGAGGCTATAAATTCACACCTTAGATATTAAGTAGTCGGTAGTTCGAGGAGTGTTCACTGACGATGAAACGGATGCCCGGGTAAATCAACACCTATCACAAATAACGCGTAATGAGTAATCTCATTTAAATACTTACGGTACTGTATAAAATACATATATACAAGTCACTTAAGACAAATATAACTCACGCCAAAAACAAAAACAACAAGTATCATTCATTTTATTCCATTCGTTCTTATAACCTACGTTATCCATTTTTACACGTTCTCGCCGGTACTTGACTAAAGTACGGGCTGTTTTACCTTATTAAACCATGCTTATAAAATTTGACAAAATTTCCAAAAATCCTATATGACCTGTAGATAACATGTTTTTAAGTCCAACAAAAGTTTTCACTTTTACGACCCGTTACGCAACTCATTTCCACGACTACATTTTAAGGGCTGAAATTGCGCTTCGACCAATTTTGACCACTTTGACTTATATGAAAAATACCTTTGACTTCTTTGACTCATAAGTCAACATATAGACTCATTTGTACAGGTTAGGGACCAAGTTTTGACCCTTGATCATTCACCAAATTATACTTGTGACTCTCGGGATTTGACTAAAACTTTACACAAATCCGGATTGTGAAAGTCCTCGTCTCCCGGTACCCGATCTTTAAAATGTCATAACTTTTAGCTCGTTTTGAGTCACGGGCTCTACCTTATACCAAATTAAAGCTAGAAAAACCCTCTATCACTATATTTAGTTTTCAAGACTTGGAACAAAAATCATTTTTCCAAAATAGACCAAATGTTTCTGCCTAAAAATGACTATACCAAAAACATGCTTAGACTCGATTCCAAGACTTCTAACCAACAATAAACATCATCCTAAGCCTTCCCAAACATATCCTAACATCAAACTTCCATCCTACCCCTATTGATCAACCAATCTCAATATCAAAATCAAAGAAAAATACACATGCAAGTAGTAACACCTATGTAAATCATCATAAAACAAATAACCAAACACAATAATAACATGCATGATCAACAACCACCATGGCTCCCCAAACACCCCCTTTGCCGTGGGGTTTGGGTGACCAAATCACCACAACCAAATTAATTTTGGTGGGTTTTCATGGTGTTTATACTTCCATAACACTCAAAATTAACATGCATTAGCTCAAATAGCCACAAAAACGAATTTTGGATCATATGAAAAATCTTGAAAAATTTTTATCAATGCATGTTGGATTTGATTACATGAATAGGTGGGTAATGACCAAACTAAGCGTGGTCTAACCTTAGATTTTTGAAAAATCAAGTGGAAAAGATTTTAGGTGGATTTTTGTTGGTTTGGGGTGTGACCGTGGGTTTAGAGAGACAAGGGAGGGAGAGTGTTTGATTTTTCTTGTAAATTTTTGTGTGTGTTTGTGTGTTTGTTCACTTAGGCCCTTTTTGATGGTTAGGAGGGACCTTTGTGCAATATTGGGCTTCTTTTGTCCTTAAATAGAAAACGACCTCAAAACTTTGCGGGTTTGACTCATTTGCCACTTTTGAAAATTTTACGGGAGTCGGAAATCTTCCCGAATGCTCCAAAATATTTTTGGGATACTTTAAATGTACTTGGAAGGCTATAAAACTCACACGACTCAACTTAACACGAACCGTAAATAAAATTCTCGAAAAATTACATTATCGATAAATCGTCAAAAATTATATAAAATTGGGCATCCCTCGGGATCGTAATCGTCATCGTCCTTCTCAAAACGTCAACCGTAAAAATTTTAACCTCGAACATCGGCTTTAACCAAAATACTTATAATTATAGAAATTAAAATTTATCAAAAATTTCAAAAATTAGCGTAATTTAGGGTATCGTTAATGACCTCGATTCTAGGGTGTGACATCCACCCCTCCTTAAAGAGAGCGACGTCCCGGCGCTCGCCTCTTCTTGGGCTCACATTTCGTCTACTGGAACAAATGAGGATACCTTTCCTTGAAAAAGTCCTCACGTTCCCAGGTGTATTCCGGTCCACGCTTAGAATTCCATCGGACCTTCACAATAGGAATCCTACTATGCTTCAACCGCTTGACCTCCCGGTCCATAATTTCCACAGGTTCTTCCACAAAGTGCATTTTGTCGTCTAGTCGAATCTCGTCCAAAGGAATCACCAATTCCTTGTCCGCCAAACTCTTCTTCAGGTTCGATACGTGAAACGTGTCATGAATAGCACTAAGCTCGGTCGGCAATTCTAACTTGTACGCTACTGGTCCAATTTGTTCAACGATCTTAAACGGTCCAATATACCTCGGACTCAACTTTCCTTTCTTTCCAAAACGAATTACACCCTTCCATGGCGATACCTTGAGCATAACCATATCTCCAACTTCAAACTCCAACGGTTTCCTTCGGTTATCAGCATAACTTTTCTGTCGGCTTCTCGCAGCAAGTAGTCGGTTCTTGATCTGCACGATCTTCTCTGTCGTTTCTAAAACCATTTCGGGTCCAGTCAATTGACTTTCCCCTACTTCACTCCAACACACGGGCGATCTACACTTCCTTCCATACAATGCTTCGAACGGTGCTGCTTTGATACTCGCATGATAACTATTATTGTACGAAAATTCCACTAGAGGCAAGTGGCGTTCCCAACTTCCTCCAAAATCAATCACGCACGCTCGGAGCATGTCCTCCATCGTTTGAATCGTTCGTTCACTCTGGCCGTCAGTTTCCGGGTGATAAGCCGTGCTTAAACTCAGTTCAGTGCCCATCGCACGTTGAAGCGATCTCCAAAATTCCGACGTAAATCTACTGTCGCGATCCGAAATGATCGATAACGGCACTCCATGTCTACAGACGATCTCTTTCACGTACACGCTGGCGAGTCTTTCCATGCTGTCCGTCTTCTTCATAGGTAAGAAATGAGCAGATTTCGTCAACCTGTCCACAATTACCCATATCATATCGCATCCACTAGGAGTCCTAGGTAAACCCGTCACAAAATCCATTGCGATTTTCTCCCATTTCCATTCTGGGATTTCCGGTTGTACCAACAATCCAGATGGTTTCTTATGTTCTGCCTGAACCTTCGCGCAAGTCAAACACTTACTGACGTAACGAGCAATATCTGCCTTCATATTCGGCCACCAATAAACTTTCTTCAGGTCGTGGTACATCTTATCCGATCCAGGATGTATCGAATACTTCGACTTATGCGACTCATTCATAACCAATTCTCGAACTCCAGGCTTTCCTTCCTCAGATGGACACAGTGGTAACCAAATCCGATTCTCAAAATATCTTAGTCCGTCAGACCTAATCACGAAAATAGGTTTCAACATTCGTCCCAAATTCTCGGCTTCAACATTCCCTTTCATCAATCCTCTCTCCTGAGCCTTCAGTATGGTTTCGGTTAAGTCAACGCTCTCACTCATCACTAAAGCTCTAACCCTCAAAGGTTTCTCCCGCTCCTTCCTACTCAATGCATCCGCTACAACATTCGCCTTCCCAGGGTGATAGCGAATTTCACAATCGTAATCACTCAATAGTTCAACCCATCGTCTTTGTCGCATATTCAACTCCTTTTGATCTAAAATGTGCTGCAAACTCTTGTGATCAGTGAATACAACACACTTTGTCCCATACAGATAGTGTCTCCACAGCTTCAACGCAAACACTACCGCTCCTAATTCCAAATCGTGCGTCGTGTAGTTCTCCTCGTTCTTCCTTAATTGCCTCGAAGCGTAAGCTATCACCTTCTCACGTTGCATTAACACCGCTCCATAACCCTTACGAGACGCATCACAATACACTACGAAATCTTCGGTTCCTTCAGGCAATGATAAGATCGGCGCGGAACATAACTTATCCTTGAGCGTTTCGAAAGCAAGCTCTTCCTCATTTCCCCATTCATACACCCTATTCTTCTCGGTAAGCCGCGTCAATGGTTTCGCAATCAACGAAAATCCTTCAATAAACCTTCTATAATACCCAGCTAAACCCAAAAATTGTCGAACTTCAGTCGGCGTCGTCGGTGCTGACCATTCCCTGATTGCTACGATCTTAGCGGGATCTACACGAACTCCCTCACTATCAATCACATGACCTAGAAACTGCACTGATTCCAACCAAAACTCACACTTAGAGAATTTTGCATACAGCTTCTCCTTCCTTAACAACTCCAAAATCTTTCTTAGGTGCTTCTCGTGCTCCTCCTTACTCTTAGAGTAAATAAGTATGTCGTCGATGAAAACAATAACAAACTTATCTAGATACGGCTTGCACACGCGATTCATAAGATCCATGAATACAGCAGGCGCGTTTGTCAACCCAAACGGCATCACTCGAAATTCAAAGTGTCCATACCGCGTACGAAAGGCAGTTACAGGAATATCCTCCTCTCTTACACGCAGTTGATGATACCCTGATCTTAAATCGATCTTTGAGTATACACTGGACCCTTGCAATTGATCGAACAAATCATCAATCCTCGGTAATGGGTACCGATTCTTAACCGTCAGCTTATTGAGTTCTCTATAGTCAATACACATTCTAAACGAACCATCCTTCTTCTTTACGAACAACACTGGCGCTCCCCAAGGTGATGAGCTCGGCCTAATAAATCCCTTGTCCATCAACTCCTTCAATTGATCCGATAACTCCTTTAACTCAGATGGTGCTAAGCGATAAGGTGCACGTGCAACCGGTGCAGCTCCTGGCACTAAATCAATTCGAAACTCGACCTCACGATTAGGCGGTAAACCTGGCAACTCGTCTGGAAAAACGTCCGGATACTCGCGAATAATTGGTACCTCTTCAATTCTCGCCTCTACATCACCATCGCTCGAAACCTGTGCCAAAAACACATCGCATCCGCTCTCTACGTACTTCATCATCTTCAAACACGAAATCACCTTCAAACGAGAAGTGCATTCGTCTCCCTTTACCGTCAAAACCCTATTCCTCAGCGGAATCTGCACCAATCTCTCACCACAGACAATCGTAGCACTATGCGCCATTAGCCAATCCATTCCCACAATCACGTCAAACGATCCTAGCTCTATAGGCATCAAGTCGATTTTAAAAGCGTAGTTTCCTAACTTCAAGGTACACCCTTTCAGTATAGAATTCGTACTAACAATTTTTCCATCGGCTAATTTAACATTATAACTAGTCGTTAACAATACCGGTTCTCTATCGATATGACGACTAAATCTAACGTCTACAAAACTCTTGTCGGAGCCAGAATCAAATAAAATACTAGCATAACAAGCGTCTAGCAAAAACGTACCGGTAACCACATTGGGACCTTGTGGTTTATCAGCAGTTCCCACTTGATACACAGCTGCCGCATTATTTCCTCCCCGTCTGTTCCCTGCCTTCGGGCAATTTGCTTGCACATGCCCCCTTTCTCCACAGCTATAACATCCTCTCATCCTGATAGCATTAGCCCCAGTGGCTACTCCTCCCATTCGACAACTAGCAGTCCTATGACCTGCCTTTCCACACTTGCCGCATGCCTGCGGGCAGTTTCCAACATGATACAAGTTGCACTTTCCACAATGGGGGTTCACTTTCACACCTCTAGGGTTTGTCACGGCCCTCATTCCTTCGTTCCTTCTCTGATTAAACTGCTGATTACGGTTCGGCCCTTGGTTGTTTCGATTTCCTCCTCGGTTCTGGCCTTGGGATTGATTACCTTGTGCTGCCTCCCATTTTCTTTTGTTACCCTCAGCAATGTAATTCTGCTTATCCTGAAGCTTAACGTCCATCAAAGCGTGTGCCATTTGAACCGCTTCGTCAAACGTTCCAGGTTTCGACGAAGTTGTTTCACCATTGATGTTGCTAGATAAACCCTTAATATACTGCTTCATTTTCTTGGCGTCATTGGCAAATATGTCCGGACACAAAAGACATAACTCATTGAATCTCCTGGTGTAAGCAGCTATATCGTTGTTCTTTAAGGTCAAGTGTCTCAGTTCGTCCTCCAATTGCCCCAACTCCTCCTCTGGGCAGAACTTCTTTGTCAACAAAGCTTTGGTCGCATTCCACGTTCTCGCATTCGCCACAGCCAATCCCACCGTAGCTACCTGGGTATTCCACCAGCTTAACGCATCATCCAGAAACGTAGCTGCTGCAAACTTTACTTTATCCGCCTCTGCACAACCACTGATTTCAAACGTACTCTCAACTTTTTCCAACCATCGCCTAAGTTCTAGGGCTCCACCCGATCCACGGAACTGCGTAGGACCGCACTTCATAAAGCTTGAATAGGTACACACTCTCGGGGCTGGTTGTCTCCCCGCGTTCCTTCCTGGATCCTGATTTCTCCCAGCTCGGTCCGCTTCCAACGCATTAGCTATCGCTTCCTGAATCATGTTGTTAACACGATCGGCAGTCAACTTTGGAGGCATTGTTTTATCGAATATCTCTTTCTGCAAGACAAGAAAAATAGAAAAACAATGTAAGTATTCATATCAAGTTTCCCAGACATAAAATACATACAACGACACATCACTACGGAGTTACTAATATTCATCAATTCACACCACAAAAGATCAAATTTAAGACATATCACAGATCATGAAAGGTAACATAGATTGTATTGATAGTTAACCAAAATCGTGACAAGTAATGCCACTACAATCATTCACCACAAAACATCAAGTACTTGAGTTTCTCGTCATAATACCATCATACAAAGGTCTAAAATAGTTCTATTACAATGATCAAAGAAAAATACAAAACAAGTAACTAGGCATGTGGTGATCCACACGGCCTCTTGGATGGCGGCTCGTCGTCGTCCTCGGTTTCCTCATCACTCACGTCCTCGTCCACATCATCCACTTTTCCCTTTCCTTTCTCATCTGGCCCACATTCTGTTTCCTTTTTCGTCCCTGATGTGGATCCATGCTCAATCGCTCCTTGACTTCCCACCGAAATACAAGCACCTCCAGTAGGCGGCTGAACCATGAAGTCATTCGCCTCCATCTCCACATCGTCCACGAATCTCCAATCCGGGGGCAATGAATCCCTCACACGATGCTCCCAACTCTGCATCCTCGACAACCTCATCTGATCTTCCCTCACACGATCAAGACTAGCACTCAAATTCGCAACCATTGATTTCAAACTATTGATGGCACTTGTGTTCATCATCCCATCATACGCAATTCTTGAAGTCCTTTCCAACAATCTTTCGTCCGCCTTGTCATTCTCATCGAATCTACTGACCACTCTTGATTCCACTACATACCTCATGCACATCGATCCTTCCAAACCTCTCACAGTCCGTCGCACGTCATGATAATTCCTCGGTCCGGGACAGCAAATTCTTGGGATGCCTTGATGAAGAGAATTTGCGCTCATTGCACCTTCGGCTCTTCTGGGAATATCTGGTACACCAACCAGATGGGAAGTACGCATAGGCGTGGGACAAGTAGTTCTCCTTGAGTCGGGGTCCTGGGCTCGTACATCGTTTCCGTTATCGTTGGGCGGTACCTCGGCCATTCCTGCAATAACAGCGAATTTCGGAGGGTACATAAGTAATTATACAATAATTATAAATATATGCATGCAAATGCAATGCAAAGGTGGTACATATGCCCGAAATGTAATAATATGATGCTCATGCATGATAAATATGAAAATTACGATGTCGGATATTTCACGTAAAATTTAACGTCTACATATAGTAATTCCATACTTATATAATAATTACCCACATATATACTTTACTCAAAAGTATACGTCAAATGCCATAAATACAACAATAAATCTTACCGGAGCCATGCAGGATAGTTGTGTGCGCTTGGACCCTTTCTTACAACACCAAAAGTTATAGTTTAGGATTTTCAAAAAAACGACCTAGTTCTCTATAACTCGTGGCTCTGATTACCAATCTGTAACACCCCCACAATTGTTATGCGCAGCGGAACTACAACAATGGGTGCTACACAGTATTCATTGCACACAAGAGATATCAAACGACGCTAAAAAGACGTCATCTTAAAAATTCAACATTTAAAATTATTAGATAATACATGTCCACAGTTTTTCCAACCCCAAATAGTGCACAGAGTTTAGCGTTTTCGGTCCCCATGAATCTCAACCCCAAAAGCTTCAGTTTACGACCACATGACATTAAACATAAAAATTGTTTAAGTAGAAAAGGAGGGAAAAACAAGCGGACACCAAGCCGATCACACAACATCCATCCCATGCATGCTCCATCCTACTGCTCAGCGGTTACCTGAAATACATGCCAAAATTTGGTCAACGAAAACGTTGAGTGGAATTCATAGGTTTTTCAATCCATTTGAACGTATATATATTAAAAACCATTCGTGATCATTTATAGTCTTGTCGATCAAACAAACTATAATCAGGATACTGACAATTGTGTTTAGGCTCATGACACTAATCCGTTAACTCAATCACCCGCGTAAATATACCGGCATGATTCAGATGAAACCAGTGCCCCTCTAAAGGCATCAGTTGCAATTATACCTTATTTCTCATACAAAATAATCTACCGCAGAACTTACTATAAGTACAGCTTCTCGGCTAGCATTGGGTCGTTAACCCCGTAGTACTACAAATTGCATAAGCGGCTATTTCCCCCTTCGCAAGGGCAAGACAATAGTTAATAGTTCATGAATTTAGGGACTTTTGCAACTTTGGTACTCAACACAATTTCTAAGGCAACTTTCGGGTCTAACAATCATTCATGATATACGTTCCTTTTTAAAAACTAGCATGCATTTCCCTCGCGGGTAAAACAATTTGAAATAATATAAGCGAGGCTATAAATTCACACCTTAGATATTAAGTAGTCGGTAGTTCGAGGAGTGTTCACTGACGATGAAACGGATGCCCGGGTAAATCAACACCTATCACAAATAACGCGTAATGAGTAATCTCATTTAAATACTTACGGTACTGTATAAAATACATATATACAAGTCACTTAAGACAAATATAACTCACGCCAAAAACAAAAACAACAAGTATCATTCATTTTATTCCATTCGTTCTTATAACCTACGTTATCCATTTTTACACGTTCTCGCCGGTACTTGACTAAAGTACGGGCTGTTTTACCTTATTAAACCATGCTTATAAAATTTGACAAAATTTCCAAAAATCCTATATGACCTGTAGATAACATGTTTTTAAGTCCAACAAAAGTTTTCACTTTTACGACCCGTTACGCAACTCATTTCCACGACTACATTTTACGGGCTGAAATTGCGCTTCGACCAATTTTGACCACTTTGACTTATATGAAAAATACCTTTGACTTCTTTGACTCATAAGTCAACATATAGACTCATTTGTACAGGTTAGGGACCAAGTTTTGACCCTTGATCATTCACCAAATTATACTTGTGACTCTCGGGATTTGACTAAAACTTTACACAAATCCGGATTGTGAAAGTCCTCGTCTCCCGGTACCCGATCTTTAAAATGTCATAACTTTTAGCTCGTTTTGAGTCACGGGCTCTACCTTATACCAAATTAAAGCTAGAAAAACCCTCTATCACTATATTTAGTTTTCAAGACTTGGAACAAAAATCATTTTTCCAAAATAGACCAAATGTTTCTGCCTAAAAATGACTATACCAAAAACATGCTTAGACTCGATTCCAAGACTTCTAACCAACAATAAACATCATCCTAAGCCTTCCCAAACATATCCTAACATCAAACTTCCATCCTACCCCTATTGATCAACCAATCTCAATATCAAAATCAAAGAAAAATACACATGCAAGTAGTAACACCTATGTAAATCATCATAAAACAAATAACCAAACACAATAATAACATGCATGATCAACAACCACCATGGCTCCCCAAACACCCCCTTTGCCGTGGGGTTTGGGTGACCAAATCACCACAACCAAATTAATTTTGGTGGGTTTTCATGGTGTTTATACTTCCATAACACTCAAAATTAACATGCATTAGCTCAAATAGCCACAAAAACGAATTTTGGATCATATGAAAAATCTTGAAAAATTTTTATCAATGCATGTTGGATTTGATTACATGAATAGGTGGGTAATGACCAAACTAAGCGTGGTCTAACCTTAGATTTTTGAAAAATCAAGTGGAAAAGATTTTAGGTGGATTTTTGTTGGTTTGGGGTGTGACCGTGGGTTTAGAGAGACAAGGGAGGGAGAGTGTTTGATTTTTCTTGTAAATTTTTGTGTGTGTTTGTGTGTTTGTTCACTTAGGCCCTTTTTGATGGTTAGGAGGGACCTTTGTGCAATATTGGGCTTCTTTTGTCCTTAAATAGAAAACGACCTCAAAACTTTGCGGGTTTGACTCATTTGCCACTTTTGAAAATTTTACGGGAGTCGGAAATCTTCCCGAATGCTCCAAAATATTTTTGGGATACTTTAAATGTACTTGGAAGGCTATAAAACTCACACGACTCAACTTAACACGAACCGTAAATAAAATTCTCGAAAAATTACATTATCGATAAATCGTCAAAAATTATATAAAATTGGGCATCCCTCGGGATCGTAATCGTCATCGTCCTTCTCAAAACGTCAACCGTAAAAATTTTAACCTCGAACATCGGCTTTAACCAAAATACTTATAATTATAGAAATTAAAATTTATCAAAAATTTCAAAAATTAGCGTAATTTAGGGTATCGTTAATGACCTCGATTCTAGGGTGTGACATCAAACGACGCTAAAAAGACGTCGAATTAAAAATTCAAATTTAAAATTTGTTAGATAATACATGTCCACAGTTTTTCCAACCCCAAATAGTGCACAGAGTTTAGCGTTTCGGTCCCCATGAATCTCAACCCAAAAACTTCAGTTTTACAACCACATGACATTAAACATAAAAATTGTTTAAGTAGAAAAGGAGGGAAAAACAAGCGGACACCAAGCCGATCACACAACATCCATCCCATGCATGCTCCATCCTACTGCTCAGCGGTTACCTGAAATACATGCCAAAAATTTGGTCAACGAAAACGTTGAGTGGAATTCATAGGTTTTTCAATCCATTTGAACGTATATATAATAAAAACCATTCGTGATCATTTATAGTCTTGTCGATCAAACAAACTATAATCAGGATACTGACAATTGTGTTTAAGCTCATGACACTAATCCGTTAACTCAATCACCCGCGTAAATATACCGGCATGATTCAGATGAAACCAGTGCCCCTCTAAAGGCATCAGTTGCAATTATACCTTATTTCTCATACAAAATAATCTACCGCAGAACTTACTATAAGTACAGCTTCTTGGCTAGCATTGGGTCGTTAACCCCGTAGTACTACAAATTGCATAAGCGGCTATTTCCCCCTTCGCAAGGGCAAGACAATAGTTAATAGTTCATGAATTTAGGGACTTTTGCAACTTTGGTACTCAACACAATTTCTAAGGCAACTTTCGGGTCTAACAATCATTCATGATATACGTTCCTTTTAAAAACTAGCATGCATTTCCCTCGCGGGTAAAACAATTTGAAATAGTATAAGCGAGGCTATAAATTCACACCTTAGATATTAAGTAGTCGGTAGTTCGAGGAGTGTTCACTGACGATGTTACGGATGCCCGGGTAATTCAACACCTATCACAAATAACGCGTAATGAGTAATCTCATTTAAATACTTACGGTACTGTATAAAATACATATATACAAGTCACTTAAGACAAATATAACTCACGCCAAAAACAAAAACAACAAGTATCATTCATTTTATACCATTCATTCTTATAACCTACGTTGTCCATTTTTACACGTTCTCGCCGGTACTTGACTAAAGTACGGGCGGATTTACCTTATTAAACCATGCTTATAAAATTTGACAAAATTTCCAAAAATCCTATATGACCTGTAGATAACATGTTTTTAAGTCCAACAAAAGTTTTCACTTTTACGACCCGTTACGCAACTCATTTCCACGACTACATTTTACGGGCTGAAATTGCGCTTCGACCAATTTTGACCACTTTGACCTATATGAAAAATACCTTTGACTTCCTTGACTCATAAGTCAACATATAGACTCATTTGTACAGGTTAGGGACCAAGTTTTGACCCTTGATCATTCACCAAATTATACTTGTGACCCTCGGGATTTGACTAAAACTTTACACAAATCCGGATTGTGAAAGTCCTCGTCTCCCGGTACCCGATCTTTAAAATGTCATAACTTTTAGCTCGTTTTGAGTCACGGGCTCTACCTTATACCAAATTAAAGCTAGAAAAACCCTCTATCACTATATTTAGTTTTCAAGACTTGGAACAAAAATCATTTTTCCAAAATAGACCAAATGTTTCTGCCTAAAAATGACTATACCAAAAACATGCTTAGACTCGATTCCAAGACTTCTAACCAACACTAAACATCATCCTAAGACTTCCCAAACATATCCTAACATCAAACTTCCATCCTACCCCTATTGATCAACCAATCTCAATATCAAAATCAAAGAAAAATACACATGCAAGTAGTAACACCTATGTAAATCATCATAAAACAAATAACCAAACACAATAATAACATGCATGATCAACAACCACCATGGCTCCCCAAACACCCCCATTTGCCGTGGGGTTTGGGTGACCAAATCACCACAACCAAATTAATTTTGGTGGGTTTTCATGGTGTTTATACTTCCATAACACTCAAAATTAACATGCATTAGCTCAAATAGCCACAAAAACGAATTTTGGATCATATGAAAAATCTTGAAAAATTTTTATCAATGCATGTTGGATTTGATTACATGAATAGGTGGGTAATGACCAAACTAAGCGTGGTCTAACCTTAGATTTTTGAAAAATCAAGTAGAAAAGATTTTAGGTGGATTTTTGTGTGTTGTGGGTGTGCCGTGAGTTTAGAGAGAGACAAGGGAGGGAGTGTTTGATTTTTCTTGTGAAATGTTGTATGTGTTTGTGTGTTTGTCCACTTTGCCCCTTTTTGATAGTTAGGAGGGACCTAAGTGCAATATTGGGCTTCTTTTGTCCTTAAATAGAAAACAACCTCAAAACTTGCGGGTTTGACTCATTTGTCAATTTTGAAAATTTTACGGGAGTCGGAAATCTTCCCGAATGCTCCAAAATATTTTTGGGATACTTTAAATGTACTTGGAAGGCTATAAAACTCACACGACTCAACTTAACACGAACCGTAAATAAAATTCTCGAAAAATTACATTATCGATAAATCGTCAAAAATTATATAAAATTGGGCATCCCTCGGGATCGTAATCGTCATCGTCCTTCTCAAAACGTCAACCGTAAAAATTATTACCTCGAACATCGGCTCTAACCAAAATACTTATAATTATAGAAATTAAAATTTATCAAAAATTTCAAAATTTAGCGTAATTTAGGGTATCGTTAATGACCTCGATTCTAGGGTGTCACATCCACCCCTCCTTAAAGAGAGCGACGTCCCGGCGCTCGCCTCTTCTTGGGCTCACATTTCGTCTTACTGGAACAAATGAGGATACCTTTCCTTGAAAAAGTCCTCACGTTCCCAGGTGTATTCCAGTCCACGCTTAGAATTCCATCGGACCTTCACAATGGGAATCCTACTATGCTTCAATCGCTTGACCTCCCGGTCCATGATTTCCACAGGTTCTTCCACAAAGTGCATTTTGTCGTCTAGTCGAATCTCGTCCAAAGGAATCACCAATTCCTTATCCGCCAAACTTTTCTTCAGGTTCGATACGTGAAACGTGTCATGAATAGCACTAAGCTCGGTCGGCAATTCTAGCTTGTACGCTACTGGTCCAATTCGTTCAACGATCTTAAACGGTCCAATATACCTCGGACTCAACTTTCCTTTCTTTCCAAAACGAATTACACCCTTCCATGGCGATACCTTGAGCATAACCATATCTCCAACTTCAAACTCCAACGGTTTCCTTCGGTTATCGGCATAACTCTTCTGTCGGCTTCTCGCAGCAAGTAGTCGGTTCTTGATCTGCACGATCTTCTCTGTCGTTTCTAAAACCATTTCGGGTCCAGTCAATTGACTTTCCCCTACTTCACTCCAACACACGGGCGATCTACACTTCCTTCCATACAATGCTTCGAACGGTGCTGCTTTGATACTCGCATGATAACTATTATTGTACGAAAATTCCACTAGAGGCAAGTGGCGTTCCCAACTTCCTCCAAAATCAATCACGCATGCTCGGAGCATGTCCTCCATCGTTTGAATCGTTCGTTCACTCTGGCCGTCAGTTTCCGGGTGATAAGCCGTGCTTAAACTCAGTTCAGTGCCCATCGCACGTTGAAGCGATCTCCAAAATTCCGACGTAAATCTACTGTCGCGATCCGAAATGATCGATAACGGCACTCCATGTCTACAGACGATCTCTTTCACGTACACGCTGGCGAGTCTTTCCATGCTGTCCGTCTTCTTCATAGGTAAGAAATGAGCAGATTTCGTCAACCTGTCCACAATTACCCATATCATATCGCATCCACTAGGAGTCCTAGGTAAACCCGTCACAAAATCCATTGCGATTTTCTCCCATTTCCATTCTGGGATTTCCGGTTGTACCAACAATCCAGATGGTTTCTTATGTTCTGCCTGAACCTTCGCGCAAGTCAAACACTTACTGACGTAACGAGCAATATCTGCCTTCATATTCGGCCACCAATAAACTTTCTTCAGGTCGTGGTACATCTTATCCGATCCAGGATGTATCGAATACTTCGACTTATGCGACTCATTCATAACCAATTCTCGAACTCCAGGCTTTCCTTCCTCAGATGGACACAATGGTAACCAAATCCGATTCTCAAAATATCTTAGTCCGTCAGACCTAATCACGAAAAGAGGTTTCAACATTCGTCCCAAATTCTCGGCTTCAACATTCCCTTTCATCAATCCTCTCTCCTGAGCCTTCAGTATGGTTTCGGTTAAGTCAACGCTCTCACTCATCACTAAAGCTCTAACCCTCAAAGGTTTCTCCCGTTCTTTCCTACTCAATGCATCCGCTACAACATTCGCCTTCCCAGGGTGATAGCGAATTTCACAGTCATAATCACTCAATAGTTCAACCCATCGTCTTTGTCGCATATTCAACTCCTTTTGATCTAAAATGTGCTGCAAACTCTTGTGATCAGTGAATGCAACACACTTTGTCCCATACAGATAGTGTCTCCACAGCTTCAACGCAAACACTACCGCTCCTAATTCCAAATCGTGCGTCGTGTAGTTCTCCTCGTTCTTCCTTAATTGCCTCGACGCGTAAGCTATCACCTTCTCACGTTGCATTAACACTGCTCCGTAACCCTTACGAGACGCATCACAATACACTACGAAATCTTCGGTTCCCTCAGGCAATGATAAAATCGGCGCGGAACATAACTTATCCTTGAGCGTTTCGAAAGTAAGCTCTTCCTCAATTCCCCATTCATACACCCTATTCTTCTCGGTAAGCCGCGTCAATGGTTTCGCAATCAACGAAAATCCTTCAATAAACCTTCTATAGTACCCAGCTAAACCCAAAAATTGTCGAACTTCAGTCGGCGTCGTCGGTGCTGACCATTCCCTGATTGCTACGATCTTAGCAGGATCTACACGAACTCCTTCCTTATCAATCACATGACCTAGAAACTGCACTGATTCCAACCAAAACTCACACTTAGAGAATTTTGCATACAGCTTCTCCTTCCTTAACAACTCCAAAATCTTTCTCAGGTGCTTCTCGTGCTCCTCCTTACTCTTAGAGTAAATAAGTATGTCGTCGATGAAAACAATAACAAACTTATCTAGATACGGCTTGCACACGCGATTCATAAGATCCATGAATACAGCAGGCGCGTTAGTCAACCCAAACGGCATCACTCGAAATTCAAAGTGTCCATACCGCGTACGAAAGGCAGTTACAGGGATATCCTCCTCTCTTACACGCAGTTGATGATACCCTGATCTTAAATCGATCTTTGAGTATACACTGGACCCTTGCAATTGATCGAACAAATCATCAATCCTCGGTAATGGGTACCGATTCTTAACCGTCAGCTTATTGAGTTCTCTATAGTCAATACACATTCTAAACGAACCATCCTTCTTCTTTACGAACAACACTGGCGCTCCCCAAGGTGATGAGCTCGGCCTAATAAATCCTTTGTCCATCAATTCCTTCAATTGATCCGCTAACTCCTTTAACTCAGATGGTGCTAAACGATAAGGTGCACGTGCAACCGGTGCAGCTCCTGGCACTAAATCAATTCGAAACTCGACCTCACGATTAGGCGGTAAACCTGGCAACTCGTCTGGAAAAACGTCCGGATAATCGCAAATAATTGGTACCTCTTCGATCCTCGCCTCTACATCACCATCGCTCGAAACCTGTGCCAAAAACACATCGCATCCGCTCTCTACGTACTTCATCATCTTCAAACACGAAATCACCTTCAAACGAGAAGTGCATTCGTCTCCCTTTACCGTCAAAACCCTATTCCTCAGCGGAATCTGCACCAATCTCTCACCACAGACGATTGTAGCACTATGCGCCATTAGCCAATCCATTCCCACAATCACGTCAAACGATCCTAGCTCTATAGGCATCAAGTCGATTTTAAAAGCGTAGTTTCCTAACTTCAAGGTACACCCTTTCAGTATAGAATTCGTACTAACAATTTTTCCATCGGCTAATTCAACATTATAACTAGTCGTTAACAATACCGGTTCTCTATCGATATTACGACTAAATCTAACGTCTACAAAACTCTTGTCGGAGCCAGAATCAAATAAAATACTAGCATAACAAGCGTCTAGCAAAAACGTACCGGTAACCACATTGGGACCTTGTGGTTTATCAGCAGTTCCCACTTGATACACAGCTGCCGCATTATTTCCTCCCCGTCTGTTCCCTGTCTTCGGGCAATTTGCTTGCACATGCCCCCTTTCTCCACAGCTATAACATCCTCTCATCCTGATAGCATTAGCCCCAGTGGCTACTCCTCCCATTCGACAACTAGCAGTCCTATGACCTGCCTTTCCACACTTGCCGCATGCCTGCGGGCAGTTTCCAACATGATACAAGTTGCACTTTCCACAATGGGGGTTCACTTTCACACCTCTAGGGTTTGTCACTGCCCTCATCCCTTCGTTCCTTCTCTGATTAAACTGCTGATTACGGTTCGGCCCTTGGTTGTTTCGATTTCCTCCTCGGTTCTGGCCTTGGGATTGATTACCTTGTGCTGCCTCCCATTTCCTTTTGTTACCCTCAGCAATGTAATTCTGCTTATCCTGAAGCTTAACGTCCATCAAAGCGTGTGCCATTTGAACCGCTTCGTCAAACGTTCCAGGTTTCGACGAAGTTGTTTCACCTTTGATGTTGCTAGATAAACCCTTAATATACTGCTTCATTTTCTTGGCGTCATTGGCAAATATGCCCGGACACAAAAGACTTAACTCATTGAATCTCCTGGTGTAAGCAGCTATATCGTTGTTCCTTAAGGTCAAATGTCTCAATTCGTCCTCCAATTGCCCCAATTCCTCCTCTGGGCAGAACTTCTTTGTCAACAAAGCTTTGGTCGCATTCCACGTTCTCGCATTTGCCACAGCCAATCCCACCGTAGCTACCTGGGTATTCCACCAGCTTAACGCATCATCCAGAAATGTAGCTGCTGCAAACTTTACTTTATCCGCCTCTGCACAACCACTGATTTCAAACGTACTCTCAACTTTTTCCAACCATCGCCTAAGTTCTAGGGCTCCACCCGATCCACGGAACTGCGTAGGACCGCACTTCATAAAGCTTGAATAGGTACACACTCTCGGGGCTGGTTGTCTCTCCGCGTTCCTTCCTGGATCCTGATTTCTCCCAGCTCGGTCTGCTTCCAACGCATTAGCTATCGCTTCCTGAATCATGTTGTTAACACGATCGGCAGTCAACTTTGGAGGCATTGTTTTATCGAATATCTCTTTCTGCAAGACAAGAAAAATAGAAAAACAATGTAAGTATTCATATCAAGTTTCCCAGACATAAAATACATACAACGACACATCACTACGGAGTTACTAATATTCATCATTTCACACCACAAAAGATCAAATTTAAGACATATCACAGATCATGAAAGGTAACATAGATTGTATTGATAGTTAACCAAAATCGTGACAAGTAATGCCACTACAATCATTCACCACAAAACATCAAGTACTTGAGTTTCTCGTCATAATACCATCATACAAAGGTCTAAAATAGTTCTATTACAATGATCAAAGAAAAATACAAAACAAGTAACTAGGCATGTGGTGATCCACACGGCCTCTTGGATGGCGGCTCGTCGTCGTCCTCGGTTTCCTCATCACTCACGTCCTCGTCCACATCATCCACTTTTCCCTTTCCTTTCTCATCTGGCCCACATTCTGTTTCCTTTCTCGTCCCTGATGTGGATCCATGCTCAATCGCTACCTGATTTCCCACCGAAATACAAGCACCTCCAGTAGGCGGCTGAACTATGAAGTCATTCGCCTCCATCTCCACATCGTCCACGAATCTCCAATCCAGGGGCAAAGAATCCCTCACACGATGCTCCCAACTCTGCATCCTTGACAACCTCATCTGATCTTCCCTCACACGATCAAGACTAGCACTTAAATTCGCAACCATTGATTTCAAACTGTTGATGGCACTTGTGTTCATCATCCCATCATACGTAATTCTTGAAGTCCTTTCCAACAATCTTTGATGCTCCCTCTCAGTCTTATCAAACTTTTTAATCACCCTAGTCTCAACTACAAACCGCTCATACATTAACCTTTCCATCCTCCCCAAACGACCTGCGGGATCCCAGTAGTGACTCGGTCTCGGAAAATAGACCCTTGTAATATTCTCGTGAATCGATGGCGACTTGGATGACTCTCCACTGCTCCCAATACTATTGTCCATCGGGCGATCAAAAGGTTGCTGCTCATAACGACCGGTCGGTGGTACCTCATAACCCTTCGGCGAACTCGGGGTTTGAAACAAGTCGGGTTCGGTCTGGCCTACGGCATCCTCGGGAATGCCATCATCCAATAGCTCCTCGGGCTCTTCTTCGGAATCCTCATTGTCGTCACTACTCATGCTGAAGTTATCCACCTCACTTTCGCCATTGTCGTTTTCCGGCCCTATTTCGTCTTCTGGAGCGATCCATCCATTATTATTGTCCGGCGGGTTCGGAGGAAACGGTCCCCCTTCGTGACCTACGACGTAATCGTTCCCGTTATCGTTGGGCGGTACCTCGGCCATTCCTGCAATAACAGCGAATTTCGGAGGGTACATAAGTAATTATACAATAATTATAAATATATGCATGCAAATGCAATGCAAAGGTGGTACATATGCCCGAAATGTAATAATATGATGCTCATGCATGATAAATATGAAAATTACGATGTCGGATATTTCACGTAAAATTTAACGTCTACATATAGTAATTCCATACTTATATAATAATTACCCACATATATACTTTACTCAAAAGTATACGTCAAATGCCATAAATACAACAACAAATCTTACCGGAGCCATGCAGGATAGTTGTGTGTGCTTGGACCCTTTTCTTACGACACCAAAAGTTATAGTTTAGGATTTTCAAAAACGACCTAGTTCTCTATAACTCGTGGCTCTGATTACCAATCTGTAACACCCCCACATTTGGTATGCGCAGCGGAACTATAACAATGGGTGCTACACAGTATTCATTGCACACAAGGTATATCAAACGACGCTAAAAAGACGTCGAATTAAAAATTCAAATTTAAAATTTGTTAGATAATACATGTCCACAGTTTTTCCAACCCCAAATAGTGCACAGAGTTTAGCGTTTCGGTCCCCATGAATCTCAACCCAAAAACTTCAGTTTTACAACCACATGACATTAAACATAAAAATTGTTTAAGTAGAAAAGGAGGGAAAAACAAGCGGACACCAAGCCGATCACACAACATCCATCCCATGCATGCTCCATCCTACTGCTCAGCGGTTACCTGAAATACATGCCAAAAATTTGGTCAACGAAAACGTTGAGTGGAATTCATAGGTTTTTCAATCCATTTGAACGTATATATAATAAAAACCATTCGTGATCATTTATAGTCTTGTCGATCAAACAAACTATAATCAGGATACTGACAATTGTGTTTAAGCTCATGACACTAATCCGTTAACTCAATCACCCGCGTAAATATACCGGCATGATTCAGATGAAACCAGTGCCCCTCTAAAGGCATCAGTTGCAATTATACCTTATTTCTCATACAAAATAATCTACCGCAGAACTTACTATAAGTACAGCTTCTCGGCTAGCATTGGGTCGTTAACCCCGTAGTACTACAAATTGCATAAGCGGCTATTTCCCCCTTCGCAAGGGCAAGACAATAGTTAATAGTTCATGAATTTAGGGACTTTTGCAACTTTGGTACTCAACACAATTTCTAAGGCAACTTTCGGGTCTAACAATCATTCATGATATACGTTCCTTTTAAAAACTAGCATGCATTTCCCTCGCGGGTAAAACAATTTGAAATAGTATAAGCGAGGCTATAAATTCACACCTTAGATATTAAGTAGTCGGTAGTTCGAGGAGTGTTCACTGACGATGTTACGGATGCCCGGGTAATTCAACACCTATCACAAATAACGCGTAATGAGTAATCTCATTTAAATACTTACGGTACTGTATAAAATACATATATACAAGTCACTTAAGACAAATATAACTCACGCCAAAAACAAAAACAACAAGTATCATTCATTTTATACCATTCATTCTTATAACCTACGTTGTCCATTTTTACACGTTCTCGCCGGTACTTGACTAAAGTACGGGCGGATTTACCTTATTAAACCATGCTTATAAAATTTGACAAAATTTCCAAAAATCCTATATGACCTGTAGATAACATGTTTTTAAGTCCAACAAAAGTTTTCACTTTTACGACCCGTTACGCAACTCATTTCCACGACTACATTTTACGGGCTGAAATTGCGCTTCGACCAATTTTGACCACTTTGACCTATATGAAAAATACCTTTGACTTCCTTGACTCATAAGTCAACATATAGACTCATTTGTACAGGTTAGGGACCAAGTTTTGACCCTTGATCATTCACCAAATTATACTTGTGACCCTCGGGATTTGACTAAAACTTTACACAAATCCGGATTGTGAAAGTCCTCGTCTCCCGGTACCCGATCTTTAAAATGTCATAACTTTTAGCTCGTTTTGAGTCACGGGCTCTACCTTATACCAAATTAAAGCTAGAAAAACCCTCTATCACTATATTTAGTTTTCAAGACTTGGAACAAAAATCATTTTTCCAAAATAGACCAAATGTTTCTGCCTAAAAATGACTATACCAAAAACATGCTTAGACTCGATTCCAAGACTTCTAACCAACACTAAACATCATCCTAAGACTTCCCAAACATATCCTAACATCAAACTTCCATCCTACCCCTATTGATCAACCAATCTCAATATCAAAATCAAAGAAAAATACACATGCAAGTAGTAACACCTATGTAAATCATCATAAAACAAATAACCAAACACAATAATAACATGCATGATCAACAACCACCATGGCTCCCCAAACACCCCCATTTGCCGTGGGGTTTGGGTGACCAAATCACCACAACCAAATTAATTTTGGTGGGTTTTCATGGTGTTTATACTTCCATAACACTCAAAATTAACATGCATTAGCTCAAATAGCCACAAAAACGAATTTTGGATCATATGAAAAATCTTGAAAAATTTTTATCAATGCATGTTGGATTTGATTACATGAATAGGTGGGTAATGACCAAACTAAGCGTGGTCTAACCTTAGATTTTTGAAAAATCAAGTAGAAAAGATTTTAGGTGGATTTTTGTGTGTTGTGGGTGTGCCGTGAGTTTAGAGAGAGACAAGGGAGGGAGTGTTTGATTTTTCTTGTGAAATGTTGTATGTGTTTGTGTGTTTGTCCACTTTGCCCCTTTTTGATAGTTAGGAGGGACCTAAGTGCAATATTGGGCTTCTTTTGTCCTTAAATAGAAAACAACCTCAAAACTTGCGGGTTTGACTCATTTGTCAATTTTGAAAATTTTACGGGAGTCGGAAATCTTCCCGAATGCTCCAAAATATTTTTGGGATACTTTAAATGTACTTGGAAGGCTATAAAACTCACACGACTCAACTTAACACGAACCGTAAATAAAATTCTCGAAAAATTACATTATCGATAAATCGTCAAAAATTATATAAAATTGGGCATCCCTCGGGATCGTAATCGTCATCGTCCTTCTCAAAACGTCAACCGTAAAAATTATAACCTCGAACATCGGCTCTAACCAAAATACTTATAATTATAGAAATTAAAATTTATCAAAAATTTCAAAATTTAGCGTAATTTAGGGTATCGTTAATGACCTCGATTCTAGGGTGTCACACAATCTGTAACACTCCCAAATTTCGGATAACAACGGAAGGATCATTGGGAGTATTACTTCATAATCACAAGCACATGTACAAAGGGAACGACTCAAAAATAGGCGTTTAAAAAGTTTAATCCATTCGATAATCCAAATTTAGAGTTTACAAGCAGAAACAGGTCCCAGCAATATTGTAATAATAAACAGTTTATCGGATGTTAATCATTATTTTATTGCCTTTAAAATATCCAGTGCGACTCCATGCTCCAGCTGCTATTAAACCTGAGTACCTGAGAAATACATGCTAAAACATCAACACAACGGTTGAGTGAATTCATAGGTTTGTAAGTAAAAGCAGTGGACCACAAGATTACAGTATTCAGATTACAAAAGTCAGATAGCATCAGTTATCGCATTTAGCTCATGAAACCGAACATTAACATCCGTTATTCCGTTCAAGTTTCAAATACAGTGCGTCCAGTCGGTTTTCCGTTAAACCCGGACGGAGAGGTCAATCGCAATAGATCTATTCACAGCATTCACGTTTACTCGACCAGTACAGTCGGTCCAAGTAAATAACGGTTCATGACTAAAAGGGATAAAATAAGCATACAGTTCAAGCACTTGTGTCCATTCGTAAAAAGTAGCATGTATCCCCTCGTGGGTTTAATAAAATAAATAAATAAAAGCGAGGATATGAACTCACCTTGACAATAAACGAAAGGAAGCGATATAACATCGAGACAATTGTGATGAGAACAAAGCGTCGATATAAGATAACTCGAGAAATCGTTATCTTCTAACGACGACCTTTTAACTTGCCATTAATCCGCCATAAAGAAAGTACTCAAAAGAAAAGCAAGTATAGCCCATGCCAATATTGATCAACATTTCTATAGTTGCGTCTATCGTTTCATTAGTAAGACGAGATGACTAAGTTTTTATACTAAAGAATATACTTGCGCAATAAGTATAAAAATGTGAGATCCATTCAACTACTTAGTTTATATAACACTTGATTTAATATTCGGTTATGTAGTCGATAGAAAAAGAAGCTAAGACTTATCAACCAAGCATGTATGCGTGGCACTAATATAGAGTCGGAAATATTTTAGAGTTTATAGCAATATGCATGCAAAACACGTCAAACCATTGATGAGAAAACCAAATGTTATTTTACTTCTTAATTTAGTTACACCACTAGAATTGTAGACAACTAGAGTATATTAGTTTTAGGCGCAATATATATTGCTTATTTTATTTCTTTTTCTTAAATTTCGCTAAGCGGGTATTATCGGGTCCCGATATTTTATAAGTTACGCGATTTAAAAATTACGTCGAGAGCACGAAAAATAAACGTTTAATATAAAATAAAAACTTTGACGTTCAGATAACATTAATATTTTTATATAAAAATTAAGACTTGTCATATAATAAATGTTAACGCGTTATATAAATGAACGACGCTTAAACGTTCATCATAAATTTACAAAGAATGTCCATAAAATGAGAAATTAAAACGATGACAATAGAATATATTTCTTTGTCATAACGAGGATATATAAGGTCGATGACGGACATATACTCTGTCGATAAATAATAAATGACAGCTTTTGATAAATTAAGCGATAACCTTCCCGGTTAGCCGAGAATTCAATATTTTTTATAAAAACAAACATGATAAATGTGAGTGGGGTTATAATAATGATCCGATAATTACAAATTGCTACATTCGCCAACCCTTTAGGAAAATCCGTCCCGGATTTTAGTGCGTGTTACTCGTCGATGGATTGATTGCGAAAAAAGCGAGAATATTGTTTTATTATGTTCACGGTAGATACCACGTTTGAATTGAGTCGTAAAGGTAAATCATAAACAAACTAAAAGAACTTCAAATAGTCACTCGTACACGAAAATTGCGATTGGAATGGGAATAGCGATAGACAACGGATAAATCGTACAATCGAATTACGAGTCGAAATGAAACAATTTGTGAGAACGCCACATGTTTAACCCCACTCATTTATAAATCATTAATTACATGGGTTCGTCAGGTCCATCTAATTAATATTTATAAAATAATGGTTCGGTAATTTATAATTTTCTTGTTCAAACGAGTGACGAATTCGTTTCAACAAGTTTATTATAAATTAGGCTACCTAAGCATCGTTTGCACAAAACACGAGATCAAGACCAAATCAGATGTTTCATAGAAAAATAAATATAATCTCTTTTACGACATGATTCTTTTGAATCATTCAAAGTGATAAGAAAATCAAGGAGCACAAGATACCGTGTTTCAAAGAAATAGGTGCCCCAAAAATGGCATATTAGAAGGTGACAAGTCAAAGTCGTACTCTGATCAACTGGAAGACTTTACAAAGACGGTCTATGAAACAACATTTGTGATTCCAAAGCACAAGAAGAGGATTTAAACTCGGAATCAGAAGGTAAATAACCAGCGGAATTGGCGGTTGGCGGTGAGTTCACGCTTATATAAAATAGTTATCATAGAAGTTATAAAAAAAAACTTTACCAAGACCATTGCTTCACTCGCAATGCTTTGAAAGAGCTCAATGCTTATATAAATAATTTCTTCATCTAAACATACTAACAAGAAACAAATATATATATCAATATACATATTTACAAGCTATCGGGTAGCACGAGTGCACATATGGTTTTCAAAGCAATAAAATCGTTTTAGTTACAGAGCTGTTATAGTCTAGGTTTTGGAAACAACCTAGTTCTCTATAACAAGTGCTCTGGTACCAATCTGTAACACTCCCAAATTTCGGATAACAGCGGAAGGATCATTGGGAGTATTACTTCATAATCACAAGCACATGTACAAATAGAACGACTCAAAAAGAGGCGTTTAAAAAGTTTAATCCATTCGATAATCCAAATTTAGAGTTTACAAGCAGAAACAGGTCCCAGCAATATTGTAATAATAAACAGTTTATCGAATGTTAATCATTATTTTATTGCCTTTAAAATATCCAGTGCGACTCCATGCTCCAGCTGCTATTAAACCTGAGTACCTGAGAAATACATGCTAAAACATCAACACAATGGTTGAGTGAATTCATAGGTTTGTAAGTAAAAGCAGTGGACCACAAGATTTCAGTATTCAGATTACAAAAGTCAGATAGCATCAGTTATCGCATTTAGCTCATGAAACCGAACATTAACATCCGTTATTCCGTTCAAGTTTCAAATACAGTGCGTCCAGTCGGTTTTCCGTTAAACCCGGACGGAGAGGTCAATCCCAATAGATCTATTCACAGCATTCACGTTTACTCGACCAGTACAGTCGGTCCAAGTAATTAACGGTTCATGACTAAAAGGGATAAAATAAGCATACAGTTCAAGCACTTGTGTCCATTCGTAAAAAGTAGCATGTATCCCCTCGCGGGTTTAATAAAATAATTAAATAAAAGCGAGGCTATGAACTCACCTTGACAATAAACGAAAGGAAGCAATATAACATCGAGACAATTGTGATGAGAACAAAGCGTCGATATAAGATAACTCGAGAAATCGTTATCTTCTAACGACGACCTTTTAACTTGCCATTAATCCGCCATAAAGAAAGTACTCAAAAGAAAAGCAAGTATAGCCCATGCCAATATTGATCAACATTTCTATAGTTGCGTCTATCGTTTCATTAGTAAGACGAGATGACTAAGTTTTTATACTAAAGAATATACTTGCGCAATAAGTATAAAAATGTGAGATCCATTCAACTACTAAGTTTATATAACACTTGATTTAATATTCGGTTATGTAGTCGATAGAAAAAGAAGCTAAGACTTATCAACCAAGCATGTATGCGTGGCACTAATATAGAGTCGGAAATATTTTAGAGTTTATAGCAATATGCATGCAAAACACGTCAAACCATTGATGAGAAAACCAAATGCTATTTTACTTCTTAATTTAGTTACACCACTAGAATTGTAGACAACTAGAGTATATTAGTTTTAGGCGCAATATATATTGCTTATTTTATTTCTTTTTGTTAAATTTCGCTAAGCGGGTATTATCGGGTCCCGTTATTTTATAAGTTACGCGATTTAAAAATTACGTCGAGAGCACGAAAAATAAACGTTTAATATAAAATAAAAACTTTGACGTTCAGATAACATTAATATTTTGATATAAAAATTAAGACTTGTCATATAATAAATGTTAACGCGTTATATAAATGAACGACGCTTAAACGTTCATCATAAATTTACAAAGAATGTCCATAAAATGAGAAATTAAAACGATGACAATAGAATATATTTCTATGTCATAACGAGGATATATAAGGTCGATGACGGACATATACTCTGTCGATAAATAATAAATGACAGCTTTTGATAAATTAAGCGATAACCTTCCCGGTTAGCCGAGAATTCAATATTTTTTATAAAAACAAACATGATAAATGTGAGTGGGGTTATAAATAATGATCCGATAATTACAAATTGCTACATTCGCCAACCCTTTAGGAAAATCCGTCCCGGATTTTAGTTCGTGTTACTCGTCGATGGATTGATTGCGAAAAAAGCGAGAATATTGTTTTATTAAGTTCACGGTAGATACCACGTTCGAATTGAGTCGTAAAGGTAAATCATAAACAAACTAAAAGAACTTCAAATAGTCACTCGTACACGAAAATTGCGATTGGAATGGGAATAGCGATAGACAACGGATAAATCGTACAATCGAATTACGAGTCGAAATGAAACAATTTGTGAGAACGCCACATGCTTAAGCCCACTCATTTATAAATCATTAATTACATGGGTTCGTCAGGTCCATCTAATTAATATTTATAAAATAATGGTTCGGTAATTTATAATTTTCTAGTTCAAACGAGTGACGAATTCGTTTCAACAAGTTTATTATAAATTAGGCTACCTAAGCATCGTTTGCACAAAACACGAGATCAAGACCAAATCGGATGTTTCATAGAAAAATAAATATAATCTCCTTTACGACATGATTCTGTTGAATCATTCAAAGTGATAAGAAAATCAAGGAGCACAAGAAACCGTGTTTCAAAGAAATAGGTGCCCCAAAAATGGCATATCAGAAGGTGACAAGTCAAAGTCTTACTCTAATCAACTGGAAGACTTTACAAAGACGGTCTATGAAACAACATTTGCGATTCCAAAGCACAAGAAGAGCATTTAAACTCGGAATCAGAAGGTAAAAAACCAGCGGAATTGGCGGTTGGCGGTGAGTTCACGCTTATATAAAATAGTTATCATAGAAGTTATAAAAAAAAACTTTACCAAGACCATTGTTTCACTCGCAATGTTTTGAAAGAGCTCAATGCTTATATAAATAATTTCTTCATCTAAACATACTAACAAGAAACAAATATATATATATATATATATCAATATACATATTTACAAGCTATCGGGTAGCACGAGCGCACAGATGGTTTTCAAAGCAATAAAATCGTTTTAGTTAAAGAGCTGTTATAGTCTAGGTTTTGGAAACAACCTAGTTCTCTATAACAAGTGCTCTGGTACCAATCTGTAACACTCCCAAATTTTAGATAACAGCGGAAGGGTCATTGGGAGTATTAATTCATAATCACAAGCACATGTACAAAGAGAACGACTCAAAAAGAGGCGTTTAAAAAGTTTAATCCATTCGATAATCCAAATTTAGAGTTTACAAGCAGAAACAGGTCCCAACAATATTGTAATAATAAACAGTTTATCGAATGTTAATCATTATTTTATTGCCTTTAAAATATCCAGTGCGACTCCATGCTCCAGCTGCTATTAAACCTGAGTACCTGAGAAATACATGCTAAAACATCAACACAACGGTTGAGTGAATTCATAGGTTTGTAAGTAAAAGCAGTGGACCACAAGATTTCAGTATTCAGATTACAAAAGTCAGATAGCATCAGTTATCGCATTTAGCTCATGAAACCGAACATTAACATCCGTTATTCCGTTCAAGTTTCAAATACAGTGCGTCCAGTCGGTTTTCCGTTAAACCCGGACGGAGAGGTCAATCCCAATAGATCTATTCACAGCATTCACGTTTACTCGACCAGTACAGTCGGTCCAAGTAATTAACGGTTCATGACTAAAAGGGATAAAATAAGCATACAGTTCAAGCACTTGTGTCCATTCGTAAAAAGTAGCATGTATCCCCTCGCGTGTTTAATAAAATAATTAAAGTAATAAAAGCGAGGCTATGAACTCACCTTGAAAATAAACGAAAGGAAGCGATATAACATCGAGACAATTGTGATGAGAACAAAGCGTCGATATAAGATAACTCGAGAAATCGTTATCTTCTAACGACGACCTTTTAACTTGCCATTAATCCGCCATAAAGAAAGTACTCAAAAGAAAAGCAAGTATAGCCCATGCCAATATTGATCAACATTTCTATAGTTGCGTCTATCGTTTCATTAGTAAGACGAGATGACTAAGTTTTTATACTAAAGAATATACTTGCGCAATAAGTATAAAAATGTGAGATCCATTCAACTACTTAGTTTATATAACACTTGATTTAATATTCGGTTATGTAGTCGATAGAAAAAGAAGCTAAGACTTATCAACCAAGCATGTATGCGTGGCACTAATATAGATTCGGAAATATTTTAGAGTTTATAGCAATATGCATGCAAAACACGTCAAACCATTGATGAGAAAACCAAATGCTATTTTACTTCTTAATTTAGTTACACCACTAGAATTGTAGACAACTAGAGTATATTAGTTTTAGGCGCAATATATATTGCTTATTTTATTTCTTTTTGTTAAATTTCGCTAAGCGGGTATTATCGGGTCCCAATATTTTATAAGTTACGCGATTTAAAAATTACGTCGAGAGCACGAAAAATAAACGTTTAATATAAAATAAAAACTTTGACGTTCAGATAACATTAATATTTTGATATAAAAATTAAGACTTGTCATATAATAAATGTTAACGCGTTATATAAATGAACGACGCTTAAACGTTCATCATAAATTTACAAAGAATGTCCATAAAATGAGAAATTAAAACGATGACAATAGAATGTATTTCTATGTCATAACGAGGATATATAAGGTCGATGACGGACATATACTCTGTTGATAAATAATAAATGATAGCTTTTGATAAATTAAGCGATAACCTTCCCGGTTAGCCGAGAATTCAATATTTTTTATAAAAACAAACATGATAAATGTGAGTGGGGTTATAAATAATGATCCGATAATTACAAATTGCTACATTCGCCAACCCTTTAGGAAAATCCGTCCCGGATTTTAGTTCGTGTTACTCGTCGATGGATTGATTGCGAAAAAAGCGAGAATATTGTTTTATTAAGTTCACGGTAGATACCACGTTTGAATTGAGTCGTAAAGGTAAATCATAAACAAACTAAAAGAACTTCAAATAGTCATTCGTACACGAAAATTGCGATTGGAATGGGAATAGCGATAGACAACGGATAAATCGTACAATCGAATTACGAGTCGAAATGAAACAGTTTGTGAGAACGCCACATGCTTAAGCCCACTCATTTATAAATCATTAATTACATGGGTTCGTCAGGTCCATCTAATTAATATTTATAAAATAATGGTTTGGTAATTTATAATTTTCTTGTTCAAACGAGTGACGAATTCGTTTCAACAAGTTTATTATAAATTAGGCTACCTAAGTATCGTTTGCACAAAACACGAGATCAAGACCAAATCAGATGTTTCATAGAAAAATAAATATAATCTCCTTTACGACATGATTCTTTTGAATCATTCAAAGTGATAAGAAAATCAAGGAGCACAAGATACCGTGTTTCAAAGAAATAGGTGCCCCAAAAATGGCATATCAGAAGGTGACAAGTCAAAGTCGTACTCTAATCAACTGGAAGACTTTACAAAGACGGTCTATGAAACAACATTTGTGATTCCAAAGCATAAGAAGAGCATTTAAACTCGGAATTAGAAGTTAAATAACCAGCGAAATTGGCGGTTGGCGGTGAGTTCACGCTTATATAAAATAGTTATCATAGAAGTTATAAAAAAAAAACTTTACCAAGACCATTGCTTCACTCGCAATGTTTTGAAAGAGCTCAATTCTTATATAAATAACTTCTTCATCTAAACATACTAACAAGAAACAAATATATATATCAATATAAATATTTACAAGCTATCGGGTAGCACGAGCGCACAGATGGTTTTCAAAGCAATAAAATAAAATCGTTTTAGTTAAAGAGCTGTTATAGTCTAGGTTTTGGAAACAACCTAGTTCTCTATAACAAGTGCTCTGGTACCAATCTGTAACACTCCCAAATTTCAGATAACAGCGGAAGGATCATTAGGAGTATTACTTCATAATCACAAGCACATGTACAAAGAGAACGACTCAAAAAGAGGCGTTTAAAAAGTTTAACCCATTCGATAATCCAAATTTAGAGTTTACAAGCAGAAACAGGTCCCAGCAATATTGTAATAATAAACAGTTTATCGAATGTTAATCATTATTTTATTGCCTTTAAAATATCCAGTGCGACTCCATGCTCCAGCTGCTATTAAACCTGAGTACCTGAGAAATACATGCTAAAACATCAACACAACGGTTGAGTGAATTCATAGGTTTGTAAGTAAAAGCAGTGGACCACAAGATTTCAGTATTCAGATTACAAAAGTCAGATAGCATCAGTTATCGCATTTAGCTCATGAAACCGAACATTAACATCCGTTATTCCGTTCAAGTTTCAAATACAGTGCGTCCAGTCGGTTTTCCGTTAAACCCGGACGGAGAGGTCAATCCCAATAGATCTATTCACAGCATTCACGTTTACTCGACCAGTACAGTCGGTCCAAGTAATTAACGGTTCATGACTAAAAGGGATAAAATAAGCATACAGTTCAAACACTTGTGTCCATTCGTAAAAAGTAGCATGTATCCCCTCGCGGGTTTAATAAAATAATTAAAGTAATAAAAGCGAGGCTATGAACTCACCTTGACAATAAACGAAAGGAAGCGATATAACATCGAGACAATTGTGATGAGAACAAAGCGTCTATATAAGATAACTCGAGAAATCGTTATCTTCTAACGACGACCTTTTAACTTGCCATTAATCCTCCATAAAGAAAGTACTCAAAAGAAAAGCAAGTATAGCCCATGCCAATATTGATCAACATTTCTATAGTTGCGTCTATCGTTTCATTAGTAAGACGAGATGACTAAGTTTTTATACTAAAGAATATACTTGCGCAATAAGTATAAAAATGTGAGATCCATTCAACTACTTAGTTTATATAACACTTGATTTAATATTCGGTTATGTAGTCGATAGAAAAAGAAGCTAAGACTTATCAACCAAGCATGTATGCGTGGCACTAATATAGATTCGGAAATATTTTAGAGTTTATAGCAATATGCATGCAAAACACGTCAAACCATTGATGAGAAAACCAAATGCTATTTTACTTCTTAATTTAGTTACACCACTAGAATTGTAGACAACTAGAGTATATTAGTTTTAGGCGCAATATATATTGCTTATTTTATTTCTTTTTGTTAAATTTCGCTAAGCGGGTATTATCGGGTCCCAATATTTTATAAGTTACGCGATTTAAAAATTACGTCGAGAGCACGAAAAATAAACGTTTAATATAAAATAAAAACTTTGACGTTCAGATAACATTAATATTTTGATATAAAAATTAAGACTTGTCATATAATAAATGTTAACGCGTTATATAAATGAACGACGCTTAAACGTTCATCATAAATTTACAAAGAATGTCCATAAAATGAGAAATTAAAACGATGACAATAGAATATATTTCTATGTCATAACGAGGATATATAAGGTCGATGACGGACATATACTCTGTTGATAAATAATAAATGATAGCTTTTGATAAATTAAGCGATAACCTTCCCGGTTAGCCGAGAATTCAATATTTTTTATAAAAACAAACATGATAAATGTGAGTGGGGTTATAAATAATGATCCGATAATTACAAATTGCTACATTCGCCAACCCTTTAGGAAAATCCGTCCCGGATTTTAGTTCGTGTTACTCGTCGATGGATTGATTGCGAAAAAAGCGAGAATATTGTTTTATTAAGTTCACGGTAGATACCACGTTTGAATTGAGTCGTAAAGGTAAATCATAAACAAACTAAAAGAACTTCAAATAGTCATTCGTACACGAAAATTGCGATTGGAATGGGAATAGCGATAGACAACGGATAAATCGTACAATCGAATTACGAGTCGAAATGAAACAGTTTGTGAGAACGCCACATGCTTAAGCCCACTCATTTATAAATCATTAATTACATGGGTTCGTCAGGTCCATCTAATTAATATTTATAAAATAATGGTTTGGTAATTTATAATTTTCTTGTTCAAACGAGTGACGAATTCGTTTCAACAAGTTTATTATAAATTAGGCTACCTAAGTATCGTTTGCACAAAACACGAGATCAAGACCAAATCAGATGTTTCATAGAAAAATAAATATAATCTCCTTTACGACATGATTCTTTTGAATCATTCAAAGTGATAAGAAAATCAAGGAGCACAAGATACCGTGTTTCAAAGAAATAGGTGCCCCAAAAATGGCATATCAGAAGGTGACAAGTCAAAGTCGTACTCTAATCAACTGGAAGACTTTACAAAGACGGTCTATGAAACAACATTTGTGATTCCAAAGCATAAGAAGAGCATTTAAACTCGGAATTAGAAGTTAAATAACCAGCGAAATTGGCGGTTGGCGGTGAGTTCACGCTTATATAAAATAGTTATCATAGAAGTTATAAAAAAAAAACTTTACCAAGACCATTGCTTCACTCGCAATGTTTTGAAAGAGCTCAATTCTTATATAAATAACTTCTTCATCTAAACATACTAACAAGAAACAAATATATATATCAATATAAATATTTACAAGCTATCGGGTAGCACGAGCGCACAGATGGTTTTCAAAGCAATAAAATAAAATCGTTTTAGTTAAAGAGCTGTTATAGTCTAGGTTTTGGAAACAACCTAGTTCTCTATAACAAGTGCTCTGGTACCAATCTGTAACACTCCCAAATTTCAGATAACAGCGGAAGGATCATTAGGAGTATTACTTCATAATCACAAGCACATGTACAAAGAGAACGACTCAAAAAGAGGCGTTTAAAAAGTTTAACCCATTCGATAATCCAAATTTAGAGTTTACAAGCAGAAATAGGTCCCAGCAATATTGTAATAATAAACAGTTTATCGAATGTTAATCATTATTTTATTGCCTTTAAAATATCCAGTGCGACTCCATGCTCCAGCTGCTATTAAACCTGAGTACCTGAGAAATACATGCTAAAACATCAACACAACGGTTGAGTGAATTCATAGGTTTGTAAGTAAAAGCAGTGGACCACAAGATTTCAGTATTCAGATTACAAAAGTCATATAGCATCAGTTATCGCATTTAGCTCATGAAACCGAACATTAACATCCGTTATTCCGTTCAAGTTTCAAATACAGTGCGTCCAGTCGGTTTTCCGTTAAACCCGGACGGAGAGGTCAATCCCAATAGATCTATTCACAGCATTCACGTTTACTCGACCAGTACAGTCGGTCCAAGTAATTAACGGTTCATGACTAAAAGGGATAAAATAAGCATACAGTTCAAACACTTGTGTCCATTCGTAAAAAGTAGCATGTATCCCCTCGCGGGTTTAATAAAATAATTAAAGTAATAAAAGCGAGGCTATGAACTCACCTTGACAATAAACGAAAGGAAGCGATATAACATCGAGACAATTGTGATGAGAACAAAGCGTCTATATAAGATAACTCGAGAAATCGTTATCTTCTAACGACGACCTTTTAACTTGCCATTAATCCTCCATAAAGAAAGTACTCAAAAGAAAAGCAAGTATAGCCCATGCCAATATTGATCAACATTTCTATAGTTGCGTCTATCGTTTCATTAGTAAGACGAGATGACTAAGTTTTTATACTAAAGAATATACTTGCGCAATAAGTATAAAAATGTGAGATCCATTCAACTACTTAGTTTATATAACACTTGATTTAATATTCGGTTATGTAGTCGATAGAAAAAGAAGCTAAGACTTATCAACCAAGCATGTATGCGTGGCACTAATATAGAGTCGGAAATATTTTAGAGTTTATAGCAATATGCATGCAAAACACGTCAAACCATTGATGAGAAAACCAAATGCTATTTTACTTCTTAATTTAGTTACACCACTAGAATTGTAGACAACTAGAGTATATTAGTTTTAGGCGCAATATATATTGCTTATTTTATTTCTTTTTGTTAAATTTCGCTAAGCGGGTATTATCGAGTCCCGATATTTTATAAGTTACGCGATTTAAAAATTACGTCGAGAGCACGAAAAATAAACGTTTAATATAAAATAAAAACTTTGACGTTCAGATAACATTAATATTTAGATATAAAAATTAAGACTTGTCATATAATAAATGTTAACGCGTTATATAAATGAACGACGCTTAAACGTTCATCATAAATTTACAAAGAATGTCCATAAAATGAGAAATTAAAACGATGACAATAGAATATATTTCTATGTCATAACGAGGATATATAAGGTCGATGACGGACATATACTCTGTCGATAAATAATAAATGACAGCTTTTGATAAATTAAGCGATAACCTTCCCGGTTAGCCGAGAATTCAATATTTTTTATAAAAACAAACATGATAAATGTGACTGGGGTTATAAATAATGATCCGATAATTACAAATTGCTACAGGGAAAGACATTTCTTTTCCCCCACTCAATGCAAGAAACGTCGCAGACGGCCCGCTAGTGATAGAAATAAGCATTGGTCAGCACAACTTACATCGTATGTATGTGGATGGAGGTTCATCGGCATAAATAATGTACGAACACTGCTTTCTAAAGCTTAGCGCAGAAATAAAGAGCCAAATGATGCCTGCGACCTCTCCGCTCATCGGATTCAGCAGAGAAGCAGTATGGCCCTTAGGCCAGCTGGAGTTAACAGTAAGAATGGGGGATAATGAGTACTCGGTGGAAGTCCCAATGAATTTTTTGATCATACGGTCGCTATCACAGTACAACGGGATCATAGGGCGACCAGCTATACTAGCAATGCGAGCGGTACCTTCTACGGCTCATGGTATGATAAAATTCCCAGTTGATGGAGGGATCAGAAGGATATTCAACACGGCAGTTACACCCCCAGAATTCAACGCGATCACAGAACCACCTAGGATCACGATGGAACCAAAGGTAGACTCACCACCAAACTTGAAGGTAGCAATACATCTGAAGTACCCGGATCAAGAGATAACGATCGGAGGGACATTATCTGACAAAGGAAAGACATACATGTGTCGCCTTTTGAAGAATAACCTGAACGTTTTCACATGGGAGCCCAAAGATATGACGGGGGTACCAAGGTCGATAGCCGAACACATGCTTCAGATCCGCGAAGGATACCCTCTAGTTAGGCAAAAGAAAAGAGGACATGATGGAAGTTTACAATCACGACTGGCTCGCTAATCCGGTAATGGTAAAGAAACATGATGGCAGCTGGCGCATGTGCGTTGACTTCACAGATCTCAATAAAGCTTGTCCCCAAGACTGCTATCCACTCCCGAAAATAGATTGGAAGGTGGAATCATTGTGCGGATACCCCTTCAAATGCTTCCTGGACGCATACAAGAGATACCATCAGATATAAATGGTAGAAGAAGATGAGGAAAAGACAGCATTCCATACCAGCCAGGGGGTGTACTGTTACACGAAAATGCCGTTTGGACTAAAGAATGTAGGGGCCACGTATCAACGACTGGTTGATAAGGCATTTGAAAGCCAAATAGGGTGAAATTTGGAGGTGTACGTCGATGACTTGGTAATAAAGAGTCATACGGAGGGCGAGTTTATTCGGGACATAGAAGAGACGTTCTCTACCCTCAGAAGGATAAACTTGAAGTTAAATCCAAAAAAGTTGTAAAATCCATGATTTTACCATGATTTTATGTAATGATGTTTCATCTAAAGATATTAAGAGCAATCACTCATGTATTGTAATCCTATAAGATGTGTGTGTGAACTTATCATTATGTATTTTTACATCTACAATCATTTTGTTTTTGTGATATATTACATAACTTGAATCTTGTATATAAGAGTAAGAGAACAATTAATGAACCATTTATATATATGAAACAAATCTATGAATGCAACATTTAGGAAAACATGGAAATATTTTGTGATAATTATTTATGCCATCTATGTATATGAGTACATCTTAGGCATTCATACACATCTTGGACTAGCCCAAGAACCCTTATCCTTGTGTGCTAGCCCAACATAAGCCCAACATGGCCTAACTTCCTTTTCTTTTGGCAATCAAGACACGACACCCATGAGGTGGAAGATGGAGGGATTCCTTGGTTTTGGAAAAGCCAACACTTGGCACATATTCCCTTACCAAGACACTCATATTCCTTTTGCCTTCCACTCTCTCTTCCCTCCTTAAACCGAAACTCTCTCTCTCACTCTTCACATTCCCTCACACAACTAGATCTCACTCCTTCTTCATCTTTCTCTCTCAAATGATTCGGCTATAAGCCACAAAAATCCAAGTTTGTTCATCTAATCTACTAGATCCTTGTCCTATAGTAATCACCAATCAATTGGTAACATCATAATCATCTTTGGAAGTATTTTAACAAGCCTTAGCTGAATCTATAAAGGCCACGACTTAGTTATCTTTAGGGTTTTCTTCACCATCTTGACTAGATCTCTAGCCTCCTTGTTCATATAGATCTTCCTTGGTAACATTTAGGCAAGAAAGGTATACTCCTTATGTTTCTTCATTTTCACTTACATGCATCATCATCCATCTATAAACACATGTATATATAGCTTGTTAAAAATCAAGATTTGGTAAAGCCATGGCCATTCTAGGCCACGGCATATTTTTGACCACCATAGCCATGGTTAAAATTTTTAATAAAGGAACCCTAAGGCTTGTACTTTATGTCTTAACATGACTAAAAATCATATGAACCATTTTATTGATTTAAATGTAGCATAAGTTACAAATCTCACTTTTTAGAATCTTGGTTAACTAATAATCATGGATCTCATAAACTAAGCTTGTGTAACTCAAAAGACATGGAAAACCATGACATTGAAGGTCACGGAATACATGAATAATGTATATATGATTTATGTACTAAGTTTAAATGATGGGATATGTACCATTACAAGTTAAATGGACTTAAAAATAACTAAAAGATTATATGTACTTAGATGGTCTTTTAGTATACATGCATGTTTATGTAGAACCTAAATTTATGGTTAAATGATAAACAAGAAACTAGCTTAATGATCTAATGGGTATTTTTGGGAAAAGACAACCTAGCCATAGGCTATATGTTGTCTAGGTTGGTTTAGGAAAGATCTTGGAAACATGCAATAAGATTACATGATTGTATTAGAATTTATGAATGTATATAAATAATAAGATTAACTAAAAACCTCATCTTGGAAATACCAAGATTAAAGGTCTAGCCGTAGGCTATATTATTGGTGTACATGGACTATGACTTGTTTTCTTAATTTGTACATAGCTAGATCTATGTTTGTAAACACTTATAATTGCATGCAACCTTGTAACATACCTATATCTAATTTGGAACATCACATAAAAACATACTATAAGTTTTATTCTTTTATTTAGATTTAAAACTAAATATGAATAAGCTAATAATAAGCTTATAAGAATATCCTAAGTTAAAACTTACATAAAAATGTGAAGTAGTGTTAATGGACTATTTAAGCCCATGAAATGTAAATCCAAGACTTAATGGACTTAAGATTACACTTAGGCCCATTTAACTAATTAAAGGACTTTAAAAATGTATTAAAATCCAATAATTGATTTAAAAGCCCATTTAAATAAATTAGTTGACTTGAGATAGATTTAAGCCCACTAGATAGGGAATGTTTAGCCCATTTAATGAGCCCATATACTATTTTGAAAATTAAATAAAAGTTTTTATAATAAAATATAACTTATAAAAACTTCTTGGATTAAAATGACAATTTATGAAACTTAAGGACTAAAACCGTAACTTATAAAACTTGTTTTGATAAACTAGTGAACACAAGGACTGAAAATGTAATTATCCAAAGTCTTAGGGTTTAATAAATTCTATCCGTGGCAAATTAAACCCTAGGGACCATTTTGGGAAGTTTCTATAAGTTATTTTGTCATTTTATAACCCTAAGGACCATTCTTGTAATTTGCCGAAACTTAAAGAAGCCCTAGGGGCTGTTTAATTTTAGTAAAGTTACAAAACCTAGATATAACTAGGGGGACTAAATCTGCCATAAGCCGAAACTTTAACAAGCCCTAGGTACTAAATATGTAAAATCCGAAAGTTATACTTGTTTAAAATATAGAGGGACTAGTTTTGCCATATTCCGAAACATTAACAAACCCTAACTCTAAAATCTATTTTAATTATAATAAAACATAATTAAAAACCTAGACCATAAGAATTAATGTATAAATTCTTAAGCTTAAATTATTTTATAAATGCTACAATATGTTATGGAAACTTTAAAGTTAAATAAAATATTATATTATATTTTTATTTTAAATAAAATATTTATATTTGCTTAGGGAACAAATTGTATAAACAATTACGATATGTATTATTATTATTATTAATGCATGAATTCATATACTTTTAGAAAATAAAATTTATATGAACGTTGGATAAATTAAATACCAACATTTAAGTAGAACAACTTACGTTTACTTAATGATGAAACTTAATAATAAGTTTAAATGGATGATTATAATATATGAACTATAAACGTAAACTAATATTTTAAGTAGACTATTTCATGTCTACTTAAATAATAAACTTAATTGTAAGTTGAATGATTATTATAAATACATGTATGCTAACTGATATTAATAGTTAAACATTTTATATTTACTTAGAAATGAAACTTATATAAATAAGTTTAAACGAATATCGATGCTACTTGAACTACGGTTATTTAGATAAATACCATAGCATAAATGAACTGACTAAAATCTGTACAAGCATATGATGAGACTGTATTTATACATAGTCTCATCATCCAAATCGGGCTTAAAACGCTTAAAATATCGTCCAAATACCCAAATATATGCCTGTGTTTGTTCATTGTGTATTTTAGGTACGGATATCGTGAATTCACCAAAAGATCAAAGGAATCAAGCAAAAACGAACACGGGAAACGAAGCCGCACAAAGAACCGGACCCGAATCTTGAATTTCCCAAATGGTCCTTGAAGTTTTGAAGATTGGCAAGATTGGTCCCTCAACTATTGAAGACTTGTCACTTTAGGCCCTTGTAAATCTCAAATATTACAAGTGGGTCCTTAAAGATTCAAGAATTTATCATTTATGCCCTTGAAGAATGCCTTTATTACATATTTAACCCTTTTTCCCATCATTTATCAAGTAAAAGGACTAAATGTGTAATTAGGTTAAACATATTATCAAAGGATAAAAGGAGTTTTGGCTGGAATCATTATATGCAACAAGTTTGGAAATAGAGGGACTATTATTGGCAGACAAAGAAACTACCCTCCACCACTTATACCACGCCACGCCACCCACCCAATCTTTTCACCCAATCAAAGATCACCCTCCATCCACGTCTGATTCCACTTAAACAGGTATTAACAAATCTGTTTAAAAAGTAAAAAAAAAAGTGGGAAACATATTTATATGATCTTAAACAGATTAAAACCCCCAAATGACCACTGTTCAACCCTTATAAACCCTAATCCTCATATTGTTTAAATCAAAGCGGTTTTGAGATTAAGTTTCCAGAATGGAGATTAACACCCTCCTTAACCATCCCATCTCAAAAAACACTCTCATGTGACTCCAATGGGCCCACCACGACCTCCCCTGCACCCACAAGAACAAGAAGACAAGACCAGCCAGCTTTTCACATGGGTAAGACCACATTCTTGACCATAATGAACAACTCAGATGATTTCCTTGGTCCCCAAGCTCATCCAACGGATTTACAACACATCTCAGCTAAATGTCGACACCAAAAGTTCATCTCAACCATCAATTCTATGTTGGAAGCTGTTAGAAGACAATCAAGGGCTCAAGTTGTTTGAAGAGAGAGGAAAATGACCACATTCTAGGATTAGGGTTTTACTAGCTTTGTATTATAAATAGTTAGCTTTTATTTCTGTTTCAATGTTCCAGTTTTTTGTAAAAATTTTAATCCTATTAATGAAAATGAAAAGATTGAAACTTTGCAATTTCTGAGTTCCCATTAGTGTAGAATTTACTTATTATGCCAATTAATTTAAGTTCAAAAAGGGTTTTCAGTTTTTAAGAAGTTTTAGTTAAGTTTAAAATATTCAAAAAATTATAAAAGTTTCATGAAGTGAAAGTAGATTGAACTTTGGATTTTTCTGAATTATTGTTTCCAGTATTGGTTCAAAAGGATTTCAATAGCTTTTGTTCAGTTGATATCAAAAGTTTTCAAAGTTTTTGTGGTTCCAAAAGTTTTGTCTAAGGAAAAAAGACTTTCAGATTTTTTTGTTTATTAAGCTAAGAGCTATAAGCTGCTTATTCAATAAGCCAGACTTATAGTTTTTAGTATTGTTATCAGATTACTCTCTTTGTTACATTTTTTTTCAGGTTTTCAGCAAAGGAAATCAAATTGGGTGGTCTTTACTGTCTAAGTCACCACCTAGTGTTCTCTACTCTCAAAACAGTAGCACCATTCCAAAGCTCACTGCACAAGCCCGAGCTTTTAAGAAGATGGCATTGCAGCCATAGTGGGGCCCGGATGTGGGTCCCACAAGGTATAAAAACCAGGGCTTGAACCCTCCTTGCTAGTGAAAATAGGTTTTGTGTACTTGCCTTTGAAGAATGCATGCTAGTTGTGTAGATTTATTGTTTGTTCTTGATTATTTATGCTTATTTATGCATGTTTAGGACTTTGTTAATTAGTTTGGTTGGCTCATGTATGGATTTAGTGTGTAAATTTGCACTTTCTGAATTTAAAGGAGTGTTTGGGATTAGGTGTTAAGGGAAGCTATTGACAACTCTTGGGCTTAAAACCTGCTCAAACTCACTCTATTGGTTAGTGTTAGGTTGGTTCACTTACTGGTTTTAAGTTTGGTTAGATAGGTATAGAAAGTGCATGATAAAAATTGGTAGTAGCATATATAAATCTGTCAAGTCATTTTTCTGCTTGTTTTTGTGCAATTTTGCCATGAAATCTTGCTCATTGTTAGGGTTTAGTATCATCTAGAATTCTAGATAGCTTTTGTGTGCTTTGGTAAGCTTGTGTGCAAGAATTCAGCTGTTGAAATTCACCATTGTGCTAGTTAGACCAGCAAACAATACTCACAGCCCCACATTAGACATCACAGTGACTGTAAATGGGAATTTCTGTTTGATTTTGTGAAACAACTTGTGTGTTTTCTATTTTTCATAGACTCCCTACACTCCACTGAGTGTAGGGGTGCCAATCATTGTCCATAAATCCAACTCAATCTCAAGTTACAAGTCAAAAGGTCCACATACCTGTTTTTTTTCATTGTCAGTGGGAACCAAGTTCCCACTGTTTGTATTAAACTTACCACTGCTAAGCATACAGACAAAAACAGTCAATATGTCACTTTCAGAATCATGTTTTTTTTGTCTTTAGTGGAGTAAAATAGGATTTAGACCTTGTAACCAGTTTCTTTATTTTTCTTATTTTATTTTTGATTTTTCAGTATAATTTATTTTCCAGTTATTGTTCATTTAGTATTTTTTAGGTTTAATAGCTATTTTTAATTAATTTTAAATAGTCTGTTTTTGTCTTTTAGTGCAGAAAATTATTATTTTTCAGTTTTAAAAATTTTGTTAGACTTAGAAATATTTTTTAAGATTTTTTAGTCAAAAATTATTTCACTGTTCACTTTTTAATTATTTTTTTATAAGTAATTTAGCTTAATTAGGGTTTTAATATTAAACTATTTTGTCTTTTAGTGAAAATTTTTACATTTTTCAAACTTTTTCAATTTTCTACTGTTCATTAGTGTAATTTAGGATTTCTAAAATTGTCAAATTGTTTTTGGCATTATTTTATTATTTTTTATGATTATTTTGATTTAAAAATAGTTTTTAGTGATTTAAAAATAGAAAAATAGTTTTTAAAATTTAGGAAAAATAGTTTTTAGTCTTTAAATAATATAAGTGATTTATTAGTTCAATAAAATATATTTTGGACATTTTGTTAATTATATTTAATTTTAGGGCTTTAATTAGCTTTAAAAATTGAATATTTAATTAATAAAAGGTTTAAAAATATATTTATTGGATTTTTATTCTTATTTATATTATTTTAGACTTAGTTTTAACTTTTAATTAATTTTTAGGTTTAATTTTTAATTTTGTCGCGTTTTACGTATTTACGTTCGCGTTTTACGTCAAATCGTCGTAGTTTAATCGTAGTCGTAGCTCGTCTTTAATTTTTCTCTTCTCAACCAAAAACGTCACTAATCCATACTCTTGATTTCATATATTGGCACATTAATCCACACACCTCCTTCGAGAACGAACTTGGAATTTATTCGACTTGTCAGTTTTCCTAAATCGTCGAGTTTAATACTTGCCGCGGTTATTTGTTTTTCCTAAAACAAGTGACTAAAAACACAACTATCAAAATGGCTCCGCTGCCGGGGAGGTGTTTAGTGTGCCATTATTATGATCGTGTTTGTGTGAGTAGTGCGTTTTAGCTTTTAATTTTTTGGAAAGCGTGAATATCGTACATACTCATTTTTGTTATTTTTACTTATTATATTATAGTATCCAAATAAATCGTGTTTAATTTTGCTAAGTTAAACACAAAACAATCTTTACTATATTGTAGATATATTGGTTTTCGTTTTTCTTGTGAATATATTATTACTATATTGTATCTACGTAAGAACAATAAATATACAAGTACTCCAAAAGCGTGAAAACGCAACCTTGATTCGGGATTTCATCACTCGATCATTGTATTCGAATCCAAATCAAAAGTTTAAAGGAAAAATAGATAAATACTTTCGTGAGGCTTAATTTCAATTAACACAAACTATAAGGTGGGTATAAGGCGGTTGTATTTCACGACCTAAGGGAAAAAGGCTCTTAAGTGCTTAGCGCCGCCTCGTTTCCCCCGCTTGCTTGTGCGTGTTTTGAGAAAGAAGGCTAATCGAGGGTTTGCCGCCCAAGTATTATCTACGTATATTATATTTGCTTGTTTTCAAGATTAAACCCTCTTGAACGTTTTGGTGTTCCACCAACGTTCTAAAGTCATCGAAGGCGTTCACTCCACGTGATCGTTTTCATTCCTTGAGGCTCCTTTAATCGAGAAGATCGATTCGAGGGGAGATTTGTAGATTCGTGTCTACGTAATACATTCAAAAATCCAAAAAAATTAAAAAACAATCAAAAACCAAAAAAAAAAATTTGAAAAATCGAAAAACCGCAAAAAGAATCTTCTTTGCTACCACCCATTGTACGCTTAGTGCATGCGCACTCGATCGAAGGATTATTCTAATTCTAGCGACGCTTCGAATCGACGCAATCGTAATCGAAGGAATCGACGACGTAGACGAGATTTAGAAACCAACGTTTCTAATATCGTTGTTGAAGAAACCTTAGACGAGATGGCCGACAATCGTTCGATGATGGAATTGCTCCAAGCACCCACCGAGGGTTATGGAGACGCGATCGTAATTCCCGCTATCGAAGCGGAGAATTTTGAGATTAAGAGCGGAATGATTTCGTTGATCCAAGCTACGAAGTTTTGAGGTCGTGAAGCCCATAATCCTCACGACCATATTCGGAATTTTGATCGTCTTTTAGCCACGAGCAAGTTTAAGAACGTCGACACCGATGTCATCAAGCTTATGCTTTTTCCGTACTCGCTCGATGGTGCCACCAAGGATTGGTACGAGAAAGAACCACCTAATTCGATAACTACGTGGAAGGATCTCGTTTCCAAGTTCGTTAATTATTTCTTCCCACCGTCTAAGACGACGTTTTTCAAGAATGAAATTACGAAATTTGAGCAAAAACCGAATGAATCTTTAAGAGACGCGTGGGATCGTTTTAAGGAATTGCTTAGGCAATGTCCTCACCATGGTTTTTCCGAGTTGCACCAAATCGATACGTTTTACAACGGTCTTAATGTTCAAGAACAAGATTCGTTGAATTCCGCCGCCGTGGCAACTTTTAGTGTAAGACTCCGAAAGATGCATTGATAATTATCGAAAACCGATCCAAGGTTTACCAACTCCGCAACGCACCGAGTGTTGCCAATGTCGCTAATGTTAGTAGTTCTAATCGCGACATTGAGAGGGTTGATGCAAAAGTCGACAAGTTGACGAATGTGTTTACGTCTTTTCTCGTTGAGATGCAAAAGAAAGACGCTCCCGCTACGGTGAAAGCGGTTGAGGTTTCGTGTACGTTTTGTGGTGGACTTCATAATTATTACGAGTGTGTGGCTACGGATGGCCAAATTTTTCTAATCAAAATAATGCGGGTCCATCACAACAAGGCAATTATAACCAAGGCAACAATTTTAATCAAAACCGAAACAATTCTCAAGGAAATAATCAACAAGGAAATTTTTCGAATCAAAATCAAGGAGGTTATAATCAAGGTCGTAATATAACTTGGCAAAATCGAGACAATAATCAAAACTCGAATTTTTCAAACAACAACAATCAAGGTAACAATTTTTCAAGTGGGAATCAAAACAATTTTCAAAGAAACAATCAAAACTAAGGGAACTTTAATTCAAATCAAAATAGTTCGTCAAACGATTTTCAAAATTACATGAAAACGAATGAGGCTAATATGAGACGATTAGAAGGAGAAATTGGTACTTTGAAAAACGACTTTTCTAATACATTGAAATTGCAAAACACGAAGATTGAGCAAGGACAAATTGACATTAAAAAGATGTTTTCGGCCATAATGAACAAGTCCTCGGGTGCGTCATCGAGTTCGTTAGCTAGTGACACCGTTGCTAATCCGAAGGAACAATGCAAAGCCGCCTCGTCTCGTGAGAAAGGTCGTGTGATTACCCCTAACCTTGAAGGATTCCGTGTTGTTTATTCTTCTCAACCCTTGACTTCTAAGACGTCTTCTTGTTCTAAAGTCGATGGGGTGAACGTGGCGACCAAGGAAAAGAGTGCACACCCTCGTGTACCTCAAATTCCATCCACGGTTCAAAAAAAGAGCTTTGTTGACCTTACAAAAGTAACCCTTGAAGAAAGTTGTGCTTCGATCCTTCTTAAAAAACCCAAAAGGCGTATGCCGAGAAAGGAAAAGGATCCGGGCCAATTTCTACTACCTTGTGATTTTTCCGAGATTGAGGGATGTTTAGCCCTTGCCGATTTAGGTGCTAGCATCAATCTTATGCCTCATTCTCTTTGGAAATTGATGAGATTGCCTTCGCTTACCCCCACAAACATGACAATCGAGCTTGTAAATTGTACTCCACTTATACCAATTGGAATAGCCGAGGATGTCTATGTCAAAGTTGGAAAGTTTGTTTTTCCCGCGGATTTCGTTATATCCGATTACGAGTGTGACCCTAAATGTCCCATTATTTTAGGCCGAACATTTTTATCGACGGCTCGAACCGTAATCGACGTTCACGAGGGGAGACTTACTATGAGATATGGGGATGAGAAAATAGACTTTTTCGCTAGAAAATCCCAAGGGTTTAATGAGAATGAAAAAACCAAGGTTTCAAAACCTAATGATTCAAATCCTAATGAATTCAAAATGTTCACTTTAGCGGAAAGAATGAGGCTTAATGCATGTTTTGAAAGAATTAAGAAAAACGGTTTTAAAGATGATGATTTTAATGATAAAGAGTACGTGTACCTAATTCAAAAGGGTATGAGTAAATTTATGGATGAAAACTCACTTTGGGATGTTTTTAGCGAAACAATTGAAACACCAATTCTGAAGGGCGACGTTAGTGCCATCACGACAAAGACCAATATGGGCTCGTCTTCACCACCTTCGAAGGACCACGTCTTTGAGGCTTCAACTTCTAACTCCATCGAAGTGCCTCCTTTGCCTAGCCCAACACCTGTTGAGGCTAAAGGGTTTATCGACATCGATCCTCTCGTCTTAGAAAAGTCACCTAAGCATAGTCATTCGACTTGTAAGTCCATGGTTGTGAATGCTCACATCGACTCTTTCTTTGACGATGTCGATGTCGATTTTGCCGAGATTGATCACGTACTTCGAAATCCACATGCAATTTTTGATTCTACTAAAAAGAAACATGTGAGGTACGATGATTACGAGTTTGATCCTGAGATTGAGGAAATCATTGAACGAGAGCTAGCTCTTATGCCTTCACTTCCACCTACGAGTGAGGTCGATCTTTCTAAAATCGAGGATGAACTTAATGAGTTGGAACTTCTTATTTTCGATGACGAACCAACTCATGTGACCACCCAAAATCCAATTCTCGAGGAGTTACCTAATCAACACTCCTCAAATTAGAATTACGTTTACCACATTCGTGAGGATTTAACTTATCAACAATCCCCACAAAAGAATGATGGTTTCGTGCTTGATCTTGATCTTTTCGAGAGAGTTTCTAAGATACTCAAGGAGGGGAATGACAAACCGTGGTTTGACAAGCCTATCTTTGATGAAGAAATCGATGAGATCGACGTTCATGAGGATGACGAGTATGTAGACCCCGAGGGGCGGTGTTCTTTATTGATAAACGTTTTGAGAACTTATATAATCCGCCACCCCCTCCCACCAATGACTTAAATGTGAGGATTTTTAGCGCGACTAATTTTCAATTTGACACGCCAAATATTTTCGACATTATCAAATCGGGTTTTCATAAAGAGTTTTTGAACGATGAAAAAGGAAAAGATTTTAAAAATATTTTAAAAGATTTTTCTACATGTTTAACTCCGTCATCACATCGTTTTATGAGTGCTACCACCTCGTCTACTCCTTTTGACGATGGTTGGTGTGGTCTTAGTATGGGGGAAGCCCCAAATGTTCCTTCACACTTTACCACCGAGGACGAGATTTACGATCCCGGAATTGCTTGTAAAGGGAAATCTCGGTCTTCCACCGATGCAATAAATGGAAAATCTTTTCGTTTGCTTGGTGGGAGTCTACCTCGAGTAGCTCATTTTATTGTCTTACCAATTGCCCTACCTTTCTACTTCTCATCTCTTTTCTTCTACCCCATTGGGGTTCGTGTTGAAGTAGCGTTGTTTCGTCTTTCATCCGAGAACGACGACGCTATCTTTGACCCCGGTATACGTTTATCGGGTTTTTAAAGTACCCCATGTACTTTTGGGCCTTGTTTATCATGTAAGCCCCACTAAAAAATGACCATGCCAAGATTACCCCTAAATGATCACACTTATGGGGATTCGAGTCGAGCTTTTGACTCGGTTATCAAAAACAAGGTGCCTCGTGGGGGATTCTCATGCTTATCCTTGTAAATATTATCGCTTTCTTAGTTAATGTAACGAGGGGACTCGTGCTCTTCCTACCTTTGTTTCGTGGTTGTTTGTGATTGTGATTCATTAGGTTCATCGACATCATTGAAGCCTCTCGTGTTCGTTTTACGAATCACTCGAGCTTCGATCGTTGCCTTTGGAGATTCCGATATCCGATGATATCCTTTTATGTTCTAACGTTTATCTTATTAGCATAATTCATAAACGACTTTTAGGTTATTCGTTTTACCCTTTCCATGCTCGAGATTAAGCATTCGACTTCGTCTCTAGTATGGGGGTGTTTTCACCCCTAGACTCGAAACATTGAGGACAATGTTTAGTTTTAGTATGGGGGTGAGTAGATACTTCACCTTGCTTACGTCACCACGCAATCCAATATTCATCTTTTTGCTATCGTTTTATGCAAAATAAGGCTAAAAATGGCCAAATTTTAAAAATTTTCTAGTTTTTCATAAGTGTTTAAGACACGAATGTAGGTTTTCCGATGGTGAGAACGAGAGTAATTTTTGACTCGACCGTGCGTGTTGAGCACTTAGCTTCGATTCCTTAACTTTTTAGGCTAAGTCTCTTAAATGAGGACGAGAAATGATAGAGTTATTTATAAGTCTCGTAATCGTCACGATCTCATGTGTAGTGATTATTAGCTTATTCTCCCAACGCTTTTGCATAATAAATTGTTAATAAATATTGATTTGGCGGTTTAGTCACTATTGTTGGTTTCTAATTTGTTTTGGTAGCTTCCATGTAATTAAATTGGGAAAACATTAAGGTATCGCCAGCGTCACGGTTTTGAAGTATTGGCACCTGAATAATCGAAAGCTTCACCTAATAATAAGATTTCAAGTGCTCACCTAAATTAAGCAAAAATTTGAAGCTCCCAAGGCCGAAAATCTATGCCCAAATTGAAAGTGAATCAAGCCTTAATCTTCGAAGCTTTAAAGATCCAAAATTCGCTTTAGCGTGAGGATATACGTCTTTGGCTAATAAAACCACCGATGAGGCGGATAATAAAAGGCAAGGCAAGACCGAAGTCATAATTAAAGCTCCATGGCGGAGTTGAATAAAAGATGGAGGTAAACCAAAGATAATAAGGCCCTTCCGTTAGGGGGCGTATAAAAGTCTTGGTAATAAGTCTCATGTTCAAAACCGTTATAAAACCGTGTTTATCGATCCTTCTTGTTGACTTAATTTTTTGACATCGTTGTCTATTAGGATGAATTATTGATTTAATGATTTTGGTTACACCGTTAAGTTTCTATTTTAAGACTTAATCTCTATTTACGCATAAGTCAATGATGTATCCTCGTGATCATTAAGACAAAATAAAATATAAGAGATACCAAGTAGGAATAAGGGAGTTTAGGTGTGTAATTAACACTCATGAGAAGTGATCGTGTTGCTAACTTATAATAACAATGATCTTGTTACACGCTTAGCATGGAATTGGGTGAAAATCGAGGACGACGAAATTATTTCTAACGAAGCATTCACGTGTTCTTGTTCTATGATCCCAAAAGTCACTTTTTCGTGATGAAAACAATACATTATGTCTAAAACGTGTGTAATAGTTTATTTAAATTAATGTCTTCAATAAATGTCATCATAAAATGAATTTTGGAAGTGCTAAGATACTTAATTCTAGCATTGCGTGAGGACACGGCAATGGTTTAGTATGGGGGAGTGATGAGACTGTATTTATACATAGTCTCATCGTCTAAATCGGGCTTAAAACGCTTAAAATAACGTCAAAATACCCAAATATATGCCTGTGTTTTTTCATTGTGTATTTTAGGTACGGATATCGTGAATTCACCAAAAGATCAAAGGAATCAAGCAAAAACGAACACGGGAAACGAAGCCGCACAAAGAACCGGACCCGAATCCTGAATTTCCCAAATGGTCCTTGAAGTTTTGAAGATTGGCAAGATTGGTCCCTCAACTATTGAAGACTTGTCACTTTAGGCCCTTGTAAATCTCAAATATTACAAGTGGGTCCTTAAAGTTTCAAGAATTTATCATTTATGCCCTTGAAGAATGCCTTTATTACATATTTAACCCTTTTTCCCATCATTTATCAAGTAAAAGGACTAAATGTGTAATTAGGTTAAACATATTATCAAAGGATAAAAGGAGTTTTGGCTGGAATCTTTATATGCAACAAGTTTGGAAATAGAGGGACTATTATTGGCAGACAAAGAAACTACCCTCCACCACTTATACCACGCCACGTCACCCACCCAATCTTTTCACCCAATCAAAGATCACCCTCCATCCACGTTTGATTCCACTTAAACATGTATTAATAAATCTCTTTAAAAAGTTAAAAAAAAGTGGGAAACATATTTATATGATCTTAAACAAATTAAAACCCCCAAATGACCACTATTCACCCCTTATAAACCCTAATCCTCATATTGTTTAAATCAAAGGGGTTTTGAGATTAAGTTTCCAGAATGGAGATTAACACCCTCATTAAACCATCCCAGCTCAGAAAACACTCTCATGTGACTCCAATGGGCCCACCACGACCTCCCCTGAACCCACAACAACAAGAAGACAAGACCAGCCAGATTTTCACATGGGTAAGACCACATTCTTGACCATAATGAACGACTCAGATGATTTCCTTGGTCCCCAAGCTCATCCAACGGATTTACAACACATCTCAGCTAAATGTCGACACCAAAAGTTCATCTCAACCATCCATTCTATGTTAGAAGCTGCTAGAAGACAATCAAGGGCTCAAGTTGTTTGAAGAGAGAGGAAAATGACCACATTCTAGGATTAGGGTTTTACCAGCTTTGTATTATAAATAGTTAGCTTGTATTTCTGTTTCAATGTTCCAGTTTTCTGTAAAAATTTTAATCCTATTAATGAAAATGAAAAGATTGAAACTTTGCAATATCTGAGTTCCCATTAGTGTAGAATTTACTTATTATGCAAATTAATTTAAGTTCAAAAAGGGTTTTCAGTTTTTAAGAAGTTTTAGTTAAGTTTAAAATATTCAAAAAATTATAAAAGTTTCATGAAGTGAAAGTGGATTAAACTTTGGATTTTTCTGAATTAGTGTTTCCAGTATTGGTTCAAAAGGATTTCAATAGCTTTTGTTGAGTTGATATCAAAAGTTTTCAAAGTTTTTGTGGTTTCAAAAGTTTTGTCCAAGGAAAAAAGACTTTCAGATTTTTTGTTTATTAAGCTATGAGCTATAAGCTGCTTATTCAATAAGCCATACTTATAGCTTTTAGTATTATTATCAGATTACTCTATTTGTTACATTTTTTTCAGGTTTTCAGCAAAGGAAATCAAATTGGGTGGTCTTTACTGTCTAAGTCACCACCTAGTGTTCTCTACTCTCAAAATAGTAGCACCATTCCAAAGCTCACTGCACAAGCCCGAGCTTGTAAGGAGATGGCATTGCAGCCATAGTGGGGCCCGGATGTGGGTCCCACAAGGTATAAAAACCAGGGCTTGAACCCTCCTTGCTAGTGAAAATAGGTTTTGTGTACTTGCCTTTGAAGAATGCATGCTAGTTGTGTAGATTTATTGTTTGTTCTTGATTATTTATGCTTATTTATGCATGTTTAGGACTTTGTTAATTAGTTTGGTTGGCTCATGTATGGATTTAGTGTGTAAATTTGCACTTTCTGAATTTAAAGGAGTGTTTGGGATTAGGTGTTAAGGGAAGCTATTGACAACTCTTGGGCTTAAAACATGCTCAAACTCACTCTATTGGTTAGTGTTAGGTTGGTTCACTTACTGGTTTTAAGTTTGGTTAGATAGGTATAGAAAGTGCATGATAAAAATTGGTAGTAGCATATATAAATCTGTCAAGTCATTTTTCTGCTTGTTTTAGTGCAATTTTGCCATAAAATCTTGCTCATTGTTAGGGTTTAGTATCATCTAGAATTCTAGATAGCTTTTGTGTGCTTTGGTAAGCTTGTGTGCAAGAATTCAGCTGTTGAAATTCACCATTGTGCTAGTTAGACCACCAAACAATACTCACAGCCCTACATTAGACATCACAGTGACTGTAAATGGGAATTTCTGTTTGATTTTTTGAAACTACTTGTGTGTTTTATATTTTTCATAGACTCCCTACACTCCACTGAGTGTAGGGGTGCCAATCATTGTCCACAAATCCAACTCAATCTCAAGTTACAAGTCAAAAGGTCCACATACCTGTTTTTTTTCATTGTCAGTGGGAACCAAGTTCCCACTGTTTGTATTAAACTTACCACTGCTAAGCATACAGACAAAAACAGTCAATATGTCACTTTTAGAATCATGTTTTTTTGTCTTTAGTGGAGTAAAATAGGATTTAGACCTTGTAACCAGTTTCTTTATTTTTCTTATTTTATTTTTGATTTTTTAGTATAATTTATTTTCCAGTTACTGTTCATTTAGTATTTTTTTAGGTTTAATAGCTATTTTTAATTACTTTTAAATAGTCTGTTTTTGTCTTTTAGTGCAGAAAATTATTATTTTTCAGTTTTAAAAATTTTGCTAGACTTAGAAAAATATTTTAAGATTTTTTAGTCAAAAAATTATTTCACTATTCACTTTTTAATTATTTTTTATAATTAATTTAGCTTAATTAGGGTTTTAATATTAAACTGTTTTGTCTTTTACTGAAAAATTTTACATTTTTCAAACTTTTTCAATTTTCTACTGTTCATTAGTGTAATTTAGGATTTCTAAAATTGTCAAATTATTTTTGCCATTATTTTATTATTTTTTATGATTATTTTGATTTAAAAATAGTTTTTAGTGATTTAAAAATAGAAAAACAGTTTTTAAAATTTAGGAAAAATAGTTTTTAGTCTTTAAATAATATAAGTGATTTATTAGTTCAATAAAATAATATTTTGGACATTTTGTTAATTATATTTAATTTTAGGGCTTTAATTAGCATTAAAAATTGAATATGTAATTAATAAAAGGTTTAAAAATATATTTATTGGATTTTTATTCTTATTTATATTATTTTAGACTTAGTTTTAACTTTTAATTAATTTTTAGGTTTAATTTTTAGTTTTGTCGCGTTTTATGTATTTACGTTCGCGTTTTACGTTAGTCGTAGCTCGTCTTTAATTTTTCTCTTCTCAACAAAAAACGTCACTAATCCAAACTCTTGATTTCATATATTGGCACATTAATCCACACACCTCCTTCGAGAACGAACTTGGAATTTATTCGACTTGTCGGTTTTCCTAAATCGTCGAGTTTAATACTTGCCGCGGTTATTTGTTTTTCCTAAAACAAGTGACTAAAAACACAACTATCAGCATACATATAAGTTCTTTGTACTATCTATTAAGACTGTACTATCTGATTAGGCATAACTTTTGGCGTGAGCTTTATTTGGATATTCGTATTAAACAGCTTTTGCCTACTCCCAGGTGATTTTATAGCCCCATATAAACTTTTGATAAAACTTTCCCATTTGGGAAAGATAATATGCAAACACTTAATGGACATAACAAGATTGTATAACTTGACTATGATTGATTATTATTGGAACTTTTAAATTGTTGTAAATCGCCCGAATGTTATAAATAGATCTATTAGGGATTGACCATCCCCGTCTGGGTGAGTCATGCTCACTGTGCCTTGGCCGGGACAACAGACGTATACCATGTTGGAACTCGAATGGGTGTCTTTTTGTAAGACACTACGTCCTCATCTGTTAAGGACTATGGAAGGTTATGCTTCCGTTTCTAATAATAAACAAATGTAATCTACATTTTAGTAAGAATGCTTTGTGCATTGTTACTTCTATGATTAATGTATGTCCAAACTAATAATTGTTAAAATCTGTAAATTCACCAACTTTATGTTGACCCCCTTTAGTATGTTTTGCACAGGAATATGAAGTTAGTACGTGGTGTGTGCATGGTCTCCAGCATCCTAGTAATCTGGATTGTAGGACTCGTCAGGGGTTCTATTTGGGAAACATAAAAAATTACCTTCTATCATGTATAAGACAATTTTATTTTATTTGTTATCAAACATGCAAACTGATTTAAATAACTCTTTATCTTATTCTCTATGGACTATATGCTATCGATCCACCCTAGTGATATCTCCGTGGATATTTCCGCATATTTTGGCCCTACCCGGGGTGTCACAGAGAATGGTATCAGAGCATTAGTTGTAGAGAACCAGATAAATTTTTAAATAAAATAAAAATAAAATGATTTTTCTTTTATTTAAAACTGGACTATAACTTATAAAAATCTTTTTAGGATTTTATTTTGGGATCGTATTAGTTATGCATATAGATCTTAGGGCATTTTATGGTATGTGAACTAAGTGTATATATATTGTTACTAAACTTGATTATTAATATTGTTTAGTGAAATATTGCTATGAAAAATGTTAAGATATGCAAAACTTGAAAATTTTACACTACATAGTAAAATACTCAAATGAGAATATAGGTAATATTAAACCAAACCTCGCACTTACAAATTGATAAATGACCTGCTTAAATGATAACATATACATACATACATATATATATATATATATATATATATATATATATATATATATATATATATATATATATATATATATATATATATATATATATATATATATATATATATATATATATATATATATATATATATATATATATATATATATATATATATATATATATATATATATATATATATATATATATATATATATATATATATATATAAGTATTAATATATGTAACCTTAAAACATTATAATAATTGTTTAAAAGGGATATATTTCATAAAACATGTAATCTAAAATAATATTGTTCTTTGTTAAGCTTATACTCACTTCAAACTTAAAATAATATTATTTCAGAGCATCATGACTCCGCCTACTGCATCCTCGACTCTTCTACCCGTAGTAGCTCCTACTCCAGTTGTTTGTTCATCTCCACGATTGACGTAGTGTGGATGGTTATCAGCCTCAGATTTAGAGGATGACCAAACTATCGAAGCTGAACTCTCAGAGGATCCTTTTCCTATCTCAGCATCAGCTATACTGGCCCCAACCTCTATGGAGGAGGACCAGGTTCTTCCTATCATGCCATCTTCCGTGCCTCCATTCTTATTATCGGGCTATTTCTCCGAGTCCGTACCCGTCTCCACTTATGATGCCGGGGAAGGCTCCATAGCGAGACGTGTCGATTCCGTCCAGGCTCAGATTGCCGCACTGGGTGCACGCCAGGAGAAGGAGATATCAGACCTCCGCAGCCTAGTGATATCCGGTCGACAAGTCCACACCATCATCCATGATCGTATTGACATTTTCTCCCGCACCATGAAGAGAGAATCCCAGGCCACTAAGGGTGTCCATGCCAAGACTGATAAAGCATTGAAGTGGCTCATAGAGGAGAACCGCCGTCTTCACCAACACAGTCAGGTCATGGAGGGTCCTCAACATCAGATCCATACTGCTCTATCTGCTTAGGAGCAATCTTTGTCTATCTTTTGTGATCTTGCCACCGTTCGACATGACGGGATTACTGCAGAGATGACTCATCTCCGAGGAGCCACCAATAGACTCCGGACCCATTTACTGATAGCCTTCCATGTGCTCAAGGAGACCCGAGCGAGGATTCAGACATTACAGGGTTCCGGAAGAGCATCTGCAGCTCCACCAGCTCCATCAGCACCGGCCTTATCTAGTGGACCATCTTGGCAGGATTAGTATAGATGTACCAGACTTCTTGTACATCATGACAAGCTTATGGGTTATATCCCGGCTATCATGATATAAGACCTTCGTACTTTTATTTCTTTTCAAGCTTTTGGTGATGTATCCTTGCACTGTACCTCTCTTTTCCTACCATGTATTTTGGATTTGATGTACTTAAGACAATGTGTACCACAATCCAGGACAAGGCTAGCTAAGTCTCTGTCCCGGATTTGATATGCTCGATGAATGTTTAATTCCTTACGGAAATTTGCATGAAATCACTCTCTTATGTTATATCTGTTGTGCAAAGTATTATATTATGAAATCCTGACAGGTTATCCAAATTTGTTATGAATATTACGCATGAAATCATCTCTTGCAAATAATATAAAAACTGTACTAACGTTTGAACTAATAATCTCAATTTGTGTATGATTATAGACAAATGGTGATTACGCGATCAAACCCCAATACTGCAACTGCTTCCAACACCGCTAATACCAAAGTTCCTGAAGCTACTCATAATGTTACCGCTGCTCAACTCAGGGAGATGATTGATGAAGGTATTACGGTAGCTATAGCAACCAAATAAGCTAATGTGAATGATGATCCAAACAACAACATGCACAGAAACAACTTCAACAATGGTTGCTCTTACCCCGACTTCTTAAAATGCAAACCCTCATACTACCGAGGGAAAGAAGGAGTTGTTGAATTAATGCAGTGGTTTGAAAGACTAGAGACAGTCTTCCGCATCAGCGGTTGTGCTGACGAGAACTGAGTTAAGTTTGCTACATGCACCCTACTCGAGAGCGCCCTTACTTGGTGGAACTCTGTGGTCGCCATCCTTGGACATGACACTGCTTATACTCTCACTTGGGCAAACCTCAAGGAGAGGATGACTGAGACGTATTGTCTCAAAGGAGAAATGAAGAAGATGGAAGTCGAGCTGTAGGATCTAAAGTGTGAGAACAATGATATCCTTTGGTACAACCAAAGATTTTAAGAGTTAAGCTTGATGTGCACCAGAATGTTCCCTCTAAGGAGTGACAAGGTTGAGAAGTATGTCAGAGGACTCCCTGACAACATTCATGAGAGTGTGCTAGCTTCACGACCCACTACCGTAGAAGGTGCAATGGAATCTGTGACAGAGCTGATCAACGAGCGAGCTCACAAACTGTCTGAAAGACAAACGGACAACAAGAGAAAGTCAGATAAAAATGCTCGTAGCCAACACCAGCAGTCTTACAAAAGACAAAATGTTGAGCAAACTGATGACACTACTCCCACAACCGGCACCAGGAACTACTCAGGGTCCAAACCTAAGTGTTCAAAGTACGACTATCATCATGTTACTGGAAAACAATGCAAGGGAAACCGAAACCCCTCAAGTGGAAGTAACCATGAGCCAAAGAAAGTTGTAGTATGTTATGCGTGTGGAACCCCTGGACATGTGAGACCTGACTGTCCCAAGTTGTCCAACTAGAAGGAGGACAACAAGGGAACTTCATCACAAGCATATATGGTTGGTGATGCCCAAGACAATCCAAATTCCAACATCATCACTGGTACATTTCTACTAAACCAACGATATGCATCTGTCCTATTTGACACCGAGGCAGATCGAAGCTTTATATCAAAAAAATTTAGTAGAGTATTCGAAATTACTCCATCACTTTTAGACTCCTAGTATACTGTAGAACTAGCTGACGGGAAAATTGTGACAGTTGACACCATCATTCGAGGTTGTACCTTAAACCTCTCCAATCACCCGTTCAACATCGATTTGATCCGAGTAAGTCTTGGTAGCTTTGATGTCATTATTGGCATGGATTGGCTTTCAAAATACCATGCAGTCATCTTATGTGATCAAAAACTAGTCCGTATACCTTGGGGAGATGAAACCTTGATTATACGAGGGGATGGTAACCCTGATATAATCAACACTAGACTTAGTGTCATTTCTTGCACCAAAGCACAAAGATACTTGACCAGAGGATGCCCTATTTTCCTAGTACACATCTCCGAAATTGAGGAAGAAGACAAACCCGAGGAGACACGAATCGAGGACGTGTCAATTGTACGAGATTTTACCGAGGTATTTCCTGATGAATTACCAGGTATGCCCCTAGTATGACAAATAGAAATCCAAATTGATTTTGTTCCTGGTGCTGAACCTGTAGCTAAGGCTCCCTACCGGCTAGCATCATCAGAATTGAAGGAACTAGCCAAACAACTCAAGGAACTATCAGAAAAAGGATTCATTAGGCCTAGTTCCTCCCCATGGGAGCCCCTGTTCTGTTTGTCAAGAAGAAAGACGGCTCTTTTCGAATGTGCATCGATTACCGAGAATGGAATAAACTAACGATAAAGAATCGCTATCTATTACCTCGCATCGATGACTTATGTGATCAACTCTAGGGATCAAGTATGTATTCTAAGATTGATCTGAGGTCTGGTTACCATCAACTGAGAGTCCAGGAAGAAGATATTCCTAAGACAGCATTCAGAACTCGTTATGGTCATTTCGAATTTAGAGTTATCCTTTTGGGTTAACAAACGCACCGGCAATATTCATGGATCTCATAAACCAGGTGTGTAAACCCTATTTGGATAAGATCGTGATAGTCTTCATCGACGACATACTTGTTTACTCCAAGAACAAACAAGACCATGCTGAGCATCTGGCCCAAGTACTGAAAGTACTCAAGGAAGAGCAGCTATATGCAAAATTTTCCAAATGTGAGTTCTGGATACCCAGAGTCCATTTCCTAGGACACGTCATTGACAGCCATGGTATTCACGTAGATCCTGCAAAGGTTAAATCCGTTAAGAGTTGGGCATCTCCCAAATCACCAACAGAGATCCGCCAATTCCTAGGCCTTGCCGGATACTATCGCCGATTCATCGAAGACTTCTCCAAAATAGCCAAACCAATGACCAAACTCACTCAGAAAGGAGTAAAATTTAATTGGGGAGAAAAGGAGGAATCAGCTTTCCAGTTGATAAAACAAAAGTTGTGTAGTGCGCCTCTCTTATCCTTGCCCGAGGGCAATGATGACTTTGAGGTATATTGTGATGCATCATATAAAGGATTGGGGACAGTATTGATGCAAAGAAAGAAAGTAATTGCCTACGCTTCTAGGCAATTAAAGAAGCATGAGAAGAACCACACTACCCACGATTTAGAACTTGGAGCGGTAGTCTTTGCCTTAAAAATTTGGAGGCATTACCTTTACGGAAAAAATGTACAGTGTACACCGACCACAAGAGTTTGCAACATATATTAGATCAGAAAGAGCTTAATATGAGGCAGCGACGTTGGATCGAACTGTTAAGTGATTACGATTGTGAAATCAAATACCATCCAGGTAAAGCAAACGTAGTTTCTGATGCACTGAGCCGTAAGGATAAAGACCCACCCATTAGGGTTCGAGCCTTAACCATGACCATCAATCTGGATCTGCCCAAGCAAATCCTTGAAGCACAAACCCAAGCACATAAACCCGAAAACCTCTGGAAAGAAGACATAGGAGGAATGCTTCGAACCGACCTCTCTAAAGACAGACTGGAACCAAGGGCGGACGGAAAATTGTGCTTACACGGGAGGAGTTGGTTACACCGTTATGGGAATTTGAGGGACATAATCATGCACGAGTCACATAAATCCAAATATTCAATAATTCCGGGATCAGAAAAGATGTATCAAGATACGAGGAAATTATATTGGTGGCCAAACATGAAGGCTGACATCGCCACTTATGTCTAGAAATGTTTGACATGCGTACGTGTCAAAACAGAACACCAAAGGCCATCCGGTTTACTGGTACAGCCTGAGATGCTTGAATGGAAGTGGGAAAATATCACCATGGATTTTGTGACCAAACTCCCATAATCATCACGTGGATATGATGCCATTTGGGTGATAGTCGACCGAATCCCTAAGTCTGCTCATTTCATACCCATCAAGGAATCCGACTCCCTATCCAAGTTGGCAAGGACCTACCTTAAGCAAATTGTAACCAAACATGGAGTACCAGTCTCAGTAATCTGCGACTAGGACAGTGGATTCACCTCCAACTTCTAGAGGGCTCTCCAATGAGTCCTGGGTACCCAACTGGATATGAGCACTGCCTATCATCCACAAATGGATGGTTAGAGTGAGCGAACCATCCAAACTCTAGAGGACATGCTAAGGGCATGTGTAATTGATTTTGGAAATAGTTGGGTCGAGCATATACCTTTGGTTGAGTTCTCCAACAACAATAGCTATCATGCCAATATCAAGGCCGCCCCTTTTTAAGCCCTTTATGGAAGGAAATGTCACTCTCTTGTATGTTAGGCAGAGGTAGGTGAGTTCCAAATCACTGGGCCTGAACTGATTCAGGAGACTACAGACCAAATTGTCCTTATAAAGCAGGGACTACAAGCTGCTCGTGATCGAAAAAAGAGCTACGCGGATCAGAAACGCAGACCCGTGCAGTTCAAAGTAGGAGATCATGTCATGCTAAAAGTATCACCATGGAAGGGAGTTATACGATTTGGAAAGCGGGGAAAGTTGAATCCACGATATGTGGGTCCTTTCAAAGTGATAGCCAAGATCGGGGAAGTGACTTGCCGTTTAGAACTGCCGCCACAGTTAAGTCGGATACACCCTACCTTCCATGTATCAAATCTGAAGAAGTGCTACGCAGAGGAACCATTGGTTATGCCCTTAGAGGGGGTCCATATCGATGACCAACTCCAATACACGGAGACACCAGTGGAAATCATGGAGAGAATAACCAAGAAGTTGAAACGTAGCCGGATCCCGTTAATCAAAGTATGATGGGACTCGAAGAGAGGCCCCGAGTACACCTGGGAATGAGAAGACATCTTCAAAGCCAAGTACCCTCATCTATTCACTTAAAAGATAACTACGTTTTTAGTAGCTTTGAGGACAAAGCTAAAATAACGGGGTGGTGCTGTAAAATCCATGATTTTACCATGATTTTATGTAATGATGTTTCATCTAAAGATCTTAAGAGCCATCACTCATGTATTATAATCCTATAAGATGTGTGTGTGAACTTATCATTATGTATTTTTACATCTACAATCATTTTGTTTTTGTGATAGATTACATAACTTGAATCTTGTATATAAGAGTAAGAGAACAAATAATGAACCATTTATATATATGAAACAAATCTATGAATGCAACATTTAGCAAAACATGGAAATATGTTGTGATAAGTATTTATGCCATCTATGTATATGAGTACATCTTAGGCATTCATACACATCTTGGACTAGCCCAAGAACCCTTATCCTTGTGTGCTAGCCCAACATAAGTATAACATGGCCCAACTTCCTTTTCTTTTGGCAAGCAAGGCACGACACCCATAAGGTGGAAGATGGAGGGATGCCTTGGTTTTGGAAAAGCCAACACTTGGCACATATTCCCTTACTAAGACACTCATATTCCTTTTGCCTTCCTCTCTCTTCCCTCCTTAAGCCAAAAACTCTCTCTCTCACTCTTCACATTCCCTCACACAACTAGATCTCACTCCTACTTCATCTTTCTCTCTCAAATGATTCGGCTATAAGCCACAAAAATCCAAGTTTGTTCATCTAATCTACTAGATCCTTGTCCCATACTAATCACCAATCAATTGGTAGCATCATCATCATCATCTTTGGAAGTATTGTAACAAGCCCTATCCGAATCTATAAAGGCCACGGCTTAGTTATCTTTAGGGTTTTCTTCACCATCTTGACTAGATCTCTAGCCTACTTGTTCATATAGATCTTCCTTGGTAACATTTAGGCAAGAAAGGTATACTCCTTATGTTTCTTCATTTTCACTTGCATGCATCATCATCCATCTATAAACACATGTATATATAGCTTGTTAAAAATCAAGATTTGGTAAAGCCATGGCCATTCTAGGCCACGGCATATTTTAGACCACCATAGCCATGGTTAAAACTTTTTAATAAAGGAACCCTAAGGCTTGTACTCTATGTTTTAACATGACTAAAAATCATATGAACCATTTTATAGATTTAAATGTAGCATAAGTTACAAATCTCACTTTTTAGAATCTTGGTTAACTAATAATCATGGATCTCATAAAGTAAGCTTGTGTAACTCAAAAGACATGGAAAACCATAACCTTAAAGGTTACGGCATACATGAATAATGTATATATGATTTATGTGCTAAGTTTAAATGATGGGATATGTATCATTACATGTTAAATGGACTATTAAAAATCACTAAAAGATTATATGTACTTATATGGTCTTTTAGTATACATGCATGTTTATGTAGAACCTAGATTTATGGTTAAATGATAAACATGAAACTAACATAAAGATCTAATGGGAATTTTTGGGAAAAGATAACCTAGCCGTAGGCTATATGTTATCTAGGTTGGTTTAGGAAAGATCTTCGAAACATGCAATAAGATTACATGATTGTATTGGAATTTATGAATGTATATAAATCATAAGATTAACTAAAAACCTCATCTTGGAAATACCAAGATTAAAGGTCTAGCCGTAGGCTATATATTTGGTGTACATGGACTATGACTTGTTTTCTTAATTTGTACATAGCTAGATCTATGTTTGTAAACACTTATAATTGCATGCAACCTTGTAACATACCTAGATCTAATTTTGAACATCACATTAAAACAAACTATAAGTTTTATTCTTTTATTTAGATTTAAAACTAAATATGAATAAGCTAATAATAAGCTTATAAGAATATCTTAAGTTAAAACTTACATAAAAATGTGAAGTAGTGTCAGTGGACTATTTAAGCCCATGAAATGTAAATCTAAGACTTAAGGACTTAAGATTACACTTAGGACCATTTAACTAATTAAAGGACTTTAAATATGTATTAAAATCCAATTAATTAGCCCACTAGATAAATTAGTAGACTTGAGATATATTTAAGCCCACTAGATAGCCCATTATAATGTTTAGCCCATTTAATGAGCCCATATACTATTTTGAAAATTAAATAAAAGTTTTTATAATAAAATATAACTTATAAAAACTTCTTGGATTAAAATGACAATTTATGAAACTTAAGGACTAAAACCGTAACTTATAAAACTTGTTTTGATAAACTAGTAAACACAAGGACTAAAAATGTAATTATCCAAAGTCCTAGGGTTTAATAAATACTATCTGTGGCAAATTAAACCCTAGGGACCATTTTGGGAAGTTTCCAAAAGTTATTTTGTCATTTTATAACCCTAAGGACCATTCTTGTAATTTGCCGAAACTTAAAGAAGCCCTAGGGGCTGTTTTTTTAATTTTAGTAAAGTTTCAAACCTAGATATAACTAGGGGACTAAATATGCCATAAGCCGAAAGTTTAACAAGCCCTAGGTACTAAATATGTAAAATCCGAAAGTTATACTTGTTTAAAATATAGAGGGACTAGTTTTGCCATATTCTGAAACATTAACAAACCCTAACTCTAAAATCTATTTTAATTATAATAAAACATAATTAAAAACCTAGACCATAAGAATTAATGTATAAATTCTTAAGCTTAAATTATTTTATAAATGCTAAAATAATTTATGGAAACTTTAAAGTTAAATAAAATATTTTATTTTTTTAATTAAAATATTTATATTTGCTTAGGGAACAAATTGTGTAAACAATTACGATATGTATTATTATTATTAATGCATGAACTCATATACTTTAAGAAAATAAAATTTATATGAACGTTGGATAAATTAAATACCAACATTTAAGTAGAACAACTTACGTTTACTTAATTATAAAACTTAATAATAAGTTTAAATGGATGATTATAATATATGAACTACGAACGTAAACTAATATTTTAAATAGAACATTTCATGTCTACTTAAATAATAAACTTAATTGTAAGTTGAATGATTATTATAACTACATGTATGCTAACTGATATTAATAGTTAAACATTTTATTTTTACTTAGAAATGAAACTTATATAAATAAGTTTAAATGAATATTGATGCTACTTGAACTACGGTTATTTAGATAAATACCGTAGCATAAATGAACTGACTAAAATCTGTATAAGCATACATATATGTTCTTTGTACTATCTATTAAGACTGTACTATCTGATTAGGCATAACTTTTGGCATGAGCTTTATTTGGATATTCGTATTAAACAGCTATTGCCTACTCCCAGGTGAGTTTACAACCCCATATAAACTTTTGATAAAACTTTCCCATTTTGGAAAGATAATATGCAAACACTTAATGAACATAACAAGATTGTATAACTTTACTATGATTGATTATTATTGGAACTGTTAAATTGTTGTAAATCTCCCAAATGTTATAAATAGATCTATTAGGGATTGACCATCCCCGTCTGGGTGAATCATGCTCACTTTATCTTGGCCGGGACAACAGACGTATACCATGTTGGAACTGGAATGGGTGTCTTTTTGTAAGACAATATGTCCTCATCTGTTGAGGACTATGGAAGGTTAAGCTTCAGTTTCCAATAATAAACAAATGTAATCTATATTTTAGTAAAAATGCTTTGTGCATTGTTACTTCTATGATTAAATAAAATTCATGCAATAAAAAGTTATGTCAAGATAGGAGTATAAATATTCCAACCATCATCCATAAACTTGAACATGCTCCAAGTAAGCTCCAAGGATCCATAAGCAACTCTGTATGCATTTGTACAATGCTAACAATGTCTGCATAATTAGATCAAAAACCACAAAACTAACATATTGTTGTCAACGTCATTTTAACACTTGTCAGCGTTAAAATAACCTTTGTCAGCGTTAGACAAATAAAGTGGAAAATCTAATTTTGTACAAAGACCAATAACAATGCATATCCTGTACATACTTTTACAATAAGTCTCAAAAACATATATTAGGTAAGATTGATCATTCCAATACTTGTTACCAAGTATTGAAATCTCCCAGTATCAAAAGGTTTAGTTAATAAATCAGCCACATTTTCTTCTGTGTCAACCCTATATGGTTGTATTAAACCTTTTTCAAAACAATCTCTTATAAAATGATGTCTAATTTATATGTGTTTTGATTTAGAATGATGTAAAGGATTTTTAATAATGCATAAGGTAATGTTATTGTCTACAAAAATATTGGTATACATAAAATTATACCCATAATCCAACAGTTGGTTCTGAATCCATAAGACTTGTCCACAACAAGCAGCTGCAGCTACATATTCTACTTCAGTTGTAGAGTTGGCCACCACTGTTTGTTTCTTGCATTACAAAGATATCAACCTACTCCCAAGAAATTGACATCCACCAGTTGTAGATTTTCTATCAAACTTGTCACCTCCATAATCACTATCTGAATATGCAATAAGCTCCAATGGAGAATCCTTTGGATACCATAATCCCAAGGTGGGATAGCACCTAAGGTATCTAAAGATCCTCTTGACAAAATGAAGATGACACTCTTTGGGAGTCACTTGATGGCGTGCACATGCATACACAGAAAACATAATGCCAGGTCTAGAAGCTGTAAGATACATCAATGATCCAATCATTGACCTATAATGTCTGACATCCACCTCTTTTCCATCTCCAACCTTTCCCCAAGGGTGTTCCCTATCGATGAGTGTGCTAGCTCGTTTTTCATGTGGAGAATAGCCAAACTTCTTCAAGATCTCTGCTACATATTTGTCTTGAGAGATGAAGATACCATCTTCTTTCTGCTGAACTTGTAACCCTAGAAAGAAGTTCATCTCTCCCATTGCACTCATCTTGAACTTGTCTGTCATAAGCTTGGAAAAGTCTTCACTCATCTTTGGACTTGAAGAGCCAAAGATGATATCATCCACATAGACCTGAACAAGTAAGAAGTCCTTTCTAGTCTTCTTGGTAAACAAAGTCTGATCTATGGTGCCCCTCTTGAATCCATTTTCCACCAGATAGGTGGACAATGTGCCATACCATGCTATTGGGGCTTGATGAAGTCCATACATTGTTTTCTTCACTCTATACACCTTGTCTGGATGGTCAGAATCTTCAAAACCAGGAGGATGCATGACATAAACCTCCTCTGCAATTGTGCCATAAAGAAAACACTCTTCACATCCCTTTGATAGACTATCAAGCCCATGCAAGAAGCATAGGCTAGGAAAATCCTTATTGCATCTATCTTTGCGACAGGTGCAAAGACCTCTTCATAGTCTATCCCTTCCTTTTGTGTATAGCCTTGAGCAACTAAACGTGCCTTGTTTCTGACCACAATTCCTCTCTCATCCTTTTTGTTTCTAAGAACCCATCTTGTCCCAATAGGTCTGACATATCTGGGACAATCAACTAACTCCCAAAAATCTTGAATAGCTAATTGGTGAAGCTCATCTTGCATTGCTTCCACCCAACTTGGTTCTTTGAGAGCATCAAATATCTTCTTGGGTTCCTTGTGTGAGAGAAAACAAGCAAATAAACATGCCTGAACAAGAGGGGTATCAACCTTCTTGTGAATATTGGCAATAAATCCTTCATGATTCTGATGCGACCTTCTATTTGCAAAGGAAACATCACATCACCAATAATTATAGAAGAAGGATGATTCTTGATAGTAGATGTAAGTACTCCTCTTTCAATAATTGTGTTGTCTTCAATTTCAGTCTCCAAATTGCCAATATCATCCTCAAAGTCTCCTCCATCATCACCTGAATGAACCTCTTCATGTACTATTGAAGGTTCACCTAGTTCAAAAACATTGGAAGATAATAGATGGTCAAAAGAGTTGTCAACGCCTAAATTAGGGTTGTCAACGTTTGAGCCATCAACGCCTGAATTGTCTTTTCAGCGCTAGATTTTCCTTTGTCAGCGCTTGAAGATTCATGCATGTTTTCATCAACTGGTATTTCTTGTGGACCACCTTTTTCCTTTCTAGCAACAGCAGCAGCAGCATCAAATGCATCTGTCCATATAAGAATGGTAACATAATCAAGTATAGGAGCTGATCTGTCTGCATGTGATCCTACCTCCTTATCAACCTGTATACCTGAAATTTCAACAACTGGTTCTTCCACAACATTTGAAGTCACCTTCACAATATCTGGATTAGTAACAGACATATAATTCAAGGTTCTAGATAGAGGTTCCAAGTCAAATAACCAATTTGGTCCACTCTCAGGATCACTAGGTTTACTTTCTAAAAACCTAACATGTACCTTTTCAAGTATACGTTTTTCTTTCTTAAGGTAAACCCTATATCCTCTACTCTGCACTGAATAGCCCATAAAATAGCCTTCATCACCATTAGCACTAAACTTTCCTAAGGCATCACTAGTATCAAGTACAACTACATGACAGCCAAAGGGTTTAAGAAAACCAATATTCGGTTTCCTACTCCAAAATAGCTCATAAGGTGACTTATTGTGGATTTTGTTAATCAATGCCCTATCCTGAACATAACAGGCTGTATTCGCAGCCTCAGCCCAAAATGCAATGGAAAAGTGAGCAACAACCAACATTGTCCTAGTTGCTTCTATGAGTGTTCTATTCTTCCTTTCAACCACCCCATTTTGTTGTGGGGTTCTGGCTATACTAAACTGCCTAGTAATCTCTTTCTTGGCACAAAAGTCATCTAAAAGCTTATTTCTAAACTTACCACCATTATCACTTCTAAGGATTTTAACCTCATTCCCAGTCTTTTTCTCTAGTTGGGTAATAAAGTTAATCAAAACATCAGTAGTTTCACTTTTCAAAGCCAATAAGAAAGTCCAAGTAAATCTAGAAAAATCATCAGTTATGACAAAACAATAAAATTTACCATTTAAGCGTTCTATATTAGTTAGACCAAACAAGTCCATATGCAGCAAGTGTAGTGGTTTAGAACTAGAATGCACAAGTTTAGACATAAAGGAGACTTTGTGATGTTTGCCTTTAAGGCATCCAACACAAGAGTAGTCATTGTGGAAAGCCTTTTCAGGCAAACCATCAACTAAACCATGTCTCACAAGTCTATTTATGTTCTTAAAATATATGTTTCCTAACCTTCTGTGTCAAAGATTACTCTCATCAACTGAAGACTTAGCATATAGACATGACAGATTATTATTCATCTTGATTCCATTAAGATTCACATTATACATGTCCTTATGCCTAGGTGTTCTATAATCAATGAATTTCTCATCAGGTAATTTAAAATCCTTGCTTAACACCAAGCATTCAGTATCAATGAAAAGAACCTTATTTTTGTTATCACAAACTTGTGATACACTAAACAGATTATAATCAAGTTCTTTTACCAGAAATACGTTCTCAAAACGCAAATTGTTGGTGATAAGAGTGCCTTTGCCAGTAATGGTTCCATATCCTCCTCCAAAGTACACTTTGTCACCATCCTTAATAGGGGTAAAGTTGGTCAAATAGTCTTCCTTCCCCGTCATGTGCCTAGAGCATCCACTATCCCAATATCCATAATCATTAACCTGCTTTTGATGCCCTGCACATTAAGAAAACAAATTAGTTTTCTTTGGAACCCAAGTCTGAGCAGAATTGGATTCATTTGGTTGTTCAACAAGAACAAACTTAGTCCTTATAACTACCCCTTGTTCATCCCTTTTTGGATTAAACACCCAGTTAACCCCAATTGGTTTAGTTATGACCTTTAAAATATAACGAAATTTGTTACAGGTCATAGGAATCTCATCTGAATTAGGGTTTTGGTCTTGTTTGGGTCTCCATGTTAAACTAGAAGAAGCTTTAGACCCCTTTCCCTTTGGTTGTAAGTATTTGTTATTACTTGGTCTAACAGTGTCGGAAACGTTCATGTCAGCGTTAAAATTATTCTTGACAACGCTGAAATTACCCTTATCAGCGTCAAACCTATGGTTTGCTACAGTAACCCATTGTCTATTAAACCATGTATTAGTCTTTTGAAAAGGCCTTTGTCCATAAGTATTAGACCCTTTAGTAAAGAAAGGAGATGGTCTAATGACTTGTAGACTTTGCTGGACAAAAGGCTTGGGTTTGAACATGGTTGACTTTCTATCATCGTTGACCTTTGAAGCATTGACACACTTATAAGCCAAATGTGAAAAACTCCCACAAGAATAACAGGCTTTTTTAGACATAACTCTAGGTCTAGATGAAAAGAAACCTGTCCCATTATCACTAACTTGACTTTTTTGGTGACCTAGGTTTTCTATACATTTATGAATATTTAATACTAGGTTTTATATCAACATTTAAGCCAAGGTCAACAGTCTTTACCGTAGTAGGGTTGGTCACTTTTATGGGTGTAGACTCATTTGGGCTTTCACTAAGCATGTCACCTTTAACAAACAAAGTAGGATTGGCTTTCTTCCGTTGGTCCAAATCAGTCAATTTCTGCTTATATTCCTCTACTGGAGTAAGAATTCTTGGTGGAGGAATAAATTCCATTTTCTTGGAGTTCTGGTATACCAGTCCAAGACAAATCCTTTCTAAGAACACCATAGAAGTTCCCAGCAGGTGGTGGAACACCAGCATACTCTTTCATCCCAATCCCAGTCATATCCCTAGAATCCCTTTGTTCACTAACACATTTTTCTAGGGTTTGAGAAGCTTTATCAAATCTTTGAATTTTAAGCCCTACATTATCTTTGTTTTTAATGGCCTCATCCAACTCAGCTTGTATAACACCTTTGGATCTCTCCAAGATGTCCCTAATCTGAATACTAGCATTTAGATCATGAGTCAAAACATTGATTTGATCTTTTAGGTCAAGCTCCATTTTCTTATATTCAGCCACAGTTTGTTTAGTTTGAACAAATTCAAGTTGATAGTTGGATAACTTGCATTTTTCAGTAAAAACATCTGATTTTAACTTTAATATTTCTTTGTTAAGTTTTTCAGTGTTCAAACGACAACCTTTACTACAAAATGCATCATCATATACCTCATTGTCTGATGAATATGATGAGTGTGCCATGAGAGCATAGTCAACATGCTCCTCTTCCTTCTTTTCTACAACAAAGCTTTGTTCTCTTCCACATATTTGGCCAAAAAGCTCCAGTCCCAGCCAACACCATCAATCTCTTGCATGGCAACCATAGCTTTTGTATCTTCAACCTTGATGATTTGGCTTGAAGGCTTTACAGCATTAGATCTTTTTGGAGATCTGCACTCTCTCATAAAGTGACCCATTCTATGGTAATTATAACACTCAACCTTGGATTTATCAAACCCAGCAGTGTCTTTAGCATTAAAAGTCATCTTCTTCCTGAATCTCCTATTCCATCTATTAGCCCTTATGTTTGCAAGTGCCATATTCCACTTTATGTTCATCTCCTCCAAATGCTCATCACTAATTTGCTCAAGGTCCTCATATGTAATCACTAAACCATTAGGCAATGAAGCAATGTATGCACACACTGTATCTAGATCAATACCAGCAGGCTTAACTCTTGGTGATTTAACATTGTATGCGTCAACGTCTGAATGTGGGGCGCTGACAAAGCTTGATCCAATGTTGACACAAGGTGATCCGGTAACGGGGTGCATGTATGACTCCCTTTGATCAAATTGACCTTCACTGCGTGAGAAGAAGGCCATATTTCTATTGGTAGATTTGCTTCCTTGATCCAAAAGGATTTCACTCTCTACAATCCTTAGTTTATTGTAGACGTCATAAAAAGTGGAACTTTTGTGAGTATTATTAGCAATCATAGACCTTGCTTCAATCTTCCATGCATCACCAAGACTTTTAAGAAAAGTGGTGATGATATCAGCATCATCATGCACTGTTCCCATAAACGACAGTTTGCTTGTGATATCAAGAAGTCTGCTTCTCACCCCACTTAGCTTTTCATTGGGAAGAGCTTTGAACACATCATACTCATGCAAGAGTTACTTCTTTTTCTCTGAGGCAATATCATCATTACCACCATAAGTGACTTGAAGGGCTGCCCAAAGATCTTTGGCAGACTTATAACCTCTATACTTGTGCTGATTGTTTTTTCCCAAAGAAATTTTGAGGATACTTAGAGTTTTCATGTCATTCCTTCTCTTTGAAATGTCCTCAGTTGAGACAGCTCTCCTATCTCCAGGTTGTTCTCTTGATCAGCTTCACTTGAGCCTGGAGTTGATCTTAAAGTAATAGCAGCTTGAATCTTGGCAGCCTTATCGAATGTGTTTCCATATTTAATAATTTCCAATAGGGTGTGGTCATGGATTTGAACGTATTGCTCAAAATTGAACTTCCATAACTCAAAGTTGTCTGGGTCTAGCATGGGGATTTTTATGTTATGGCTTGAGGAGGAGGTCAACTCTAGAGTAGACATGTTGTCTGGATTTTTGGGTTTCTTGAAAATTAGGGTTTTTGGCGATTTAGGGTTTTTGTGTTCTTTAGATCAAAGTTTCTCAACCAGGCTCTGATACCACTTGTTGATCCCAAACTTAGAACGATTTATCTTTTGTAAACGAGAATGAATCAAGTTAAACACTTAGAGAAACTTTGTTGTATATAAAATAATTTAAGTATTATGCGGAATTAATACTTAAACAAGAACACAAAAGCAAGATAAACCAAACTTTCACTTTGATTGATTAATCGAACTTACGTACAATGAATGTGTGAAAAACATATTGAACTAAACCTAAAGGCCTCCTTTTATAGATTAAGGAACCTTGTACAAGAGTATACGTATCACCTATTTTAGGTAAAGATAAACATAAGAAATACATTTTCGAACATATCTTTGCTAGAAACATAAAACTTGTAGACTAAGTATCCTATCAGTGCTTGACTTCTTCTTATCAACGCTTGACTTCTTCCTGTCAACACTTGACTTGACAACGCTTGATTTCTTCCTATCAATGTCCAATTTCCTCTTGTCAGCGTCTAAGTGTCTTGGCTTTATTTTATTCCCAACAAGTATAAGGGGGCGTTTGGATTAGTCATTTTCTAACGATTTTGATCATTACAAAAATTATCCTTTTATCAAAATAAGTGGTATTTGATACCTTAAGTCATATTTGTTAAAAAAAATTAAAAAAATTGTTTTGAAAATAAATGGAAAATACATGAAAAAAAGTTAGGAATCTAGTTTTTATCATTTGTTTCATGTTATATGTTAGATGTACATTGTGTTATGTTTTATTTTGTTATTAGAATGTTGTGTGCTAAGTGGTTTACATGTGTCGTTTGTTATTAGTCTTTTCCTTTTAGTTTTTGTGCTTATTTTCCTTATTTTTGCATAAGGTGTCTTGTTAATCTTAAGGGTGTGTTTGGATTAAGCTATTTCTTATATGTTTTAATGATTTTAATAAAAGTGTTTTTACAAAAGTTCCTAGTTTTTATGTTTTAAGGAAGTTTGTAAAAAAAAAAATTTGTGTTCAGGTGTAAAGAAGCCGCCGGCATGAACCCGTGCCGGCCGGCATCTAACCCACTATGAACAAGAAGCCGCCGGCATGAGGTGTGTGCCGGTCGGCACGAAGCATTCTGTTAGCAAGATGCTGCCGGCAAGATTAGATGCCGGTCGACATCTCATGACATGCTCAAAAAAAAAATTAAAAAGTAAAAAAAAAATCGGTGCCGGCGGCATCTTTGCTTGCCGGTAGGCTTCTCGCCCGCTGTTTTCATCATTCCGGTGGCAAGTATTCGTGCCGGCGGCATCTCTAAGATTTAGAAAAAAAAAATTTCCTTTTTATCTTCTTTTATTTAAGCTAGGCTTTCACCAAAACCATTCCTAATTATGTTTTACACTCGTTTGAACATCCGTTGATCGAGTTTCGAACCAATTATTAATAAAGCTTATATCCCGCCAACCACCCCGTTTTAGTCATTATGTGCCTTGTTCGTATTTCTATTCGCTCCGATTAATTTCCAAACCCCGTGGATAGAACCCGAAGTCTAGAAAACCGTCCGGTTTAATAGATTTGGTACAAAACTTCTATTATGTGTTTTGTTTCATTTAATAAAAATAAATTTAGTTCTTTGTATTTAGTTTTTGTTGAGTCGTGTTATGTTTTTAAGTGTTTAGATTGTTTTCATTTGTCATATGTGTGATGTTTATATATGCATAATGTTTGTTCTTGTTTTTGTTTGTTGTCTTATGTGCTTGGTTCATTTTATTTGTATGTGTGTTTGTGTTTGTTTAAGTTCATGTGGTTAATGTATGAACTTTGTGGGTGTGTTCGTTAGAAACCCTCACGAGACTATAACTCGTCCACTCGGGATACCGAGGGGTTTAAAGGCTTTATGCATATGCTAAATGCAATCGTGTTGCCTAGGAAAGTGTGCTTAATAAATTTACGTGTTTTGTAGTATAGTTTATTTTGCATATTTAATAAAGCTTATGGAGGATGGATTGGTTGTGACTGATGGATTTTATGTGATGCTCGTTTTGGCATCTTATCATATGGAGATCAATTGAAATTTCTTACTTGGCATCTTATCATATGGAGATCAATTGAAATTTCTTAGCCCGGGAAGTTTCGTTTCTCTTGGACTATTTAATTATTTACCCTACTTTTCGTGCTTTGAAGTTTATTTTTAACATATGGAGATCAATTGCAATTTCTTAGCCCGGGAAGTTTCGTTTCTCTTAGACTATTTATTTATTTACCCTACTTTTCATGCTTTGAAGTTTATTTTTAACATTGAGTCTAATCAAAAATTTAAGTGTGAGGGGAAATAAATGGGAAAACGAAACCAAATTTTCAAAATATAAATTTTTGGCCTAATTATAAAAAAATGATTTAGAAAAAAAAGAAAAAAGGGGGAGAGTTTGTATACTTGTTTGCCCTTAGGATTTAAATGTTTTCACACGTTTATATGTAAATATATTTCAATAATCATTCACATGGTAAAAATAAAAATTTTTTTTTTTTTTTAAATTCAAAAAAGATAAAAAAAAAGTAAAAATAAGTTTTAGTGAGATCACACTTGTGTGATATAAGTGTATATGTGTGACAAAGAGGCACCCTTAGGAATAAAACCCAAATAGCCTTTTCTATTTTCTTTTTAGCTAGTTACATCGATTAGCTAACCTCCCATATTAACCCTTTTTTAGCACTCTTGTCTAGTGCTAGATACCCTTAGAACACCCGTTGAGCCATTCCTTTAATTTTTGTTAAATTCACTAAAAAGAAAAAAAAATATCTAACCTTAAAACTTAGCCTAACCCTTGTCAAAGTCTAAATGGTGGGTTGCTAGTTGCTTGGTATGTTGGATCGTTTTTGATGATTTATAGTTATGCCACACTTCGCCATATGTGTGTGCCATTCCAACGAAGATGAAGTAGGCCACTTCTTATTTGTATTTTTTTGTGGTGTGTGCTTAAGCGTAGTGTGAGGGGTATGATGTATGTTGAAAAAAAATGAAAAAAAAAGTGGAGGATGAGAAAAAAGAAAAAGAAAAAAAAAGAATAAGTCATCGAAAAAAGTAAAAAAAATGATGACAAAAATAGCCAATGAGCTATAATAAAGTATGAAGATGAAGGAAGAAGAAGTATGTTTAGATATGATTAACCAATGTGCTAAGACGTGATATGTGTGTGTTGTATGTTGAATAAAGCTCGTAGCTATGATCATTTTTGGGCTTATGATTTGTTCGGTAACTAGCAACATGGGACTTAGACTTTTCTCTTGTATATTCGTGATACACCTCTCAATAAAATTCCCATGTCTTATCCATACCCATTAACACGAAGCCTTAGCCTAGTAAATCTAATAAAAGTCCTCTTTAGATGTGTACACTTGGTGCTCATGCCATTCGGTTTACTCTTGTTTGTATTTTGTAGATTTTCATCTTATTTTTCTAAACCATTTTCATGCACCATGTGGGATGTAATTTTCTTTTACTTGCTTGAGGACAAGCAACCTATTGAGTGTGAGGGGGTTTGCACCTTTAGCAATTTCGTATATATAAAAAATAAAAAACCCAAAAATATTTTTCTTTTACTTTCTTGAGGACAAGCAAACTCTTAAGTGTGAGGGGGTTTGCACCTTTAGCCATTTCCTATAAAAACCAAAAAGATTTTCAATTTTTCATAGAATTTTAAAAAATTTATTTTCTTTTAGAACCTAGGTATTTTGTTTAAGTTCATTTTTCTTTTAGTTTCTTGAGGGCAAGCAAAGTTTTTCTTTTCCTTGCTCGAGGACGAGCAAAACTTAAGTGTGAGGGGATTGATAACGCTCAAATCTAACATATTTATATGAGCATATTCGTGGTGTTTATGCATATATTTATGTGATTATTATGAACATATGATACTTAATGAAGCTTATTTGCTATTGTAGGTTCATCAATGGTTACATCACGAGAAATGAAGAAAAGACGAGTATTGGAGGTGAAAGAATGAACGAGACATGAAAGTGTAGCTCTCGTATGATAAATAATACAAAGATAAAGAATCTTGGAAGTTTAGAGGAAAGAAGGAGGAAGAAATAAAGAAGAAGGACTAGAAAAGGGAATAGTGGAAGATGGCCAAGAAGCTACCAACACGAGAAGAAGCCACCAGCACGATAGAAGCCACCAGCACGAGAAGAAGCCACCAGCATCTCCCATGGCTGCCACTTCTCCAAGTAAACTTCAACACCTCCATTACTTCACCTTGCTCACCAAGTTCAGCCATAACTCCATTGTAACTCCTCCAAGCTTCATTACACTCATCATTACTCACCTTTGGCTCCAAGAAAAGTGCTTGATGGCCAAAGCCAATTCAAGTATAAATAAAACCCATGGGGTAGTGTTTAATATATCAATCTTCATCACTCAATCATCTTCTACTCCAGCATATTTCTGTGATTTTGATATACCCCTCACCCAAGTGGTGAGGGGTGGAATTGGTTACCATGTTCATGTAATAAGACATAGGAGAGTAGAGAAGAAAGCCATACTCCATACAAAACACAAGATGGTTATGGGTAGAATGCATTGTATTTTGGTACTATGAACTCTAATGTTTGGTAACTTCTTCTTTATTATTCAATGTAGTTTATGTTCATGTTCATGGTGATTCTTATGTTTTGTGATATTGTGAATGTTGTCTTGATACTTGTATTGTTCATATGAAACTTATGATATATGGATGTTTGGATTTTATTAGTGCTTGTCATTGAATTATGGTGATAACATTATATTTGGTTGAATTGGAACTTGTTCTTGTTTGTCAATTTGGTTAATCATTGTTGGTTCTATATGTCTAAGTTATTCTCAATATGGTTGATTTCAATTCGTTAATCGACAAATGATTTGGTCTTACACTTTGTTAAGATTGTGCAAGAGACTTAATAAACATAACAAGTAAAGTTTTAATCTAGATTATAGGTCGAAAGGAGTCTTTTGAATATATTGTTCTAATCATCTTTCAAGTAAATGGAACTTATCAAATCGATAACCAAGTCTATGGGTCGAATGGATTCTTGTTGTTATTAGTTTAGGCATAAGGCTCATGAGTGACCACTTTATTGAGACTTATGTACTATTGATTTATAAAGCACTGGTGTCTTATTATTGGTTCTATAGGTCGAAAGGATTACCTTTAATATGTTTTCCAAACTAAACATCCTAATGTCCATCTGATCATTTGACCATACATGTATGTCCTTTGTGTGCTTGTGCCTTTAACGATTCTCATGGTGATGTGATCATGACAATCATACTTACCATTGTTACAAACAACTACACTTGAGTATAACCAAGTCCCATGGGACGACCTTGACTTACTAACCTAATTACAACGTGACTAGAGTATACTTGCTCAAATTTATGTTCCTAATTAATATCGGTAATTCTTGTTTATAAATTTAAAACCCAATGTGTGGAAGAACGCATCAATTTTTTGGCTTCTTGTCCGGGATTTGTAATTGCATTCTTTAAATATCTATGCCGAACAACCCCTAACTTATACAATATTAGCTTAAAGTCTAAGCCCGGTTAACCCGACTAACCTATTACATTACAAGACCATTAACGACTAAGATGACCTATTGCATTCTTGTTCGACTATATAAAATTTAGGGCTAACAATCTCCCCCAATGTATCGGTCATCTTTAAATGCATAAGATGATTGATTGAATACATTCTTGTGGAGGTGATCTTCCTTCTTAGGTCTTGTATCTTGGTCTTGATCTTGTTTGTAACGGCTTTGTTCCTTCATGCTTTCGTGAACTTTATCTTGAGCCTTTGTCATTTGACTTTGAGTGCTTAAGATCTTCATCTTTTGCTCCTTGTGACTAAGATGACCTATTACATTCTTACATTCTTAGGTATCTTGATCGCCATCTTGTGCTCTTATGACTTCTGAATCGACATCGGTTAATACATAGCTATGCCACCTTCTTGATATGCAGCAACATATATAGATACGGATAAAGTGGCTTTGAACATTTCATCCTAACTCGGTAGCGTTTTACCTCTGTTCGATGAAGACCGTTAGACGGTATCAGATACCGTACCTATGATCGGGTAGATTCGATTAAGAACCTCCTTCACAGGGTTTCCCAGCGGTAGTAGCCAGTTCTCTTTACTCGGCCGTCTCAAAGAAGACTGCGAACGTAAAGAGTGAATCATAAGGATAAATTATCCGTCTGATTAGAGTCGTCAATTCAGAATTCCTGGAACAAGTTTGATTCTATATGAATCACACCATTGTTGCTTTCCAGTTTGTCACAAGCTTGATTCATAGAGAATCTTACGAGTCACCTACCGCAGTGCTGTTTGATGTTGACACTGGAAGGATTTCCATTCGTCACTGTGAGCACTAAAGAGTGTCACTCTGAATGTTCTGGCAAGATCACATGGATTTTGCAAAGAAACCTGGAATCAAGTTTGATTCATTCAAGAATACAAACTTATTTGCTTTCCAGTTCTCACAAGTTTGATTCGTGAAGAATCGCACAAGTTACCTACCATGAGCTTGTTTGATGCTGGCTCAAGCAGGATTTCCATCTTCATTGTGAATCGTATCACTCAGATGTTCTAGAAATATCACAAGGATAATGCGTAGGACTCGATTGTGTCCTAATGAGATGATAGATTGATCTCTTTTGGCTCTAGACTCAATAAGTGCATTTTGGTAATCGGAGGCTAGAGCAGACTGCCACCTTTTCAATATTAACTAACTTAGAGTGAGAAAGTCAATAGATACGTGTTGATCTCCGTGACAATGAGACAAGTTTCTTTTGAGAGAAACTCGAATGGCTGAGGAAGGGTTGTGCATCGCATCACTGGGTCCATGACACTTGTCTTCAAAAGATGTGTTAACCCGGTTTCTGCCTAAGTTGCATATAATATTCAACTCCTTCAATGCTTACCAATAAGTCATCACTAGCACCTTGTTGTGGTTGTTCCAGTGCTAACTTAAGTAGTTGGTCCGCATTCAGCTTCATTCAACTCCATCTTTCCTAAGGACAACTATTTCTAGCTATGGAATGTCCTTGGGTAGATCCCTCCGGTTCTGGTTGGATCATAGGACTTAGTTTCCTATCCTAAACCACCTTTTGACTCCAACTTTCCATCGTGGATAGTAGGTTGTTTTGGGTATAGACCGTAACCATAAAACCATTGAAAACCATTCAAAGTGCTTGATAAAAATCAAAACTTTTAACACTCTGAAAGTTTTACATTTTCGAAAAGCTCCCCCTACACACATGCATCGATATACGAAATAGTTTAGCATGTGAAGGAAAGAGTTTCACTTGAGTCTTTAAGATCACATGTTGCGATATATTACATTTTAATCACATTTTCTCCCCCTATCTCTAATATAAAAAATATATTAGAGATACCAATTGATTAAAATATGACAATTTTCTAAAATTCGACGGTAGAGAAAAATGTGTGCACGCATGAATCATGGGACATTTGTAGTCGGGTCGCTCCCCCTCAACAATATATGTGTGTCTTGTGACAAAAATTTGACAAAATTTTGGAAAAAAGACACCACAAAATATGTTGAGGTACGGAGATAAGATGCCTTTTCCAATATAATATATTACATTTGACAATTTCATTTTTGGAATTTGTTGGATACATAAAATATGACAACATTGAGATGTACCCAACAACATTAAAGGCTTGATTTTTTAAAACGCTCCCCCTCAAAAATTGATCAAAATAACATATGATATTTTTGAGATATAAAAACCATATTATGAGGAAGGGAGTGTTGAACACACAATTTTGAAAGATTTAAAAAAACCTTTCGAGAAATTATTGAAAAATTATGTTCAACGGTTTTAAAATAGTCATGATAGAAGACTTCTCTTCTATTGCTTTCGGAAAGTGCATTGAAACGTACACTTCCCTTGCGGGTTCGTTTTTCATGAGCTCAAAACTTTGATTGTTTTGTGACTAGCTCATGACCGAGAAAAATAAATTTCCCGTTGTGAAGGATAAGTTATCATCCGTGATAAACTTTCCTTAAGTTGAAGTTCGAGTTCTAAGCTGACATTTACTTAGAAATCGTTTTTCATGAACTTAAAAAATTAGAATGTTTTTATGAGAAGCTCATGACCGAGAAATATGATTTTCTCGTTGAGAAGGATAAGTTATCGTCCTTGATAAACTTTCCTTATTTGAGATCTAAGTCCTAAGTTGTGGTGCGCTTAGAAGTCATTATGAGAGATTATCAAGCAGCTACATTTGCCAAAACCTCCAAGTCTTCTGGAGTCATATACTTCATACCAAGACGGCCAACGAGATGCTGAAACCTATTTATGGATAGGGCTTTAGTAAACAAGTCTACTATCTGGTACTCAATTCTGACAAAGTATAATTCCACGATACCACGTTCCACTTGTTCCTTGATGAAGTGATATCTGAGTGCGATGTGCTTGGTACGTGAGTGTTGAACAAGATTGCATGAGATGGCTATGGCTGACTTTGATTCAAAATAAATAGGTATTTTATCAAAGTGGAAGCCATAATCTGTGAGTTGAGTTCTTATCCAAAGGACTTGAGCACAACACGTGAATAAAGCCACATATTCTGCTTTAGCTGATGAGAGCGAAGTGCAATCCTGCTTCTTTGACGACGAACTCACAAGCTTGTCTTCCCCTAGATATTGTATGCTACCAGAAGTGCTTTTTCGACTATCAAGGCAACCTGCGTGATCAGAATCTGAAAAAGTTGTTAGATGAAAACCGGTTTCCCTCGGTTACCATAGTCCCATGTGAATGGTATTGTTAAGGTACCGAAAGATCCGTTTAACCTCTTTGAGGTGCTTTTGAGTAGGTCTGGCTTGATATCGGGCACAATAGCATGTGGCATGATGAATATCAGGCCTGCTGGCTGTAAGGTACATAAGTGACCCGACGCGAGCACATGATTGCATACCATACTTTTTAAGTATCTCTTGAGCATACTTAGCTTGGTTAATAAAGATACCACGTGGGAATTGATGAATCTGGAGGCCTAAAAAGAAATTTAGCTCCCCCATCATTGACATTCCAAATTTGTTGTGCATTAATTTTTCAAAACGTTTTGAAAGTTTTAGGTTCGTAGAACCAATAATGATTTCATCAACATAAACTTGCACAAGCAAAATGTCATCTCCATGTTTATTAATAAAGACAGTAGGATCAATGGAACCTTTGGAGAATCCTTTGGATACCAAGAAGTTTGATAATTCATCGTACCATGCCCTTGGAGCTTGTTTGAGTCCATATACTGCCTTCTTGAGACGGTAGACTTTGTCAGGATGATGATGATCAATGAACCCTTCCGGCTGATTCACATATACTTCTTCCTTTAAATGACTGCTGAGAAAAGCAGTTTTAACGTCCATCTAATAAACCGTGAAGCCTTTATGTGCAGCATAAGCAAGGAATATCCTAACAGCTTCCAAACGAGCAACTGGAGCAAATGATTCATCGATGTCTATACCTTCTTGTTGACGATATCCCTTAACCACAAGACGAGATTTTTTTTGATGATGGTTTGTTCTTCATCCAGTTTGTTTCTCCAAATCCATTTGAAATCCAAAAGAGAAATTCCATAGGGTCTGTCAACAAGTTCCCAAACATTTAGGCGTTCAAACTGATGAATTTCGTCTTGCATTGATTTAATCCACGCATGATCAGTCATGGCTTTCTTGATGTTTGTAGGTATAGTTGAACTCACGGTGAGTGCATACATACACACATCGCCATCGGTGTCAAGTTGTCTGCGTGTTTGAACCGGTTGTGAAGGATTTCCAATGACTTGCTCCAATGGATGATCACGTGTCCAATGGTGAGTGGATGGATATTGTTGGTAGAATGTATGCATGTTGGACGGATCAACATGTTGAGTAGATGACTCTTCGACGTCGCGTACCAGTGTACCGAACGGGTTGATAAATTCTTCTTCATCAGGTTGTGCATCGACTGCTTGATTGTTGTTTCCTCCTTCAGCATTGACGGTTGGTGAGGTTGGTTGTATGACAGTTTATTGAGTTTGTTGAGTATCCAATGGAATTGTCTCTTGAGAAACGGTGGCTGAAGTAGATGCTGTTGTGTATTGTTGACTTTGTAGGGGTGCATCAACAGTATTAACAGCGGAAGGCTTTGACACAACTTGATTGTTTCCATAGTATTATTCATCAAACATAGGATCATATAAATCAACCAACTCATTCATTTGTGTTTTATCCGTCGAGTCTGCTGTAGGAGTACTTTCTTGACATTCTTGCACGAGACGTACACTGTTTTGTGTAGGTGCCATCGTTGGACATTGAGGAGCGGGGCTTGAGCTGTTTTGTTCAAGTACCATTTGTGGGAATTCATCAAAGTTCACATGAATTGTTTCTACAATAATCTTTGTTCTCTTGTTGTAAACTCGATATCCTTTCGACAATATAGCATACCCCACAAAAATACATGTATCACCTTTTTCTTTCATCTTGTCGAGATTCTCACCGTCTTTAAAAATGTAGCATAAAGATCCAAATACGTGAAAGAGTTTAACAGTAGGTTTCCTGTCATTGATGATGTGGTAAGGTGTCTTTTCATGTCTAGGTATTACGAAAGAACGATTCTGAGTATAACACGCAGTTGCAATTGCTTCAGCCCAGAAGAATAGTGGTAACTTGGATGTAGAAAGCATTGTTCGAGCTGCCTTAACCAAAGTACGGTTCCGTCTTTCGACAACGCCGTTTTGTTCAGGAGTTCCAGCAATAGACGTTTGATGTTCGATGCCTTCTTCTTGAAATTAAGATTGCAAATTCTTGTTCAAAAATTCAGTACCCCTATCCGTTCTTACGGTTAAGACTTGAGCTTGAAGATTGCGTTGTATCATCTTGAGAAAGCTTTTGAGAACCTCTGGTGTTTCATCTTTGGACCTTAAGAAGAAAGTCCATGTGTATCTAGAGTAATCATCAACAATCACAAGAATATACTTTTTCCCGTTAATACTCTCTACACGCATGGGACCACATAAATCCATGTGTAGAAGTTCCAATCTTCCTTTTGAGCTTGGGGTAGTCTTTGTTTTGAAAGACTTCCGTTTTGATTTCCCCAACTCACAAGAAGAACAAAGATATTCTTTGACGAATTTTAACTTAGGAAGACCGGTCACAATATCATTCTTCGAAAGCAAGTTGATGGTGTCAAAGTTGAGAAGTGATAATCGTTGATGCCATAACCATGCTTGAGAGGATGAAGCTTTCGCTATTAAGCAAATTGGATTTGATGAAGATGTATCTTGAAGAGTTACTGTGTAAAGATCAGAACCACGAGAACCTTTAAGAAGGTCATTCCCATCGTAGTCTCTAACATAGAAAGTAGTTTTCCGAAAAGCCACTTCCAAATCTACATCACAAAATTGACCAACCGATAATAAATTGTGATTCAGTTCCTCGATGTAATAAACCCGTTTTATAGTGATATTCCCTTGAACCAAGTCTCCATATCCGATTATTGGTGCAAACTAATCATTTCCAAACCGTACCCAGAAACTTCTCCACGAAGTTAATTAGAAGCTTGAGATTGCCCGTCATGTGCTTTGTGCACCCAGAGTCCATTATGAAGAGAATGATCTCGATGAGCTGCATAAGAATTAGAATACAATGTAGAGTTTGACAAATGGGAGCCCTTGATAGAAGTGGGTTCCAAAATATTAGTAGGCCTAGATTCTAAAGGTAAGCAAACATTCATAGACCCACTAAGAATAGTGGTTGTCTTAGGTACCCATTTGTATCCGGGTGGTGTAAATCTTGAGTACCCCCGTGTACATGTCCTACTCATGTTCTCATAAAGCTTCTTTAATATGTTTTGTTTACGCAGAGTAGTGGATTATAACGCACTTAGTTTCTTAAGTGGTTGAGCGGTAGATTGGTTCAAAGTTCTTGTGGGTTTTCTAGTACTAGTGGGCACAAGAATAGGCTTCCTAGTTCTAGCATTCACGCCATTATGATTAAAAGCACAAGCATCATGATTGAAAGTACTTACACATTTTCCACATTTAACACAAACAAATTCATCATTCAAAGTCTTAACATTCAATCTGTCATTACATGAAGTTACAGATGTTTTATTCTTAGAAAACTTAAAATTACTACGGTAGTCTTCTACTTCCATCTTCTTCCCTTGACTATTTTTAGGCATGACTCTATCTTTAATTCTAGTGCTCTTAAGCTGTGGTCCGCTAACGCTAGTAGTGGGAGTTACTCCTATAGAAGAAGACACACGTTGATTAGTTTTCCTAGGATTATGAGTTAACCACGATGTTCCAGTTTGAGTCGACCTAGTGTTCTTCTTATACATTCCAGGTGCTATCACATTTGTGCTCTTATCAGTTCCTAGCTTAGTGTCACACCCCACCATGGCGGAATATGGGGCACGACGTATGGATATCATCACAACATGGCGTGTCTATAGAGATAACTAAATGAAATAATAAATGTCATAAAATGGTGACACTAATGTCATGACAATATCTCAACAAAGCAGGAGTCTGGGCAAGTAGGTAACAGTCCTACCACTTACCCAAGACAAACAATACATAAACAAAGCAAACATATAGGTGTCAACAGTATCACTTATAAAACAAACAAAAGAAACTAAGAAGGAATGGGGATCTCCTTCTATATGCAATCCTAATGCCTTTAAAACTAGCCACTTCTATTCTCAAGCTTAACCACATTCTCACCTGAAAGAGACACTAAAACACGTCAACATAAAGTTGTTGAGAGTCATAGGTTTAGACTCCAATGCCAAAACCAAACCATAAGATGTGAACAACAACCACTAACAAAAGAGCATATGGATAATGTGATACAAACATGCATTAAAAACTAATATTCAAGATTTAACAACCAACTAAATCCAAGGCTCCCAGCCTTACCAAACACCATGGTACCATAGGCGCCCATACACCTATGTACCAATCCCAAGGACCCGCCTTGTCATTATCCATTGGTCCCATAGATTCTCAAACATCTATGTACCTCCCCAAGGCCCCGCCTTGTCAACATCCCCATGGTACCAAGTCAAAACATAAAACAATCATGAATCAACTAGCAGTTAATCACATAAGTATGCACAAGTCCATCACCAAACACAAAACATTCACAACATAATTTATAAAAACAAGACAGTGTCTCTTCCATCCCATCTGGAAGTCAAAATCATTAGTAGACATGGGACTATGAAACTCACCTGATTGAGCTTCTCTAAAAACCCGCGCACTAGCAAAAAGCTAACAAACAAAACACGAAATCAAAACATGAGCCAATCTCTAAAACGGCTCATCAACCTATGATGGACATCTAACCTTCTCCCATATATATACCTCATTTATATGCTCTAAGCATCTCATTACACCCCTCTATAAAGCCCTTAACTTAGTTTACTTCATAACCCGTCCCATTAACATTTTATCCAAAACAGTCCCTATTTTTAGGTCTCCAAACTATAAGCCAAACGCCCACCTAACCATACCCATGACCTCTGTAAAGGAAACCCTATTCCCTTACATATGTTAGCTAAATACTCCTTTTTCCCCACCCATAAAGCTACTGTTAAGGCCCCGATATATATATATATATATATATATATATATATATATATATATATATATATATATATATATATATATATATATATATATATATATATATATATACTAGTGGCAAAACCCGTCCGTTGGACGGGTATGACTTCTCATTATAGGTTTACTTTTTTTTTTGTAAATAATCGTTTGTAAATGCTTTTTAATTTTTTTATTTAGTAAATATTTTTTTTATGTTGAGTTTAGTTTAGTTGTCTTTTAATGCATTATGAGTCATGATTTTTTAAAGCATAACTTTTGTTTTTCTTATACGTGACTTTTATTTTATTTTTGTTTAGAATCCTTAAATTAGAAATGTGCATGTAGTGTCTAAGCCAAGCCAATGTACATTCATGACTTATAATTATCCTTCACGTTTTTTATTTTACTAATTATTGGTGTTAAATATCGCAATGCTTAAGTTAATAACTACAATTAAAGCCGCTATCTTATCATCTAAAAACCGCTAGTAATTACAATTGTTTGCGTAGTTGCAAAATCATAACTAAAATTGCATACATGAACTACAATAGACGTTAAAAAGGTAATATATATACCTAAATATGATAAGGTATGTACAATGGACATTGGTTCTTTATTTAAAAAGGTAATATTTACCTAAATATGATAAGGTAATATATACCTAAATATATACCTTAATTGCATACATGAACTACAATAGACGTTAAAAATGTAATATATACCTAAATATGATAAGGTATGTACAATGGACACTGGTTCTTTAGTTAAAACTCTTGTTTATATGGATTTCATTTTTAATATAGTAGAATATGATTTATTCATTCTTTGTTTTAGTACGTTAGTATGATACAATTTTATTTTAAATATTCACTGTATCGAGTATGAATAATGAGCTTTTTGAGTGATCTAACATCATCATGCTAACTAACTCCAACCACATAGAGAGTTTGCATGAAGAACCGAGAATCACTTTCATGCAAATGGTATAACGTTAATAGCAACTAAGTTTGAGCTAATGATACAATTATATTTAATAACACATGCGGTTTGAAAATGGTACCCTTATAGCTAATATTTACACTAATAATAGTTGCAAAACTTGTATGATGGACGGATATGACTTATTATTGTCTTTATATTTGTTCGTTTACCTTTTTATAGTTAATATGAAATACTTCACTTTTTTATTTGACAAAAGAGATCTTATAAATGTTCAAATGTTTATAACACAGAATGTCGTAACTACAAAAAGAAATCCATTTTATCACTGCTTTTACACGTCTTCAATAATATATATATATATAATATTTTGAGTTTATTAACACATACAAATACATAAAAGAACGATTATATAAATTAGCATGAATAGATTTTCAAACACTACATTTATATATCTGTTGCAAATAAAAATCCACAATTTTTAGTGTGAGATTTTTCATAACTACTTCAAATTTGTGAGATTTGTGGACCCTCTTTTGTAACAAATGAGTTTCACACTTGTAAGTGTAAAGAATTTAATATCATAAACTATAAAGTGTTACTTTTATTTACTATTATTATAAATGTGGTTTTTCAAAATTTGTTTACATTCATTTATGTAATTAATTTTTACATAATTATAAATATCCACAAACTCAAATTATTTCAACCTTAGAGAGGTATTATTGAAGATGGCAAACATTGCTATAAGCACACAAACAATCAAAGTAAATTTGATAGTGATAGCAAAATGTCTCGTATCATTTGTGCAACATTTAAAGTGAACAAACTTGTATGATTATGCTTTACACTTCGTGAACTTATATATCAATCCCTTAATTTTATAGTGAAATGGAGGCAAGTTGTGATCGCATACAAATTTACAATCACAAATAATTCGATTATACCTACTGTATAGTTTCTCTTCACGGTTCTCTATCTGAAATCCCTTCTAATTTGATGATTAAGAAGAAGTCCATAGCTCTACTGAAGCTATCAATTCTCAGTCGAAAGAAAAGTCAAAGAAGCAGTTAATCAACTTCAAGATACCACTGTCCCAGATTTAACCGATGTGCAACAAAATGATAATCTAGATAACATTGACAATAAATCATCGAGATTAATATAATCTTGATGTGCTTAGTGCACAAACTTTCTCGCTAACTCTGGGCTCATCTCAAATTGATGGCAAGGATCATAACAAAGATAATTGTCAAGAACCTTTAACATTAGAAATTGAGTTGTTTCAGTTTCATTTCTAGAGACATCGCCTTTAACATTAGAAATTGAGGTTACTGGCCCAATTTCTCCACCAGCTTCTGGTGAGATAAAAGGTAGCATTGCTGCTCAAACAAAGAAGATTTAAGACATCTTGAAAAATGCTAACTGATGCTTGAGGAACAACTTTTGATCTTTATAATGCTTATAACCATCTTATGAAAAATATGGAAACTTCATATGGTGAAATCATTGAGCCTTACATCAGTTAATTCTGCAGAGAAAGACATTTTGTCAGATGAGTGTCGTGGTGCCAAAAAAGTTTGCTCCGAAATGCTAACCGGTTTAAAGCAGGATGACAAAGATGGAATGACCAATGATCTTCCAGAAGATTTAGAAATCAAACCAGATATCGCCGAAGCAGTGATATCAAGTGTGAATATATTTCCACACCCGAGTCCTGGTAGGGGTTGGTGATAGGTCAGCATGCCAGTTAAACCGTCTTCTAAGAAATGTAGGAGGATATGATGAAAGATTAATGAAAGGACAAGTACCCGGCCCCTATGGTTAGTCCCGGATGGGACCAGAGATTTGATTTACGACATCCTGGAAGACCAAATCCTGGTGTTCTACGGACTCCATGAGGTGAGCCACCAAAGAAGTACCTTGGCGGCATTCTCACTGGTCCAATATCATCCCCTGGTCCACAGGGCCACCCTCTACAACGTACTTCTGACAGGTGGCAACATGAAACTGGTTATCACCAGAGATTAATTTGTTGATTAACTCTCTAAACTTGAAGCGTAACCTGCACCAATTTCCTTGTTTGCCTAAACTGAAACCACAGAATTAACAAACATAACTATCCAAATCTTACGCCTCCACACAACGATGTTCACCTATTTCCCCTGTTAATGTTTGTATATGGTAATAACACAACTATCAGAACTTTCTAAGGAAAAATTGATCCGGATACTTATCTATGTGCATAAAGATATGTCTTGTTTACTGGTAGAATATAGAGATAGGATCATACTCATCACCCAATCAGTATTATGTTACGTCTTAAGGGGTGTTTGGATATGTTCCATGATTAGCATCCTTTCCCCTCGTAACTCGAATAAAGAAATAAGCAAAGTATACCAAAATATGACTTGCACGCCACCACTTGAACTATTAGAGCTGCTGCAAAATGACCATACATTTCCTTCAACAACAGAATCCCTATCACAAGTGTCTTTGGGAGGGTAGATAAGGAAAGGAGAAGAGTGTAATGAACCATTCAAGGCTTCCGGTTTTGATAAATTTAGCCCATATGATGAGCACGAACAATATCATGATTTTCTTGAGGGTGTCGGTTGCCAAGAAACAAAAGCTCATAGAGTAAGGATTGTTCTTGGAGATGAACTGAAAAGAAAGAAAAAGGACGAAGTAGATGGCCACAAAATGGTTAATACCAGCGCACTGATCTGGAGTGAAGATTTTCCACAACTTGACGCTAGCGTAAGAAAGAAACATGGCAAAGTATAATGGCACTATGGTCATCATGATAGTATTAAAGTCTTCCTCATTGATCATTTTTAATAAAAAGACCAGTGAAGATTTAAGTAGAGTTAAATTTGATTAAGTGACATAAGGAGTAGCAATCAATAAGTTACAAAAGTAAGCAAAACTTACCATCTTTAGTGGAGAACCAATGACACCAAGAGGAAACTCCAAGTTGCCAACACATATATATGTATATCTAGTGAAGTTTCTGTATTCAGCATGTCGCCTTCTACCTCGAATATTACTTTTGGGTTCTTTGACTCATACCTTTGGCGAATATTGCCTACCGCTTTTATAAAGATGGGTCAAATACGAAAGCTAATAAGGTCATCTTCCGCATCTTTGCATAATACATCATGAAACTAAACATATAGATAAGAGAACTTTTTATTTCATTTGAGAAGTTACTACAATTATTTTTGTATTTCTTGTGCTATATACCAGTGTTTCGTATAACTGACTTAGATGTGGTACGGGGTTCTGGCAAGGTAACAGAACTTGCAACACTCATATTATCTGATTTATGGGATTTGGATTTAGCTGACTACTTTTTGGACGGTTGACTACTTTTTGGATTTAAGGGCAGTATTATTTTATAACTTCTGGATGGTTAACTACTTTTTAGATTTAGCTGCACTTCTAGTTTGCTGATTTATGGGATTTGGATCTGTGAGCTGTTCATTGGGTCTCTTTATTTTGTTTTTTGCACAGGTATTTGGAGAATAATTAAATATGAGCTTTTTTTATAATTCTGTTGATGTTTGGAAGATTATAATGCTTTACAATATTGATGGCTCTTTTAGTAATAATTTTGATACATATGTTGGTGTTTGGAATAGTTAAGAATTGGCAGCAGCTTCTGTAATGTGAAATCTGCATCAATCATGCTTATATATTGCAAGTTTTGTAATCTAGTCTACTTAGCTTAGTATTTTATTTTGATATTGGTTTCTTTTGTTTTGGCAATTTGTTGTTCTAATTCTTGTGATAGTCACAGTCACGGTGTGTAATGCATCTACATCCTATTCAATATATAAAAAATAGAAAATTATCTAAAACTAAATTAGTTAGCTCCTGGACCTTATTAGTCGGTTCATCTTTATTCAACATCAGATCTCCTTACGCTCTCCATGTCCATATACACCACTCTTGACTTTTCAGCTTGAATTATGTGAGTTGGTTGTTTGGCTTCACAATGCTCGGCTTTGTATCGGTTCCCATGATATGATGGTCATCTCAGTACTGGAAATCATTGTGTAAGTCCTTTTCCAAAGTGGTTGTATGCGAGTGTCACTCATATTTACATCTGGTGTAGCATCTCTTGCACCAAATAACAAAGCCTGCACATAATTTAAACATATTTAGAAACCAAATCAGGTTCTTGCAGGGTTTACTGATTAATATAGTTCTCATGAGTTTATTACGCTACTTTTACCAATCACAAAATTCGCACAACAAAAGTGTGGTATGCCTTACCAAAAGCATAATTGAAAGCTATAATCACAGCAAGTATGCCATATAAACCACTTGTAAATTGCTTTATATCAATGGATTCAAACGGTTTCTAACAACTACAGTATAAAAGATTTTAAATACATTTCGAAAACTATTTAGCAAGTCTAAGCTTACCTGACACTTAATCAATTTTTCAAAACTGTAGATGCGTAAAGTGACACTTTTATGCTTGGCGCAAATAAGGACCACATAAGTTGAAACACGAAAGCTTAACAGCTGATAATATCATAGAATGTGCTTGATTAAATAAAAAGATAAGAAAACATATACCTGGTCGCTGAGACTTATATACTTCATGAGAATCATACCAAATCTAAGTGTTTCGAAAGACTTTCAATGTTGTTCTCCGTTTCAACCCCACGTCCATTACAAAGTGATTATGCGTTGAAGATTTTCCATAAGCTCAATTGCAAAAACTCTATTTCTAGGAAGTTTCATGCATGTAATCATCTTCACTTGGAGGATCATAACCCCCATCAATGTCCTGATCATGTTCCATGTCATCTGTAACAAACTCAGATCCACCATAAGCCTGAACAGTGGTAAAAGCCTCAAGAACTTCTGCAGGTGCAAAGCTTGCATTGGGTAGAGATGCATTTTATGTAGACTGAGATATACCACCAGTGTTTTCGGCTCCTCGATGTTCAAGGTGACCAGGAGGTTTTGCTTGATTATCAGCTTTGGTGGCATTAGCCTCGGCAGCATGAACATGCTCTTTAGTGACCTGCTCCAACACCTTTACAGGCCTCAACTTTTAGCGAATCTTCATGATCCAAATCCAACAGGTGTAAAGTCCGTGTAAGTGACCTGACCAGACCCATGTTTTTCTGCAAATTGAAGAGCCTGTAGGTGAGCGTGCAGCTAGGACATTACCAAGCAGGTCACTGAATGCTTGAATATCATTTACAGGAGGCCGTTGAACTTTGCAATTATCAACATAATCATTAAAAGCATTATGTAAGCTGAATCCTTTAGTAACTTGGTTATCTATGGCAATTGAGTTCTATAAACAGAATTTTCCTTTGATGATAGATATCCTTATATAACAGTTAGAAGCATAATTGTAGAACCTGCCAATGATCCCAACGGAGACTTGGTCCAAAGCCGTTTCGGATAGCATCCCAGCATTTACATAATCTACATTAAGTAACAGCTCTAGAATTCTGTTTACAGAAGTAGCATCAAGAAAAATGGAACTTTTCTAAGTATACAAATTTGTAAGAGCTGTGAGCCCGTGATCATACCTTAATTTCAGCATCTGCTTCGGTTATCGTAGCCGATGCAGCAAGGAGTTATTTGTCACTGTTCTAGTCTCTTGTTCAGCAGAGTTTTTACCCACCCTGTTGTCTTTACTTACCGATACATATCCCCAACATATGCATCTGGTCAGCATCGTGCGGATGCATTCTGAACTTAATATTAGCTAATAGCATCTAAAAAAATATACCTGCAAGCAATCTAATCTTTGTCGCTACCCCAGATAAATATAGACCTTCAAAGCAATTCCGTATCAGCTTCACATGGTCTTTTGGAAATTCCACCTCAGACCTTAACGTGTGAATTTCCTGTTTTCAAATAATATTTTTTAAGCTTGAGTTATGATCTAGCTATTTACACATATTATTGATGCACAGTTACTCGAATAAGTAAAAAAGAATCAAACTTGGTTAGAAATATGCAAACCAAAAAATGAAATTAACCTGTTGATCAATATCAGACACATGAACGGTCCGTTTGTGCCATATTAGTTTGATGATACAGTTCCTGCATCTTGGCCACACAAATTAATTAATATGATAGAATGGCCAGGTATAACGCCTTAACTATTGACATAACTAAAAAGTTACATTTTTCAGAAAACATTAAAAAAGACAAAGTTGTTCAATTCGAGTGAATATCGAAACAACAAAACCGTAAAAAGCCAGCATCAGTAAATCACTTTGGTTTGAACGAATTACCTTAACACCAATAATGGACATATGAAAAAAATTATTCATCATGTAAATAAAGTAAACTTCTAAAGATCAAGCAAAACACCATACCTTATTCCAGAGTCTTTTTAAGATCACAGTTATCAAAACAAAGCTTTTTAATTATGTGAGATCATAGTGACTTTAACAAACCTTTTCAATAAGTGTCGCATAATCTTTTCTGCAAAAAAAGAGCATCGACTACAATTAATAACGGTATTGAAAATCATAGTCAATTTGCTGGGATCGAATGCTCATATTATTTCGTTGTTCTCCAACCTTTTTCTCATTGCAGTATTTATCAAAATTAGTAACGTTAAATTACATCGCATAACCTTTAATAACTGGGTACCAATTTGTTTAGGGTTTAGGGAAAACCGGAAAACCAATTGAAGCCCGGTTAGAATATCAAATTATAATTATAGAAAATATTTATAATTATAGAATATATATTTTGTAAATATAGAATACTCCGTATTATACGGATGACGTGGATTAGGGAGATAATAGGTGACGTGGCAAATCCCTCCTGTTATATATAATGTAAAGATATATATATATATATACTTTCGTCTATCCGGATTTTACTGATTTTGAACATACAAAAAGTTTGTTATGATTAGGGGGTCTTACCCTAACCCACATTCTTAGCCCTAATGCAGATACTTCCTATAATATATAAACCAACTCCCAAGTTCGTTTGAAAGTCCCAATACAACCCTAAGCACCCCAAACAACCGGCCAAAACATAAAAAGAAAACAGGCTGATTTCAAAACTGTTTTGAACTCCGACTGTTATAACCTGTTTCTGACCCACTTCCCTACCTCCAATTTAGTTCTCGTTTCTTGAATTTGAAAGCCACTTCAATTACCTTTCCAGGGATACTTGTATCGCAAAATAAGAGTTTGTAGAACTCTCTATATGATCAAAACAATTGACCTCAAATGCTGCCCAGTTTTTAAAAAATGAATTCAATTAAAGTAACCTAATTAATTACCCATAACTCCACTAATTACAAGCCCTAATTCACCTAATCATTATTATACAGATTTTAATTTAAACCCTAACCTAAATCCATCATAAAATGATTATAAAAACATTAAAACAATTAAATTGAAAAGGGTTATTGAAGGTTTTACCTTAGATTTAATGAAAACCAAGATTTTTATGAAGAACCCTAATTTTCTTGAATGTGCCGTCGGTTTTAAGCTTCCAGGAGAAAATATATGATTTTTGATTTATTAGAAATCCTTATATAGTATGTACACAAATCCTAGTGCAAGTATAAGCCCACTTTCCATTTTTTCTTTTTTTTTCTTTAAATCGTGTATAGCCGACCTACACCCCCTTTTTTTATTTTTTTTTCTTTTTATTTATTATTACTACTTTACTAAAGTTTCCTTAAACTTACTTAATTTATTTCAGCCCCTAAAGTTTCTAAAATCTCAAAACCGAGAAACTAGTCAATTTTACGCGTTTACCGTAAAAGACGTAAAATATACAGTTTAAAAAAAATCTCAAATTTTGAAATAAACTTTATAACTAAGTCATAAAAGACTTAAAACCATCCCGTAAATTATTCCCGTGACTAAATACCTCATCCGAGACCTCAAAATGCTAAACCGTAAATCGTAAAAAAATACGATTTTCTATAATACATATACGTATACGTAAACCACTAAATAACACCATCTCATTTCATAGTCACTATTATGTGAGCTCATGAACATGAAATCATCACACATCGTTTCACTCACAAGGTACCCTATACTGGAAACGATAACCAAACCACAATCTATACACACCAATTAGCACATAAACACGTAAAGACAAGTAACTAGCACAAAATAAAACTAAGTGACGAACCTCAAAACCACGGTTGTCACATCACTCCCTCCTAATAGAAATCTCGTCTCGAGATTTACTCCTTAGGATCAAACATTCCATTAGGAAACAACTGAGGATACTTGTTCTAAATGAACTCCTCTCATTTCCACGTGAACTTTAGTTCAAGTCTCAAATTACCACATATACTATCCAACAATATTTAAATTCATTGCCAAACTCTTGACCTCACAGTCAATAAATCTCACAAATGACTCTTTGATAACACAAACTCTTATTAATATAAATCCCGAATAACCGTACATGCAAATATGCATTCTCAAATAACATTTACCAATCTTAATACACGAAATATAACATGTATACCACTCATTTCCCCCCAGGTAATTCTATGCTCATAAGCTACTGGTCCGATCTTTCCAAAGATCATAAATGGACCTACCAAACTCTACATCAACTCTTCCATTTTACCAAAACATACCACTCGTTACTATGGGTGAAACTTCCTACATAACTTTGTCACTAAACTCTAGTGGTTTTCTCCTTTTCAACATAGCATCCCTTGTTTCTCTCATCCTTTCCACAAACATCCTTACCACATTAGTAGCCTCTTTTACCAATTCTAGTCCACAATGGGGACAACTCACCCGATCCTTTCATAAAGTGCCTCAAATGGCATATATCGACTTCTAGTATGATAACTATCATTATATGAAAACTCAGCCATCGCTAATGAGTTTCCTAACTCCCTCTTAATCAATTACTCATGCCCTCAATGTAACTCCTAAGGTTGTATAAATATCTCACTTGCCCATCCTTTTCCACCCAAACTACCTAAAAATTCCAATTTCCTTACAAAGTGACCTATGACGGTCTTTCACATATCCATTTGTTCTTCCAATCCAAATCAACTTATGATCTATACACTTCATCGCAAGGACGGTTATCTCAGTTAGTCTATCAACTGCCATCCAAACCCATGCTACAACTACTTCCATTAAATTTGGATAGCTCATTAGTAGCACCCATACACTTCTTTCTCACTTTTCTTCATGATTTTTTTTATATACTCAACACTTCCTTTATACCTACACAATGTCTTACCTCCAAGGTCATATTGCACCTCATCTTGTCTCAGTTAGACCAAGCCCTTCGTCCCTATGGCACATCACACCTATAACTCCTCATCCATTCGATTATCGATACTAAGCCTCCCAATTAATCAGTATACGTCAGTGCCATTTCCTTTTCCACACTACGACAGTATTAGACTACTTTCTGCTTTATTTCACTCATTAGGCTCTGCCAAAGTTTTACCTTCGGTTCCTATCTCGACGTTTTTCATTTATGCTTCGCTTCTATACACACTTCCTTCTCTTCCTCAACTTATACCATACCTCACGATGTGATGCTTCCCATCGTTTCTTCCCTTGCCATAATCCTTTATAAGGCATTCCATACATATTAGGCTAACTTTTACGCCAAAACCCTCTATTCCATCACATCCGTACGCAATCCTTCCAACTTCTCAACTACGTGACTTCTCATTCCTCTTGAAATATGAGATGAATTAGTCAGTCTATCGACTATCACCCAACTCTCGTCGTACTTATTCCTCCACCCCATTATGTATCCCTTTCACCAACTTCGTCCTTACATCGCCCTTTCTAAGCTACTCCTATCTATGTAGGAAGTATAGTCTACGTCCCTTTTCTCCATATGATTGTCCAGGCCACACAACATACATGTTGACGCGTTCTCTACTTTAGATAACTCAACTCGTGCAACCTACATCCTTCATCCAAACCACCCTAATACGTCATCCATATAGTTCAAGTTCGTCTCAGCTTCACTTCATTCTTCTCATTCCATGTCTCATCAACCATGCTTGCCTTGGCCTTGCAATTTTCTTTCATCACTTAACTCCACCCATCACCTTTTCCAAATGTTCAATCAAGATGATTAAATATTTGTTGGAGACGTTCATGATCTAAATAGATCATTCTCTACGTCTCGTACCCCAAATGCCTCTAGCATTCTAGGCAGATATAACAATCCAGCTCCACTAACTAAGTCTATCTAGTCATCTATACACCAAAATTTTCCAAGTATCTTCACTTGTTTTTCTCACAACCAGTTCTCTTACTCCCTCCTAATAGGGACAAACTAGAGTTTCATGTGATTCCATGCGGATCACACTCTCATCTTATACCCACATTAGTTTCCATTTGTCTACTAAGCCATATTTTGAATTCTTACTCAAATCTGATACTTCTACTTTGATCTTGCACCCAACATGAGGTACTTTCAATCATCATCATCTAGGAATACTTGGTTCTCTTCTTCCATGGTTCTCCCTTATTCCTACACTATCCCATCCAACCGAAATTCCATACTTCATTCATCAAATCTATGGAAATTACTAGTGCATTGGATAATGCATAGCTGTCTCTTCCAAAGATCTTTCATAACAACTTCACAAAACCGACTCTATAATCACTTCTCCACGAAACTTATTCAGCTCAACTTCACTTCTCATCCCTCGATATTGATTGCCACAAAAATTATGTCCGCGTAGTCACTCGACTCCCCTTGTTACTTCCATGAGTTCTTAATCTCCCATGTCATGTATTCATTTCAACATGATCCACCGGTTCAGCTCTTTGTAGCTCCACTTCGATACTCGATCTGCCCTTCTTCGTCACGAACCATACATAAATTTCCCATCATAGTGCTTGTCACCTTTCCAGTCCTTTCAACTTTTGTGACTCCTTCGAAATCTCTTGCATCCTCCTTGTAGCCGACACGTAGTCCTTTCAGCTCCTTGCTTCGCGATGTAGCTCTTTCTTACTTGTTGTACTTCATCGTTAATCAGCCTCCTACCAATCATTCTTTCACATTCATGTTTTCCTTCACGTGTCTACTACTACCTTACCTCCATAACTATACCAATCCCTTGCGTTTTATTTACCCAACCTTTCCATTAGTATAAACTTTCTACTCTACCCTCACATCCGCTAGTACTTTCATCAATCTCCTAATGGTACTTCAACCAACTTCTCATAATATGACCTCTCGTTCCCATGACCACTCAACTAACTTTACTTACTCACTTATTCCCGTAACTATTCTAAGTTTCAAAACTCCACAAATCTTAATCATTCCTTCAACACAACCTTTAAACCAAAACACATCTCTCCATTATAGTATCTAACCATAAGTAATACTACCCAACTCTATCCTCTCATCCTAACGTTCCCACAACCGTATAAATAAATCAACCATGACGTGTAACCAAAGAATTCCAAACAATCGTGTCCCAAAATAAAATATAGGGTAAAACGAAACCTAGCCAAAACCACAGAAAACAAAACAATGTAATCCGAAAGATCAATGGGGTGTTCCAACAACGAAAAATTAGACTCGTCACAATTAGTATTACCAAATTTCGATACGTTATAAAATTTAAAACTTTCATCCCAATTAGTTACTTCTCATAAGAACCAAACTCCCATACTACTAAAACCAATCATACTCATTATTAACCATACACTCATCCTTTATCTTCATCATTTTATCAAGATATCAACTAATTAGTATACTACAATCTTAACCATTATCCTGTTTACCCATATTAAACTTATTTCACTTGTTATTATGAAACTAATACATGTTTATAAAATACAGTGTTTTTTTTGTTACTATTTCCGTCTTAGTTAAATTATTCTAAAATTTTAACTCCATTTAAGAAAATTATTGTAAAATTTCTTTACCCCCTTTAAATATATTATCACATGTTACATAGGAGACCAATCAAATTATTTTCAAGACAACTTTTTTTTATAGCTTACTACCACAAACTTAAAAAAATATGTAAGTCACGATATCATACCATACACTTACAAATTTTTTTTTTTCAAAACCGTTTTCCTATAATTAGCCAGATTTATTTGCAAGAAAACTTAGTAGTTCGCGTTAATAATATACATACCCGAATGTAGACACACATCCAAAAGACTCAAAACGTCGTTGGAACTCCATCAAACTCCAGTACCATAAAACACGAACAAACACAAGGTACGTTCAAGTTATAATACCTAGTGAACGACCATATACCATAATTTAACACATACGTAGTATATATACATCCGCATATATACCTATTAAATCTATTTAACACATAGGTAGTATATTTCACTTGTTATTATGAAACTAATACATGTTTATAAAATACAGTGTTTTTTTTGTTACTATTTCCGTCTTAGTTAAATTAATCTAAAATTTTAACTCCATTTAAGAAAATTATTGTAAAATTTCTTTACCCCCTTTAAATATATTATCACATGTTACATGGGAGACCAATCAAATTATTTTCAAGACAACTTTTTTTTATAGCTTACTACCACAAACTTAAAAAAATATGTAAGTCACGATATCATACCATACACTTACAAAATATTTTTTTTTTCAAAACCGTTTTCCTATAATTAGCCAGATTTATTTGCAAGAAAACTTAGTAGTTCGCGTTAATAATATACATACCCGAATGTAGACACACATCCAAAAGACTCAAAACGTCGTTGGAACTCCATCAAACTCCAGTACCATAAAACACGAACAAACACAAGGTACGTTCAAGTTATAATACCTAGTGAACGACCATATACCATAATTTAACACATAGGTAGTATATATACATCCGCATATATACCTATTAAATCACCCAAAACATACTCGTTACCATACATGTCAGATCAACCAATCGCGTCATACACTCGTTTTTCCATACGAGAAATCACCATCTTACCACAAGGCACAAAACCCATCACTAAAACCAGTCCATATCGTGTGACCCCATAATCACACAACATGACTATAACCCAAAAGAATAACACACTCAAAAGTATCCATATCGTAGGCAACCGTTACATAAACCCATATACTATACATATACCAATAATCCACATCTCATCATATACAAGCAAGTACTAACCCTCTTTCATGTAATCATACTTAGGAACCCATTGAAGTTGTGGTACTTGTTTTACTATGTTGGCCACCATACTTATACAATTACCCTTTCCTTAATGTACTCCCGCCTATGATGACACTTATAAGAATCAATACAACACATAACACATAAATCCATCAACTCACCTAAGCACATAGCCACATAAACAATAAGGTCAAAAACTCCAACTATTAAAATAACATAGTCAAACTCTTGAAATACATAAATCAATAGTCTAGCTAAAACAGCATAGACTAAATCCAAAATGAAAACATAATCAGTTATAAGTCATGTCGCCCATAAGAGTGGAAACAGCTTAAAATCCTTCATATCCGCCTACTCCTAATAACTCGAACCACCACATGATTCTTAGGGGACATGACTTAAACATCAAAAGAAAAATACTATACCTCAGGTACATAAAATAACCCAACAAAAGATAGAAACTACCATGTACCAAATTATGTACTATAATGTACATTTTAATCAAAATACAACAATGACTAGCGTGGATGATTATGGTTCAACCTGCACTAGTCACAACCCGAAAAGAAAATAACATGTGGCTAAGTATGAACCATAGTAGTTCATAACTTAACAAACATCACAAAATAACATCCAAACACATCAATTATTATAAAATGCACACATACTCCTATGACGCCTATATGCAGGGACCCTTAAGCTATAGACTAGGCTACGCGACTAGGCAACATAATTCTCTATAACCTTTGTCTCTGATACCATTCTGTCAAACCCCGCCATGGTGGAATATGGGGCGTGACGTATGGATATCATCACAACATGGCGTGTCTATAGAGATAACTAAATGAAATAAGAAATGTCATAAAATAGTGACACTAATGTCATGACAATATCTTAACAAAGCAGGAGTCTAGGCAAGTAGGTAACAGTCCTACCTCTTACCCAAGACAAACAATACATAAACAAAGCAAACATATAGGTGTCAACAGTATCACTTATAAAACAAACAAAAGAAACTAAGAAGGAACGGGGATCTCCTTCTATATGCCATCCTAATGCCTCTAAAACTAGCCACTTCTATTCTTAAGCTTAACCACATTCTCACCTAAAAGAGACACTAAAACACGTCAATATAAAGTTGGTGAGAGTCATAGGTTTAGACTCCAACGCCAAAACCAAACCATAAGCTGTGAACAACAACCACTAACAAAAGAACATATGGACAATGTGATACAAACTTGCATTAACAATTAATATTCAAGATTTAACAACCAACCAAATCCAAGGCTCCCAGCCTTACCAAACACCATGGTACCATAGGCGCCCATACACCTATGTACCAATCCTAAGGCCTCGCCTTGTCATTATCCATTGGTCCCATAGATGCTCACACATCTATGTACCTCCCCAAGGCCCCGCCTTGTCAACATCCCCTTGGTACCAAGTCAAAACATAAAACAATCATGAATCAACTAGCAATTAATCACATAAGTATGCACAAGTCCATCACCAAACACAAAACATTCACAACATAATTTATAAAAACAAGATAGTGTCTCTTCCATCCCATCTGGAAGTCAAAATCATTAGTAGACATGGGACTATGAAACTCACTTGATTGAGCTTCTCTAAAAACCAGCGCACTAGCAAAAAGCTAACAAACAAAACACAAAATCAAAACATGAGCCAATCTCTAAAACGGCTCATCAACCTATGATGGACATCTAACCTTCTCCCATATATATACCTCATTTATATGCTCTAAGCATCTCATTACACCCCTCTATAAAGCCATTAACTTAGTTTACTTCATAACCCGTCCCGTTAGCATTTTACCCAAAACAGTCCCGGTTTTTAGGTCTCCAAACTATAAGCCAAACGCCCACCTAACCATACCTATGACCTCTGTAAAGGAAACCCTATGCACTTACATATGTTTTATAAATCCTCCTTTTTGCCCCAACCTTAAAGCTACTGTTAAGGCCCCGATATATATATATATATATATATATATATATATATATATATATATATATATATATATATATATATATATATATATATATATATATATATATATATATATATATATATATATATATATATATATATATATATATATATATATATATATATATATATATATATATATATATATATATATATATATATATATATATATATATATATATATACTTTCGTCTATCCGGATTTTACTGATTTTACACATACAAAAAGTTTGTTATGATTAGGGGGTCTTACCCTAACCCACATTCTTAGCCCCAATGCAAATAATTCCTATAATATATAAACCAACTCCAATGTTCGTTTGAAAGTCCCAATACAACCCTAAGTACCCCAAACAACCCAAAACATAAAAAGAAAACAGGCTGATTTCAAAACTATTTTGACCTCCGACTGTTGTAACCTGTTTTTGACCCACTTCCCGACCTCCAATTTAGTTCTCGTTTCTTGCATTTGAAATCCACTTCAATTACCTTTCCAGGGATACTTGGATCGTAAAATAAGAGTTTGTATAACTCTCTATATGATCAAAACAATTGACCTTAAATTCTGCCCAGTTTTTAAAAAACGAATTCAATTAAATTAACCTAATTAATTACCCATAACTCCACTAATTACAAGCCCTAATTCACCTAATCATTATAATATCATTATTATACATATTTTAATTTAAACCCTAACCTAAATCCATCATAAGATGATTATAAAAACATTAAAACAATTAAATTGAAAAGGGTTATTGAAGGTTTTACCTTAGATTTAATGGAAACCAAGATTTTTATGAAGAACCCTAATTTTCTTGAATGTGCCGTCGGTTTTAAACTTCCAAGAGAAAAAAATATGATTTTTGATTTATTAGAAAACCTTATAGAGTGTGTACACAAATCCTAGTCCAAGTATAAGCCCACTTTCCATTTTTTCTTTTTTTTCTTTAAATCGTGTATAACCGACCTATACCCTCTTTTTTTTTATTTTTTTTCTTTTTATTTATTATTACTACTTTACTAAAATTTCCTTAAATTTACTTAATTTATTTCAGCCCCTAAAGTTTCTAAAATCTCAAAACCGAGAAACTAGTCAATTTTACGCGTTTACCGTAAAAGACGTAAAATATACAGTTTTAATAAAAATCTCAAATTTTGAAATAAACTTTATAACTAAGTCATAAAGGACTTAAAACCATCCCGTAAATTATTCCCGTGACTAAATACCTCATCCGAGACCTCAAAATGCTAAACCGTAAATCGTAAAAAATACAATTTTCTATAATACATATACGTATACGTAAACCACTAAATAACACCATCTCATTTCATAGTCACTACTATGTGAGCTCATGAACATGAAATCATCACACATCGTTTCACTCACAAGGAACCTCATACCGGAAACGATAACCAAACCACAATCTATACACACCAATTAGCACATAAACACGTAAAGACACGTAACTAGCACAAAATAAAACTAAGTGACAAACCTCGAAACCGCGGTTGTCACACTTAGGCAGAGTCTGTGGGGGTTTTCCCAAAATAGATGATTTAGGGCATTTAACCGCATTTGGTTGACGAGCGGCGGATGGTTTACCCAATTCAGACTTTCCTTTCATTTTCTCAATGAGTTTTTGTAGCTCACTGATGGCTATGTCCCTTTCTTGTAGTTGAGCTTTGAAATCATTTATTTCGAAAACTTTTTCATTTAATTGTCAAACCGAAGAAGCTGCCATTTCTTGACACTTTTTATAATTATGAGATTTTTCACCTTTTGTAAAGCAAGTTCAATAGAAATGGAGTGTTTCTCAAGTTGGGAAAAACTTTTTGAAAGTTTGTTATATGATTGAATTTGTTTCGAAAGCTCAACTTCAAGATTGTGACATTTCTCGTCCGTTTCTGACACTAGACATGCTACATGTCAATATTGATCAAGATCGGTATACACACCAAGTATAGCATTCATATGGTCAGCATAAAAGTATTCCTTAGAAAGTCGATCAATTTCGTTAGAAAGTTGGTGTTCTTGTGTCTTCAATTTAATTTGAAGAAAATCAACTTCATCTTCAAGAGATTTAACATATCTTAAATCAGTTGTCATTTCCTCAGTGAGAGCTTTATAAAACATTTCCACATTATTTGAAAGATCATCGATGGTTGGAACAATACATTGTTGAATGATGACTTCTACTTGTGGGTTAGGTATAATATTCCAAACGGTATCTCTAGAAACTTTTTCATAATCGACGACACCTTTGTATAAATTTAAAACCCCTTATTTTATAAACTCAAATTGCTGAACACTTGTACTTTTCTCATCCCATTTACGTTTTTCATCCAAAATTTGTTTTTCTAAAAAAAATGATTGTTTTTTGAAACCCCTTTTTAAAGAAACTTTCTTTTCCGTTTCAGGACTCGGTGGTGGAACATTTGTATAAATCTTTTGTTCTTTGGAAATTTCTTTTTGATGAACAAACTTAATATAATGATCAGAATCAGAAAGGTTTATTAAATCACTTAACTTCGATCGACTTTCTTCTTTTTGACGAATAATTTCGTGGCAGTTAGGGGAAAGCATAAGAGCAAGATTATCAACATAACAACCAATATCATAAAGGCCATGCTTGATGGCTTGAACGTTCTTGAGATATTCAGGCTTAACAAAACTCGTTTTCATATTTCTATTAAGCATATTCATAGTTTGAATAGACAGACCCGTTTTGTAAGCAATGTTGTTTAACGTTTCGACTCTTTTTTCCAAAGCAAGAATTTTTTCAATATCCTTTTCTTCACAAGTTTTATAAAGCTCATTTTGTTCTTTGTTAACCGACTCTAACTCAGTAATCTGGAGTTTATGTATCAGCAGTTGTTCTTCAAGTTCCGATATCTTTTGTTTTGACATATGAATTCCGTGTGTTACTTCAGAACAATATTGTTCGTTGAGCACCTTACGCTCATATACCAAACCATTAGCTATTGCAACTCGTCGATCAGCTTCTTTTACATAATCACACTCTTTAAGCCTGTCTATCTCCTCGGCTAAGGATGTGTTTGCTTGCTTCAAACATTTATTAGCCTCTTTGTTTTCCTCAATTTCATGTTTTAAAGAATCAATAATAGATGCAAGCAAATCACGGTCCTCATCCGAGTCAGTATTCTGAGCAGCATTACCATCATCATTACACATATGCTGTGAATCCGTAGAGATATTGCTATCCTTCGTGTTCATTACATATGTGTCATTGATGCTTTCGGGTTGCTTAGGATGCCATTTCAATTGGCTCAATATCAAAGATAGGTCCAGAAGTATCAGCATTCTTTGGAATCACTTCTTGAATCTTTGCCATGTACACATAATGTGCCTCCAACTCTTGATCATCGGCTTCATCATCAGTGTCATCACGCCAGTCAACTTCATATGCTGGGAGTAGAATCCCTGCTTCTTCTTTCTTACACAACAGCATCATTTCCTTGTGATATCCCGCATCCTTAACCCGTTTTGGCTTCTTACATTCCCTAGCCATGTGCCCAAATCCCTTGCAATTAAAGCATTGAATCCCAGTCTTCTACATAACTTGAGTGCCTACAATATCTCTAGCCCCAACTTGATTCGGCATCCTCTGATTATCATACCTAGCATCACGATCATACCTAGGTGCATGATCAACTTCCTTATATCTAGCATTGGATGATGATCTGAGGTTTTTGTTGGTAGGTTTGTAGATTTTCTTATAAGTTCTGGTGAGTGAAGACATGAGTTCTTCAATCTTCTTGTCCCTTGAAGTTTGTTCATCATCACTATCTCCATCTGACTCGGTGTCATACTTTAGAGGTGGAGTGGGGACAATTGCTTTTGCTTTGTTTCTAGCAGTGGCTAGAGGTTTGGTGGATGAGTTAGATGACCTTGAGGAATGTGTAGGTGGTTGTTGACGGGGAACGGGTTTTGTTGAAGTAGCAGCCAGAAAAGCAATAGAGTAATCAGACCGTTCTGATTTTTCACCCCTTAGTTCATTCACTTCATCCTGATGTTGTTTCGAGATATCATAAAGTTTGTGATAAGAGATAGTCTTGATATCTTCCCTTGGTTTAAACAAGGTCACAAACCTTTGCCATTCCGGATTGAGTTGAAGTAGAAACTAAACATTGGCATGATGATTGGAGATGGTGCACTGATTTTGACAAGCTCATTCATCATTTTGTAGAATCTCGAGTAATATGAGTCAATGGATTCACCATCTTCAAATGTGAATATTCCAAACTCCCAAAGTAAATTAGTCTCGAGATCTTGAACATTGATCGACTCACCGTGCTTCAATCGATGAATTGCATTCCACATTTCCATAGCATTAGGACATGCATCAACCGTGGAATAGATATCGTTATCAATACTAGTGAGTATGTAGTTCACAACATCAGCTTCAGCTTGGAGGAGTTTCTTTTTCTCAGCAGGACATGTATCGAAATTCTCCATGGCTCGTGTAGTTGATGAAGTACCATCCTCTGCTTGTGTGGTAATGGGTCTGATTTCAAAAACTGGAGGTGGATTCTCAAGGCAGTGACAAAGAGCAGTTCGGTTCTCTTTTCCGTCGAAAAATGTGAGGAAACGAGATCTCCATTGAACGTAGCAACCGGCAGTAAGCACTGGTGGATTACCATTACCACCTTGTTCCAAACGAATTTGATTGGCAGTTGCATTGCTGATGTTGTTGTTAGACGTGGTAAATGCTTGTGAATGGATTACAGATCTTAGTAGATTTGTTGTGATGAGGTGATGTTCGTTTGCAAGTATTAAATTTATATTACAAGGTTTAGACAAAACAAGGGACTAGAAGATAAACACGGGCAAGTATACCCTTTTGTTCGTAATATAGCTTTGTAGTGGTAAGCCAGGATCGTTCGCTGAGACTTAGTTTCGTTTTGGTAATCAAGATAACAATTGAAGAAATAAATGTTTGAAGTAATATCAATAATAACAAATATGACTAAATGGGATAGTTCGTATAAGTTCGTGATGATGATAATAATGATCGAGATATGTTTGTGTATGTAAAGTGTGATAATCTTTTTTCGTCAAAATGGCGTTTACACAATTTACTTGGGTTGATTCAAGACTTATGTTTATTTAAGCAATTAAGCTCAAAACAAGTTGCCAACAAGTTCAATATTTTATCAAGTTTCTAAGCGAATTTCTCCAACCAAAGATTCATGACCATAAACAAGTTCTAGAAAACTTATTATAACAATTTGCGTTTCTCAACGCCAAACTATCGTAACAAATCAACTTAGATAAAATATGGATTGTAGAACTAGGAGTTAAAATGGTTCTACAACATTAGCTTGAAATTATTTATAAAGGATCATATCATAGCATCATCACTAGTTATATTCACATACCCATATAGTGTTGTGATGAGATGGCATTTATACATGATCTCATCGTTCTTTTCGGGCTTTCAATGCATAAAAATGTCATAAAATACCATATATATGCTTGTGTTTGTTTACTTGTGTATTTTAGGTATGGATATCGTGAAAAAGACAAAAGATCACAAGAAACAAGGAAAAACGGACACGAGAAACGAAGCCGTACAAAGAACCGGGCCCTAGTTCATGAATTATCCAAGATTAAACCTTGAAGACTTCAAGATATGCAAGACTTATCCTCAACTTGGAATAAATGACACTTAAAACCCTTGTGAATTCATAATTACAAGTTTGGTCCCTTAAGTTTGTCAAAATTGCAAAAAGGTCCTTCAACTTTGAAGAAATGACAAGATTAGTCCCTCAACTATTCAACATTGTCAAATATGGTCCCTCATGAAGGCAAACATCTATTGAAGACCTTTGAAGATCAAGAAAGTCCTAATTCAGTCCTTCAAGTATGGAAAATGGCAAAAACAACCCTTTAAACCTTTTCACCAAAGTTTTGTGGCAAAAGTATAAACCTGGAAAGTTTATTAACAAAGGGAATTCGTTTTGTGGGCTGAAATTCTTATTATACATACTTTGCCAAAGAACAAGGACTGCTTTTGCCCAATTCCAAACTTTCAAATTCATATTGCGCCAAACAAACACCTATCCCCCATTTTCGGATCAAAACTTACCACTGTAGCACGTGATGAACCCAGAATTACCACTCACTTAACCAAAGGGTAAAATGAAATTACCTTGGCACATGTGTGATTCACGCATGCAGAAACTCATCCCAACAACAAAACCCTCAATCCCATTACCCAATGGACCCCATACTCAACCTTCTCCACAAAAGAAAACACAACTTTCTCCCCAAGGTAAATGACGTGTCAAGATCAACAGCTAAGAGTCATAGCTTAAATCCAAAGCTATTTTGAACGGTTTTGATCATTTTGGACAGCTCATATCAAGGATTCGTCTAGAAGCACTCAAGGATAAATTGGGAAATTCACATCTAGGGTTTATGAATAGTGTTAGGTTAGCATTTGCCTAGAAAAGGAGACCTCAACCTGTGAGAGTCCCTTTGTTCCAGATTTTGGCTATAAATCTTTGTAATTCCTTTTTAGTTAAATAAAATTTGATTTTATGAAAATATGTGAAATCTCTTTTGTGTTTATTAAAAGTTGGTGTTGGAATAGCTAAAATCTGAGTTCCATTTGATCTCTTAGACCTTCCTTAATCTTGTGGTTAAGGCACGTCTATGTTTATAAGGGTTTCAAAGGTTCAAAAACATTGAAATCCTTGTTACTGTTTTGGTTATTCTCTTGTACTAACCCTTAGCCAAAGGCCTTAATCTCCTTCAAGCTTGTTGACACCAAGCCTGAGAAGAGTTTTGAGCTCTTGGTTGAGTTGTTTGCTCATTTGTGTTGAAGAAATATCATAATCAAAACCTTGTTCTGCTTTGAACATCAACAGGTTTTGATCTTCCTTTTTGAAGAACCTTGGTCTTGTTCTAGTTGTTGAACAGGGTCCAAGGAGCATAGTTGGTCCTCCTTGGATGTTGTGGAGGACAGGTATAATCCCTTATTTAAGTTTCCCCTAAATATTTCATGTTATTACCTGTTTTTGATTATGAGCTTTGATTTTGTGTTCTTGTGTTTGAGGTTGTGATTTTTGTGTTTGAATCTGTTAGTTGTCACCTAGGAAGTGTTTTTGATTCATAAAATCAGTAGGTTATTAGTGAGAATCACAAGTTGCTTTGAAAAATGGTAGATTAAGGGTTGTTTTGGATAACAACCTGTTTTGGATTTGTGCGATTTTGAGTTGATGCTTTGTGTTGGAACATATCTCATAAGTGCTAAGTGATATTTATCTGCAAGCTTTGTGCATATAATCACCTAGAATAAAAAATAGGCTCTAAAATCTTGTAAACTTGTTGAAATTGGCTGCAATTTAAGGGACACCTAGATCTAATCATAGACTAGGGTTAACAAGTGATTAAACCTAGTTAGTTACACCAGTGAAGTAGGATTTGAGTGTTGAAATTGGATTTTTGGTCATTTATATCAGCAAAGTGTTCAAGTGTTCTTGAAGTTCATACCAGCAAGTGTAATTTGCTTTGATCTTGTTCCATACTTTGATTCAGTGATTGATTTAAGTTTGTTTGTGCTTAATCATAGTTTATATAGTTTGTGTATGCATCTGGTTGAATTTGGAGTGCTTATTCTAGCTTAAAACTGCTTAAGTGTTCATAACTGCTTAATATCCATGTCTGTGCTAGATCTGAGCATTGTTTGATTTTTCTGTGCTAATTGGTGATACTGAAGTGTGTGTTTGTGCTTGATTGTGACTCCTTGTGATTAACTAGATCACTTGGGTGCCCTTGTCTTCCAATAAAACATATAGAATCTCTCTAAAAAGCCAGGTCAAATAGTCAAGGCAGTGGGAACCAGTTCCTACTGAAAGTTCCCCCTGCTAGTGTTAATTGGACATCAGCTTATCAATAAGCTATTCTAGCTTATTTTAACCAGCAACAACTTTGATTTTGTGATAGGTGCTCATTATTTGACCCATTTGTTCATACTGGAGCATTTGGTGGGTTGACTTTAGGGTTTGACTAGAAAACCAACTTAATTGACTTTTTCATAAGTGCTTATTGGCTTATTCCAGCTTATTGGTTTTGCTTATTGGATTTTGGTTGATTGATTTGGCTTATTGAAGTCATTTGTAACATTTTGCAAGTTGAACCAAGTTCTGAGGTGCCCTAGAACTAAAACCCGACTATTTTGTCTTTTAGTGGATTTGTACTTGGCTTATTTCTGGCTTATTGAGTGTGCTTTTTCAAAATTTCTTTTTACAGATCTCTTTAGTATCCCAAAAGAAGGTTGTGTGTCAAATTAGAGCTTATGGGATAGCTTATTGCTTAATGGGCTTATTGGCCCAATAAGGATAAATTGTTTGTTCATTAAGTTGTGATAAGCTTACTTTCAGCTTTTAGGCCTTCAGAGTTTTGTGTTTAGAATTAAATTTTGAGCCAGATAGTGCTTTTCCAAGTCATTTGGGCTTATTTTGACTTTTTGGGCTAAAAAGCCCAATAAGCTTGACTGTTTTTGCTTTTGACCTATTTGGGGGCCCAATAGGGGTACTCTAGTCATTTCACTTTCATTTTCTGTTTATTTAGGTTAAAATAAACTAGGTTGCAATTTTTTAGAATTTTTTATAATTTTTGGATTTTTAATATTATTTTAATATTATTTTATTATTATTTTCTAAATTTCACATTTTTGCACTTTTTATATTTTTCTTAGCTTAAATACATTAAAATAGGAATTTTGCAACTTTTAGATTAATTTTATCACCTTTAGATTAATTTTTATAATTATTTTAAGTTTTAATAGTTTTTAAATCATTTTAAATAGTTTTTATTAGTTCATAAATTTCTAAAAATAGTTTTTAATCTTTTTAGGTTATTTTAAAGGTTTACCAATTGAAAAATCTTTATTTGGGCTTTCTGATAATTAATTTGATTTTTAGGGCTTTAATTAGCATTTAAAAATTAATATTTTATTAATTAAAAGGTTTGAAAAAGTTTTGATCATTGGTAAACTCTTAGTTTATTTATTTTGATTTTTGGTGAATTTTTTGTAATTTTTAGAATTAATTTTTACTTTTGTACTTTTTACGGTTTTACGTTTAGTCATAGTATTAATTAATTTCACGTCTTCGTCATCCTCTTTTCTCATCCCCTTCTAACCAATATTAATCTCAAACTAATTACGAATTATTCACACACATATACCTCCTTGGGAAACGAACTTCAATGGGTCATTAGTGTTTGATTTTCCTAAATCATCACTTAATACTTTTCCCTACTTTACGCTTTTATTACTAAAGAGTGGTAAAACACTACAATCATTTTGGCGCCACTGCCGGGGAGGTGTGTCGTGATTAATTTGTTTTGTTGTTTTTAATATTAACCATAAATAGTATTTGTATTAGTAGAAATCTGCTAATACTATATTGTATTAAGTATCACAATCAATACAAAATATCTCCAAAAGTGTGAAAACACAACCTTAATTGGGATTTGATCTCCTAATTATTGTATTCGATTCTCAAACAAAAAGAAAAAGGCAAAAATAGATAAATACTTTCGTGAAGCTCGATTTTGAAAAATACGAATTATAAGGTGGGTATAAGGCGGGTATTATCAAAATATACCCTAAGGAAAAAGGCTCTTAAGTGCTTCGCGCCGCCTCGTTTCCCCGCTTGCTTGTGAGTATTTTGAGATTGAAGGCTAATCGAGGGTTTTGTCGCCCGAAGTATTATTACGTATAATATATTTGCTTGGTTTTCTTTGTGATTAAACCCTCTTGAAAATTTTGGTTTTCACCAAAGTTCTAAGGTCGTTCGAAGGCGTTCACTCCATGTGATCGTTTTCATTCCTTTGAGGCTTCTTTAATCAAGAGTTTGATTCGAGGAGAGATTTGGTAGATTGTTGTCTACAAAGATACACCAAAATCCAAAAAATTAAAAACAATCAAAAACACAAAAAAAAAATTGAAAATTCACAAAACACCCAAAAAGAATCTTCTTTGCTCACCTCCCATTATTCGTGAAGTTTATGATCACTCGTAATCAAGCAAAACGAGCTCGTAAACGTCTTCAAAAGCAAGCAAATCAAGAGACGTTGATTGAAGAACAACCTCCAATTATTGAACCTATTGTAGAACAAGAAGTCGTCATGGCTAATCGTACTATGATGGAGTTGCTACAAGCACCCACCGAGGGTTTTGGAGAGGCCATTGTGATTCCCGCTATCCTTGCGGAGAATTTCGAGATTAAGACGGGTTTAATGTCTATGTTGCAAGCTAATAAGTTTAGAGGTCATGAGAAAGACAACCCGCATTACCACATTAGGAATTTAAATCGTCTCACCGCTACTAGAAAGTTTAAGGATGTTCCACATGACGCCATTAAGATGATGATGTTTCCATACTCGTTAGATGGACCCGCTAAAATTTGGCTTGAGAAAGAACTGCCAAATTCAGTTTTGACATGGGGTGATCTCGTTTCTAAGTTTGTGAACAAATTTTTTCCACCATCTAAAACAACACATTTGAAAATTGAGATTTCAAGATTTGTACAATGAAATAATGGAAGTTTTTCAATGGCATGGGAACGATTCAAAGAAATGTTACATGAATGTCCACACCATGATTTTTCGGAATTGCATCAAATTGATACTTTTTATAATGGGCTTAATGATCATGAACGAGATTACTTGAATGCCGCCGCGGGTGGTAATTTTTTGTGCAAAACGACCGATGAAGCTTTAAAGATTATCGAGAATAGATCTAAGGTTTATAGCCCTTGTAACACACCGAGTGTTGCCAATTTGGGTTCGTCATCGTCGTCATCGTCTCGTAGCATTAATGCCTTACATGATGAAGCTAATGAGGAAAATCTGTTTTTCGAAAGATTTGCTAATCTTATGACTCATTGGAAAGCTCAAGAGGCTTTGAATTCCCCTTCGGTTAAAGCGGTAGAAAAGAGTTGTTTGTCTTGTGGTGGAGCTCATGATCTTTCCAAGTGCATTACCACCGGTGGTAACACTTCGAGTGCTTATGTAGCAACGCGAACTTATAACCAAAACGGCCAAGGTTCCCGCCCAAATCAAGCTCCACCAAATCAAAATGCTAATAACTATCGAAACAACAATCAAGGTGGTAATTATCAAGGAAATTCACCCAACTACAACAAAGGGAATTATCAAAGTGGTAATGGAAAAGTTACTAATCAAAAGCAAAACCGTGATTTTCAAAACACTACACAAGGTTTTCAAAATGCTCACACTAAAAATCTTCAAGGAGAATTTTTGGATTATGCTAAAGCAAATGATGCTAAATTTGATAACATGCAATGTGAGATGATTAGCTTAAGATCCGAGTTGAAAAGCGAGCTTAAAACGAACTTGCTAATTAACTTAAAACTCATGCAAATAAAATGGAGGGAAATGTCCAACGTCTTCAACAAAATCAACAAAAGATGGAACAAGGACAACATGAGATTAAGCAAGAATTGTTAAAAGCGGATTTAAGGCAATCAAAATTTGAGGACCGAATGGCAAAAATGTTTGAAGCAATCATGTGTAAACCCTTGATGAGACGGCTTTTATACATGATCTCATCGTTCTTTTTGGACTTAAAATGCATTAAATATCATCAAAATACCCAAATATATGCTTGTGTTTGTTGCTTGTGTATTTTTGGTGCGGATATTGAGAAAATGACAAAAGATCACAAGAATCACGCAAAAACGAACACGGGAAACGAAGCCGCACGATGAACCAAGCCCTAGTGAGGAATTTTCCAAAGAAAACCCTTGAAGATTTGAAGAATATTGAAGATTGGTCCTCCAAGTTTGAAGAATTGACACTTTATACCCTTGTATCTTCATAATTACAAGTTTGGTCCCTAAATTTGTCAAAATTACAAAAAGGACCCTTAACTTTGAAGAATTGGCAAATTTAGTCCCTCATCAAATCTAAATTACCAATAATGGTCCTTCAAGAAAGTCAACAATCAAGTCAAAGCCTTGAAGTTGAAAACATGCCAAAATCAGCCCTTGAATATTGAAGGAAATTCATGTTTAGTCCTTGTTTCAAGTCTTTATAATATTTGTGCCAAAACTGACAACTCCCCAAAGATATTTACAAAGGAAAAATAATTTGGGCGATTTTAATACAAAGTGAAGAAAAGGAAAACATGAGGGGGCAATTTTGGGAGACAATTAAACCCCACCAGCCAACCCCCCACTGACACGTCATCAAACCCGACCCACCCGAACCATTTACCCGTTTACCCAATACCCAACCCGGTTGACCCTTAAGTAAATAACACGTTTAATTTTAAACGTGTTCTTTATCCCCTTAAACACATTTACCCTAAACCCAAAAAAATCAAAACACATGTCTTTTCCATATAAACCCTAAATTTTTCCCCAAAATTAAAAATTGATGATGAAGACCTAATCTACTCCAGATTAGTGATTGATCATAGATTAAACCAAAACCCACTTTTAATCCCCCATCACTCTCACTCCCTGGTCCCCAAAACCCCACCCATTGGCAAAAAGACAAGGGCACCAGAGAATCAACGACTCTCAATGGTTTCGTGTCCTCCAAACGAAATCAAACGCTCAAGAACGATTGATCCAGCCTGTCTACCACAAACGTCCAAGGATTTGCACATGGTTTTCAAGAATCATTCAAAAGATGGATAATTTTCAGCATATTCGCATCTCAAACAAGGGTATTTCTGGAATTTAATTAGATTAGGGTTTCGTTTTATTTTTGATTCTAGAATGATCCGAGGGGTCTATAAATGAGGACCAACTTGTGGTATCCCATTTTTTTTTCTTTGTCTCGGATTTTATGTAAAAAACCTTTCTTTTAATGAATGAAAAGTTGGCAGTTTTTTTATTACATCCGAGTTCCAGTTTACGTTTATGTTTTAAGATTTAAGTTGATTATTTTTAAATTTGAGTTGTGAGTTGTTCTTGTTAAGTTATTAGTAAGTGAGTAAAAGGTTTTCAAAATTTCTAGGTTTAAGTTATCATCAGTTTCAGTTATACTTAAAGCATTCGAGTGTTCTAAAAAAATAATATAAAAAAAAAGAGGACTTATGTTTAACTTGTGCACTTACTGAATCAAGACCTTCGGTCTTGGTTCTTGAATCTCGTTTTAATTCTTAGTAGCTTAATTATCCTACTCAGGGTGCTTCGGTTCAGTTGTTGAACCCCAACGAACCACCCCACTCTCATTTTATTGTCCAAGAACCCCTGCCTCACCTAGTTGTTGGTAGAGGTCAGGGGAGCTTAGCCGGCCTTTGTAGGACGTAAACAAGGGCGGGTATTATACTCTCAACCTTTCCTCATTTTTTTACTTATTCTAATTTACTAATTGTGTGATTGTTCTTGTGAGTAATGCCTGTTTGTGTTAGTTTAGTTTTGTCATAAGTTCCCGATTTGAGTTTAAAACCTGCTTGTTTGGAATTGTTGGTTCGTAGTAAGAGTTTGTTGTAATTCAGGGGGTACTTGTTAATCTTGCTGTAAGAAAGGGATTGTTGAGATTATCTGTTGGTATGCTCGTATTTGATGTGTTTGTGGTGCAAGAATAAATCTGAGAACCTTACTTTGTAAAGACTAAAGCTAGAAGTCAGTTTTATACAATATGCTCATTCTCTTATATCAGATTTGATATAGTTAAGTGTGTAGTGCATCGTTAAGTTGAGGATTAGTTTAGTCTAGCTTTTCTTTCCCTTGTTTCGCCTTATATGTGGTCCTTTTGACTTGCTGAAATCAAACTTTTACACCTTTATTGTGCTCTAAGTTTTTATAAGCTGTCATTCTCATTTGTATGCCTTTCTTTGAAAAATTAGTAAGCATTCGTTCCTTATAGCCTGAAGTAGGAAAGAGTTAAGCTGGTTGTGGTACACACTTGTGTAAACTGTCGGTTTGTACCCTGTATGATTGATCACTATTGGTTGGTGTAATTTGCTTAAAGCTTGAAACCTGCCTGCTTGTTTACCATCGCTTGTGAATCAGTTTTCGTTGATGCGTGTATTGCCTCGTTGTTTTCTGTTAGCTTAGAACACCCCCCACACGCCAACTGCGGGTGAGGGTTTGATTGTCCAAAAAAAAAAAAGAACCAACCAAAGTACCAGATAACAAAAGGGGGGCATTTGCCCACCATTACAACAAAAAAAAGAGGATTCCAGGTCTGAGACCTGTTTTGTTCGATTAAAGGGTTTTTAGGCTCAACTTGGACGTGTGTTTGTGTTTAAGTAAGTAAAGGTTCCTGTGCTCAAGTGTAAAAAAAAAAAAAAAGAAAAAAAAAATATTTTCAAAAATTTTGGCGTGGCCAGGACTCGAACCTGCGCCACCACTGCCAAAGCACACACACACTACCATCCTGCCCTTGGGTCTTTTACTGACCAAGGGAGGAAACAAAAGATACTTAAGGTCATTTGAGATTGGGATTATTTAAACAAGTCGTGGCTTAATAAGCCATTTGTGGCTTATTCTTTAAGTTCTTTTGCCCCAATTTAGTTTTCCTAGGAAAGTTATTCAATTTTAGATTTTTATAAACTAAGTTGATATTTTTCCTTTTATTTATTTATTTTTTATGCATTTTTATTTAGCCGTAATTTAATAAATAGATTAAAAATAGAAAACAGTAATTTTAATTTTAGGAAAAATAATTTTTAAGTTTTAATTTAGGTCCTTGAGGTTTTCATCTAGTTAGATTTTCAAAAACTTTAATTTTTAATTTTATTTAATTTTAGGTTTTTAATTAAACTTTAAAAATTAATATAAGATTATAAAAAAGGTTTTAGGAACTTTAAATTTCATTTTTCTCTTAGTTATAATATTCTAGGATTTTAGAAATTTTTTAGAATTTATTTTATAAACTTTTTATTTTTTGCATTATTTTTTTATTATTTTATTCATAAAAATTAAAAGTTTTATTTTTAACTTTTTTTCATTTTTTCTAGATTCTAGACATTAAATTAGGAACTTTTTCACTTTCCAATTAATTTATAGGCTTTTCAATTAATTTCTAGATTTAATTTAAGGTTTAATACATTTTAATAGTTTTTAAGTGTTAAAAAATAGTTTAATTTGATTCTAAAATTTTTAAAAATAGTTTTTAGCTTAATTAGGATATTTTTGAGGTTTACAAATTATAAATTCTTGTTTAGGGCTTTTTAATAATTAAAAGTGATTTTTAGGGCTTTAATTAGCATTAAAAAGTCATTATCTAATTAATTAAAAGGTTTTAGCAAGTTTGGATTTTTTGTAAACTCTTAGAATATTATTTGGGATTTTTAGTAATTTTTATAAATTCTTAGGTTGAAATTTTTATTTTTGTTGTTTTTACGGTTTTACGTTTACGCCTTTTTCGCCGTAGTTTAATACGTTTTCGCAACCGTCTTTTCTTTCCTTTCTCATTTCTTTTCTTCTTGTTCATAATCACAAACATCATTAATAAATTCTTAACACAACGCACTTGCCTCCTTGGGAAACGAACTTGCTTGGTCATTGGTGCTCGGTTTTCCTAAACCGACACTTAACGCTTGCCCTATTTATTGCTCTTTTCCTAAAGGGTAGTAAAAACACTACAATCATTTTGGCGCCGCTACCGGGGAGGCGTGTTGTGTTTTGGTTGAACCATTGTTGTTTTTATATATAGCCATAAAAGTATTTGTATTAATAGCACTCTATTAATACGTATTATCGTTTTTCGGTTTTTGTGTGAATATTATTACTATATTGTATACGTAGAACAATAAATTTACAAGTACTCCAAATACGTGAGCAATCACAACCTTGATTCGGGATTTCATCACTCGATCATTGTATTCGAATCTCAAACCAAATAAAAAAGGCAAAAATAGATAAATACTTTCGTGAAGCTTGATTTTGATAATACAAACTATAAGGTGGGTATAAGGCGGTTGTATTTCACGACCTAAAGGAAAAAGGCTCTTAAGTGCTTCGCGCCGCCTCGTTTCCTCCGCTTGCTTGTGCGTATTTGATTTTGAGAGTGAATCGAGGGTTTTGCCGCCCAAAGTATTACTAAGTATCATGTATATTTTCTTGGTTTCATTTGATTAAACCCTCTTGAACGATTTGGTGTTCCACCATCGTTCTAAAGTCATCGAAGGCGTTCACTTCACGTGATCGTTTTCATTCCTTGAGGCTTCTTTAATCAAGAGATTTGATTAAGGAGGAGATTTGTAGATTTTGGTCTACTTAATACATTCCAAAAAATCCAAAAAAAAGTTAAAAACAATCAAAAACCACAAAAAAATTGAAAAAGTAAAAATACCAAAAAGAATCTTCTTTGCTCGCCTTCTCGTTGTACGTGACGTTTATGCAAACTCGCTCTAAAGCTAGACGTGCTCGTAAACGAAGAAACAAATCACTCACTCCTACTAGTGAGGACTCTCCTATTGACGAACCCATTGTAGTGAAAGAAGCACCCATGGCTAATCGAACTATGATGGAGTTGCTTCAAGCACCCACCGAGGGTTATGGAGAAGCGATTGTGATTCCCGCTATCCTTGCGGAGAATTTTGAGGTTAAGACGGGTTTGTTGTCCATGATTCAAAACAACAAGTTTCGAGGGGACGAAAAGGACAACCCGCATAACCACATTCGCCAATTTAATCGTCTCACCGCCACGTGCAAGTTTAAGGACGTCTCAAACGACTCGATTAAGATGATGCTTTTTCCGTATTCCTTAGCGGGGCCCGCAAAAATTTGGTTAGAGAAAGAGCCACCCAATTCTATATTGACGTGGAAGGATCTCGTTTCAAAATTCGTGAACCAATTTTTTCCGCCCTCTAAGACTACGCACTTGAAAAACGAGATTTCAAAGTTTTCGCAAGAGTTTAATGAGAGTTTTTCAACGGCTTGGAATAGGTTTAAGGAAATGTTGCACGAATGTCCTCATCATGGTTTTTCCGACTTACATCAAATAGACACGTTTTACAATGGCTTGAACGATCATGAGCGTGATTATCTTAATGCCGCCGCGGGTGGTAATTTCTTGTGTAAGACGGTCGAGGAAGCATTGGTAATTATTGAGAATAGGTCTAAGGTGTATAGTCCTCGTAGCACGTCGAGTGTTCGTAAGGCTTCGTCTTCATCTTCACCTAGTTTGTCACACACCGTTGATGCTTGCCAAGTCGAGGCTAATTTGGAGAACAAAATTTTTGATATAGTGAAAGGCTTGTTAGTTGAGTTTAAAGTTGGTGAACAACCCGCTCCCGCTACGATTAAAGCGGTTGAGGTTTCTTGTATGTATTGTGGTGGAGCTCACGATTATTCCGAGTGCATTACCAACTGTGGTAACACTTCGAGTGCCTTCGCGGCCGCGGGAACTTATAACCAAAACGGTCAAGTTCCTCGCACTAATCAATTGACTCCACCGGGTTTTTCACCAAATCAAAATGCTAACAATTATCGAAACAATCAAGTTGGTTACCAAAGCAATCAAAGTAACAATTATAAGGGTAATAACAACTATGGGAATCAAGGGAGTAGTAGTAATAGCCAATTGCAAAATCAAAATCAAAACCGTAATTTTCAAAATGCAAGTCAAGGTCTTCAAAATAATAAAGAACTTCCAATAGACTTTTTGAATTACACTACTTCAAATGATAAGATTGTGGAAAACATTCAAGAGCAAATGGCTAATCAAGCTAAGGAGACGGCTAAGAATGCAAAGGAGTTAGCTACTTTCATTAAGGAAAATCTAGCCATGAGAAATGAATTGAAAAATGATTTTGCTAACCAAATTCGAGGTCAAAACAACAAGATAGAGCAAAGTCATGCTAGGCTTGAACAAAGAATTGACCAAAAAGCCGCTATCCAAGATGTGAAGTTTAATAATTTTGATGCTAAGCTTAATGCAATTTTAGAAGCCGTAATGGGAAACAAAGCCTCTACTTCGAGTGGTCTACCTAGTAACACCATTTCAAACCCGAAGGGAGAGATGAAAGTGATTACCACACGAAGTGGTAAGACACTTAAAGAACCAACTCCTCAACCAATTACTCCAACGGTGGAGGAAATTGAGGAAGAACCCGAGGTGGTGGTCGAAAAGGAGCATATTTCAAGCCCACAAAGTACCGCTCATGCCACACCTACGGTTGACCCATCACCCATTTTGGAACCCGAGATTCCAAAGGCTATGCCTATGCCCCAACCCACAACACCCTTGCCTTACCCATCGAGACTTAGGAAGGAGAAACGACAAGAGCGCGACAACTATCAATTTGAGCTTTTTATGAAAATGTTTCGTGATTTGCACTTTAATGTGAGTTTCGCCGATGCTTTGGTCATGATGCCTCGATTCGCCGCTAACTGTAAGAGTATGTTGAACAACAAGGAAAAATTACACCAAAAGTCTAGTTGTTCGTCGGTTTATCTTAATCGCATACCCCAAAAAGTCGGTGATCCCGGTAAATTTTTGATCCCTTGTGCAATTCAAGATATGGAAGAATGCTATGCCTTGGCCGATCTTGGTGCTAGCATTAACTTGATGCCACTTGCAATCTACAAGTCGCTCAATCTTCCTAATCTTACTCCTTCACGAATGTCTATTGAGTTGGCCGACCATTCCACGATTCTTGCATGTGGTTTGGCGGAAGACGTTTTTGTGAAAGTGGGGAAGTTCTACTATCCCGTAGACTTTATTGTTGTTGACATCCCCACGGATCCTCAAGTTCCTCTTATTTTAGGTCGTTCGTTTTTAGATACGTCTATGGCTTTGATTGATGTGCATGCTAGAAAGATCACCTTACGTTTCAACGACGAGGAACTTGTTATAAACGCAACTCAAAATTCTCAACTTTCTCATGTCTATTCCGTTGCTACCATAAACCTCGTTGATATGATCGATGTGGTTTGCGAGGAATTTTCACAAGAAGTTTTAGGGTTTGGTGATGAAGAAACTAGTGGCAATCCCACTATGTTAGATCCATTTCTTGATAATTCGACACCAACCTTCACTCCTTTCGAAGGTGGTGGTTTTACGTTGGAAGAATTCGATGTTCCACGTACTTGTGACGAAGACCTCGACAACTATGAGGACTTCTCGATTATCAAGGATTTTCTCAACGATTTCCCATTTCCTCCACCCGAGGAGGTTATGAGTATCGAACCCAAATCTTCACTTGAGGAACCACCTATCCTCGAGTTGAAAGATTTACCTCCTCACCTCGAGTATGTCTATTTGGAGGAGGACGACAAGTTGCCGGTTATTATTGCGAAGGAACTTTCGAATGATGAAAAAACCGCACTTGTCGATGTTCTTAAGGACCACAAAGGGGCGATTGCGTGGAAGTTATCCGACATTAAGGGAATCGATCCCAAATTTTGTACACACAAAATATTAATGGAGGAGGATTTCAAGCCAACAATCCAAAGTCAAAGGAGGGTGAACCCCAAAATTCACGACGTCATCAAAAAGGAGGTCCTTAAACTCCTTGACGCGGGAATGATTTACCCTATTTCCGATAGCCCTTGGGTGAGTCCTATTCATTGTGTCCCTAAAAAGGGAGGGATGACCGTTGTGCCAAACGATGCCAACGAGTTGATTCCCACTAGACTCGTGACCGGATGGAGAGTGTGCATTGACTATCGTAAGTTGAATGAAGCCACTCGAAAAGACCATTTTCCCTTGCCCTTCATGGACCAAATGTTGGAGCGTCTTGCGGGAAACGATTTCTATTGCTTTTTAGATGGTTTTTCCGGTTACTTCCAAATTCCCATCGATCCTCGTGATCAAGAAAAAAACTACGTTTACGTGTCCATATGGAACGTTTGCCTATCGTAGAATGCCATTCGGACTTTGTAATGCACCGGGAACTTTCCAACGATGCATGATGGCTATTTTTCATGATATGATCGAGAAGACGATGGAAGTCTTCATGGATAACTTTTCCGTGTTTGGTGATTCCTTTACTTCGTGTTTGTCGAACCTTGAGAGAATGTTAAAACGTTGTGAGGAAACCAACCTTGTGCTCAATTGGGAAAAGTGTCATTTTATGGTTAAAAGTAGAATCGTCTTAGGGGACAAGGTCTCGAAAGCGGGGATTGAGGTAGATCAAGCTAAGGTAGACGTCATCGCCAAATTACCTCATCCCAAAACCGTCAAGGGAGTGAGGAGTTTCCTAGGCCACGCGGGCTTTTATCGACGATTCATCAAGGATTTCTCGAAGATTTCTCGACCCATTACACATCTTCTTGAAAAAGAGGCACGTTTTGTCTTTGACGAAGATTGTGTACGAGCCTTTGAGATCCTTAAGAGGAAACTTACCGAAGCTCCCATTCTTGTTGCTCCAAATTGGAACCTCCCCTTTGAGCTTATGTGTGATGCAAGTGATTACGCTATTGGGGCCGTTTTGGGGCAACGTCATGATAAGCATTTCTTGCCTATACACTATGCTAGCAAGACGATGACCGAGGCTCAACTTAAATACACTACAACGGAAAAGGAGTTCCTTGCCGTGGTGTATGCATTTGAGAAATTCCGACCTTACCTCGTCTTGACGAAATGCATAGTGTATACGGACCATTCGGCTATCAAGTATCTCATGGCTAAACAAGATGCAAAGCCGAGATTACTTCGTTGGATTCTCCTCCTTCAAGAATTTGATCACAAAATCGTTGACAAAAAAGGAGCCGAGAATATAGCGGCCGATCATCTCTCTCGTTTGGAAGATCCTCACCAAAGTGTTTACGAGCCTAAGGAAATCACCGAAACATTTCCACTTGAAACACTTGGTGTAGTGAATTCCAAACTTGATTCTTCTACCCCATGGTTTGCGGATTTTGCAAATTACCATGCGGGTAACTTCATCATTAAGGGTATGACAACTCAAGAAAAACGAAAATTCTTTCGTGATGTCAAGTTCTATTTTTGGAACGACCCTTACTTGTTTCGAACTTGTGCGGATCAAATCATCCGCCGTTGTGTATTTGGCACCGAAGCTTCTAACATCCTTAGAGCTTGCCATGAGGGACCCACGGGTGGTCACCACGGTGCTAATCTCACGGCTAAAAAGGTGTTTGATGCCGGCTTCTTTTGGCCTACTATTTACCGAGATGCACAAGATCTTGTGAAGTCTTGTGATTCATGCCAACGACAAGGAAAAGCCTCACAAAAAGATGAAATGCCACAAAATATCATTCAAGTATGTGAGATCTTTGACGTTTGGGGCATAGACTTTATGGGGCCGTTCCCATCATCTCGTGGTAATAAGTACATTCTCGTTGCGGTTGACTACCTTTCTAAGTGGGTGGAGGCGAAGGCTTTGCCCACTAATGATGCTCGTGTGGTAGTTAAGTTCTTGAAAAGTTTGTTTGCTAGGTTTGGAACCCCTCGTGCGATCATAAGCGATCGTGGAACCCATTTTTGTAATGACCAATTCGAAAGAGTCTTAAGGAAATATTGGGTTACACATCGTCTTTCTACGGCTTATCACCCACAAACGAGTGGGCAAGTCGAGGTTTCAAACCGAGCATTGAAGAGGATCTTGGAGAGATCCGTAGGAGAAAACCGACAATCTTGGTCGGATAAGTTAGACGATGCTTTATGGGCCTTTAGAACCGCTCATAAGACGCCCATTGGGTGCACTCCCTATAAGCTTGTGTATGGAAAGAATTGTCATTTGCCTATCGAGTTAGAACACAAGGCTTATTGGGCCCTAAAGCATTGTAATGATGACATGGAGACCGCGGGAAAACACCAGAAAATGCAATTAAATGAATTGGATGAATTGAGAGACATTGCTTATGAAAATTCATTGATTTACAAAGAGAAAACTAAAAAGTTGCATGATTCAAAAATTAAAAACCGGGTTTTTAACATTGGGGATCAAGTTTTACTTTTTAATTCAAGATTGAAAATATTTTCCGGTAAATTGAAATCCCGTTGGTCCGGTCCATTCACCGTGACTCAAGTGTTTCCTTATGGGACCATCGAGCTAGCTCAAAATGATGGTCCTAACTTCAAGGTGAATGGACATAGGTTGAAGCACTACTTTGGTGGGGAAGTTCCATCCTTGAACTACCTCGACCAAGTCACCTTCCCCAATGATAATTAGTATTGAGGGGATCGAGTCGAGCTCATGACTCGGGAATCAAAAACGAGGTGCCTCGTGGGGGAGTCCCATGCTTATCCTATGTACATATTATCGCTTTCTTAGTCTAATGTAGCTTACGTGTGGGGATTTGTGCCCTTCCAACCTTTGTTCCGTGGTTGTTTGTGATATGTGGATTTTAGATCATGATCTTCACGATTGGAGCCTCTCGTGTTCGTTTTATGGGAGCACTCGATCGTTTGCTTTGGAGACATTTCTCAATATCCATGATATATCCTTTATTGTTCTAACCTTAGGTTTTTAGCACACTTCATAAACGGCTTTAAATTTAATGGTTACACCCTTTCCATGCTAGATTAGGCATTCGAATACGTCTCTAGTATGGGGGTGTTTGCACCCCTAGACTCGAAACATTGAGGACAATGTTTAACTTTAGTATGGGGGGTGAATAGATACTTGCCTTGCCAAACCTTCACGCTTTCCAAAGTTTATCTTTTTGTTATCGTTTTGTTGCAAATAAGGCTAAAAATGGCCAAATTTTAAAATTTTTCGTATTTTTCATAAGTGTTTAAGACACGAATGTAGGTTTTCCGATGGTGAGAATAAGAGTAATTTTTGACTCGACCGTGCATGTTGAGCACTTAGCTTTGATTCCTTAACTACACATTAGGCTAAGTCTCTTAAATGAGGATGAGAAATGATAGAGTTAATTATAAGTTACTATGCTAAACGAAGAGTACTCGTATTCTTTCAAAAACTCATGTGTCCTCGTTGTTTGCTTATTCTCCCTTCGCATGTAAATATTTTTTGCTTAATAAATATTGACTTAGCGGTTTAGTTAGGATTGTTGGGTTTCTAGTCTTTTCTAGTAGCTTCCGTGTAATTAAATTGGGAAGACATTAGAATATCGCCAGCGTCACGGTTTTGAAGTATTGGCAACCCGAATAATCGAAAGCTTCACCCAATAATAAGATTTCAAGTGCTCACCTAAATCAAGAAAACAATTTGAAGCCCCACAAGGCCTAAAATCTATGCAAAATTGAAAGTGAATCAAGCCTTAATCTTCGAAGCTTTAAAGATCCAAAATTCGCTTTAGCGTGAGGATATACGTCTTTGGCTAATAAAACCACCGATGAGGCGGATAATAAAAGGCAAGGCAAGACCGAAGTCATAATAAAAGCTTCATGGCGAAGTTGAATAAAAGATGGAGGTAAACGAAAGATAATAAGGCCCTTCCGTTAGGGGGCGTATAAAAGTCTTGGTAATAAGTCTCATGCTCAAAACCGTTATAAAACCGTGTTTATCGATTCTTCTTGTCAACTTAATTTTTTAACATCGTTGTCTATTAGGAGGGGTTATTGATTTGATGATCTTAGTTACACCGTTAAGACTCTATTTTTAGACCTAAATCTCTATTATCGCATAAGTCAAACAATGTATCCTCGTGAAACATTCAAGACAAAATAAAATATAAGAGATACAACTTAGGAATAATGGGAGAATAAGTATGTGATTAGGGCATTTGAGTAGTGTTAGCATTACTAACTTATAATGACAATGATCTCGTTGCACGCTTGGCATGGAATTGAAGTGAAAATCGAGGACGATGAAATTACTTCTAACGAAGCATTCACGTGTTCTTATTCTATGAACCTAAACGTCCCATTTTGCGATGAAAATCATACATTATGTCTATAACACAAGTAGTAGCAATAGTATTAGTATAGGTAGTTCATCATTTCAATAAAGTGAATAAAATTGAATTTTGGAGATGCTACGATACTTTATTCTGGCATTGCGTGAGGGCACGGCAATGGTTTAGTATGGGGGAGTGATGAGACGGCTTTTATACATGATCTCATCGTTCTTTTTGGACTTAAAATGCATTAAATATCATCAAAATACCCAAATATATGCTTGTGTTTGTTGCTTGTGTATTTTAGGTGCGGATATTGAGAAAATGACAAAAGATCACAAGAATCACGCAAAAACGAACACGGGAAACGAAGCCGCACGATGAACCAAGCCCTAGTGAGGAATTTTCCAAAGAAAACCCTTGAAGATTTGAAGAATATTGAAGATTGGTCCTCCAAGTTTGAAGAATTGACACTTTATACCCTTGTATCTTCATAATTACAAGTTTGGTCCCTAAAGTTTGTCAAAATTACAAAAAGGACCCTTAACTTTGAAGAATTGGCAAATTTAGTCCCTCATCAAATCTAAATTACCAATAATGGTCCTTCAAGAAAGTCAACAATCAAGTCAAAGCCTTGAAGTTGAAAACATGCCAAAATCAGCCCTTGAATATTGAAGGAAATTCATGTTTAGTCCTTGTTTCAAGTCTTTATAATATTTGTGCCAAAACTGACAACTCCCCAAAGATATTTACAAAGGAAAAATAATTTGGGCGATTTTAATACAAAGTGAAGAAAAGGAAAACATGAGGGGGCAATTTTGGGAGACAATCAAACTCCACCAGCCAACCCCCCACTGACACGTCATCAAACCCGACCCACCTGAACCATTTACCCGTTTACCCAATACCCAACCCGGTTGACCCTTAAGTAAATAACACGTTTAATTTTAAACGTGTTCTTTATCCCCTTAAACACATTTACCCTAAACCCAAAAAAATCAAAACGCATGTCTTTTCCATATAAACCCTAAATTTTTCCCCAAAATTAAAAATTGATGATGAAGACCTAATCTACTCCAGATTAGTGATTGATCATAGATTAAACCAAAACCCACTTTTAATCCCCCATCACTCTCACTCCATGGTCCCCAAAACCCCACCCATTGGAAAAAGACAAGGGCACCAGAGAATCAACGACTCTCAATGGTTTCGTGTCCTCCAAACGAAATCAAACGCTCAAGAACGATTGATCCAGCCTGTCTACCACAAACGTCCAAGGATTTGCACATGGTTTTCAAGAATCATTCAAAAGATGGATAATTTTCAGCATATTCGCATCTCAAACAAGGGTATTTCTGGAATTTAATTAGATTAGGGTTTCGTTTTATTTTTGATTCTAGAATGATCCGAGGGGTCTATAAATGAGGACCAACTTGTGGTATCCCATTTTTTTTCTTTGTCTCGGATTTTATGTAAAAAACCTTTCTTTTAATGAATGAAAAGTTGGCAGTTTTTTTATTACATCCAAGTTCCAGTTTACGTTTATGTTTTAAGATTTAAGTTGATTATTTTTAAATTTGAGTTGTGAGTTGTTCTTGTTAAGTTATCAGTAAGTGAGTAAAAGGTTTTCAAAATTTCCAGGTTTAAGTTATCATCAGTTTCAGTTATACTTAAAGCATTCGAGTGTTCTAAAAAAATAATATAAAAAAAAAGAAAGAGGACTTATGTTTAACTTGTGCACTTACTGAATCAAGACCTTCGGTCTTGGTTCTTGAATCTCGTTTTAATTCTTAGCAGCTTAATTATCCTACTCAGGGTGCTTCGGTTCAGTTGTTGAACCCCAACGAACCACCCCACTCTCATTTTATTGTCCAAGAACCCCTGCCTCACCTAGTTGTTGGTAGAGGTCAGGGGAGCTTAGCCGGCCTTTGTAGGACGTAAACAAGGGCGGGTATTATACTCTCAACCTTTCCTCATTTTTTTACTTATTCTAATTTACTAATTGTGTGATTGTTCTTGTGAGTAATGCCTGTTTGTGTTAGTTTAGTTTTGTCATAAGTTCCCGATTTGAGTTTAAAACCTGCTTGTTTGGAATCGTTGGTTCGTAGTAAGAGTTTGTTGTAATTCAGGGGGTACTTGTTAATCTTGCTGTAAGAAAGGGATTGTTGAGATTATCTGTTGGTATGCTCGTATTTGATGTGTTTGTGGTGCAAGAATAAATCTGAGAACCTTACTTTGTAAAGACTAAAGCTAGAAGTCAGTTTTATACAATATGCTCATTCTCTTATATCAGCTTTGATATAGTTAAGTGTGTAGTGCATCGTTAAGTTGAGGATTAGTTTAGTCTAGCTTTTATTTCCCTTGTTTCGCCTTATATGTGGTCCTTTTGACTTGCTGAAATCAAACTTTTACACCTTTATTGTGCTCTAAGTTTTTATAAGCTGTCATTCTCATTTCTATGCCTTTCTTTGAAAAATTAGTAAGCATTCGTTCCTTATAGCCTGAAGTAGGAAAGAGTTAAGCTGGTTGTGGTACACACTTGTGTAAACTGTCGGTTTGTACCCTGTATGATTGATCACTATTGGTTGGTGTAATTTGCTTAAAGCTTGAAACCTGCCTGCTTGTTTACCATCGCTTGTGAATCAGTTTTCGTTGATGCGTGTATTGCCTCGTTGTTTTCTGTTAGCTTAGAACACCCCCCACACGCCAACTGCGGGTGAGGGTTTGATTGTCCAAAAAAAAAAGAACCAACCAAAGTACCAGATAACAAAAGGGGGGCATTTGCCCACCATTACAACAAAAAAAAGAGGGTTCCAGGTCTGAGACCTGTTTTGTTCGATTAAAGGGTTTTTAGGCTCAACTTGGACGTGTGTTTGTGTTTAAGTAAGTAAAGGTTCCTGTGCTCAAGTGTAAAAAAAAAAAAAAAGAAAAAAAAAATATTTTCAAAAATTTTGGCGTGGCCAGGACTCGAACCTGCGCCACCACTTGCAAAGCACACACACACTACCATCCTGCCCTTGGGTCTTTTACTGACCAAGGGAGGAAACAAAAGATACTTAAGGTCATTTGAGATTGGGCTTATTTAAACAAGCCGTGGCTTAATAAGCCATTTGTGGCTTATTCTTTAAGTTCTTTTGCCCCAATTTAGTTTTCCTAGGAAAGTTATTCAATTTTAGATTTTTATAAACTAAGTTGATATTTTTCCTTTTATTTATTTATTTTTTATGCATTTTTATTTAGCCGTAATTTAATAAATAGATTAAAAATAGAAAACAGTAATTTTAATTTTAGGAAAAATAATTTTTAAGTTTTAATTTAGGTCCTTGAGGTTTTCATCTAGTTAGATTTTCAAAAACTTTAATTTTTAATTTTATTTAATTTTAGGTTTTTAATTAAACTTTAAAAATTAATATAAGATTATAAAAAGGGTTTTAGGAACTTTAAATTTCATTTTTCTCTTAGTTATAATATTCTAGGATTTTAGAAATTTTTTAGAATTTATTTTATAAACTTTTTATTTTTTGCATTATTTTTTTATTATTTTATTCATAAAAATTAAAAGTTTTATTTTTAACTTTTTTTCATTTTTTCTAGATTCTAGACATTAAATTAGGAACTTTTTCACTTTCCAATTAATTTTTAGGCTTTTCAATTAATTTCTAGATTTAATTTAAGGTTTAATACATTTTAATAGTTTTTAAGTGTTAAAAAATAGTTTAATTTGATTCTAAAATTTTTAAAAATAGTTTTTAGCTTAATTAGGATATTTTTGAGGTTTACAAATTATAAATTCTTGTTTAGGGCTTTTTAATAATTAAAAGTGATTTTTAGGGCTTTAATTAGCATTAAAAAGTCATTATTTAATTAATTAAAAGGTTTTAGCAAGTTTGGATTTTTTGTAAACTCTTAGAATATTATTTGGGATTTTTAGTAATTTTTATAAATTCTTAGGTTGAAATTTTTATTTTTGTCGTTTTTACGGTTTTACGTTTACGCCTTTTTCGTCGTAGTTTAATACGTTTTCGCAACCGTCTTTTCTTTCCTTTCTCATTTCTTTTCTTCTTGTTCATAATCACAAACATCATTAATCAATTCTTAACACAACGCACTTGCCTCCTTGGGAAACGAACTTGCTTGGTCATTGGTGCTCGGTTTTCCTAAACCGACACTTAACGCTTGCCCTATTTATTGCTCTTTTCCTAAAGGGTAGTAAAAACACTACAATCAACCCTCTTCCTCGGGTGGTCTCCCTAGTGATACCATTGCAAACCCGAAGGGAGAAATGAAGGTTATTACTATACGAAGTGGTAAAACTTTCAAGGAACCAATCTCTCGTCCAAGTATTTCTACGGAGAAGGAAATCGAGAAAGAGCCCGAGGTGATGGTCGAAAAGGAGCATATTACAATCCCACAAAGTAGCGCTCATACCACACCTACGGTTGAACCAATACCAATTATGGAACCCGAGATTCCAAGGCCGTTGCCGAATGTCCAACCCACACCACCCTTACCTTACCCTTCGAGACGAAACAAAGAGAAATTGCAAGAACGTAATAAACAACAAATCGAGCTTTTTATAAAAATGTTTCAACAAGTGCATTTTAATGTGAGTTTAGCTGACGTGTTGTTGTATATGCCTCGTTTCGCTTCCACTTTTAAAAGTATGATGAGCGATAAGGAAAAGCTTTCAAAGCTTGCTAATTGTTCTTCGGTTTATCATAACCGCATATCGGAAAAAGTTGGTGACCCCGGAAATTTCTCATTCCTTGTGACATACAAGATATGAAAGAATGCCTCGCCTTGGCCGATCTTGGTGCGAGCATTAATTTGATGCCATTTTCCATTTGGAAATCGCTTTCCCTTCCGGCTCTTACTCCTTCGAACATGTCTATCGAAATGGCCGATCATTCTACGATTCTAGCATGTGGAGTAGCCGAACATGTTTTCATGAAAGTGGGGAAGTTCTATTATCCCGTTGATTTTATAGTAGTTGACATCCCCGCGGATCCTCAAGTTCCTCTAATTTTAGGTCATCCATTTTTAGACACCTCGTGATCGCTTATCGACGTTCATGCAAGAACTATCACTTTGAGATTCAACAAAGTGGAACTTGTTATAAACGCTACTCAAAACTCAAAACCTTCTCATGTTTATGCAATCGCTAACATCAATCACATCGACTTAGTTGATGTGGTTTGCGATGAGTTTTCACAAGAAGTGTTAGGTTTTTCCGATAGCTCGTCAAGTGGCAATCCCACTATTTTGGATCCGATTCTTGCTAATCCTACACCAAATCTCACTCCATTCCAAGGAGGCAATTTCACTTCAAATGAAATCCACAATGAAGATGATGTGTTGATTAGTAATGATACTTCTATTCTACCATTTCTTCCACCGATGGAAGTTATGAGTGTTGAACCAAAATCTTCAATCGAGGAACCACTTATCCTTGAATTGAAAGATCTTCCATCTCACCTTGAATACGCATTCTTGTAAGGTGATGACAAGTTGCCTGTTATTATTGCAAGAGGTCTTGCAATTGATGAAAAAACTGAGTTCTTAAAAGTTCTTAAAGCTCATAAAGGGGCAATTGCGTGGAAAATTTCCGACATTAAGGGTATTGACCCAAAATTTTGTACTCAAAAGATTCTAATGGAGGAGGACTACAAACCCGCAATTCAAAGTCAAAGAAGGGTGAATCCCAAAATTCACGATGTCACTAAAAAGGAAGTTTTAAAACTCCTTGACGCGGGAATGATTTATCCTATCTCCGATAGCCCATGGGTGAGCCCAATCCCTTGTGTCCCTAAAAAGGGAGGAATGACCGTTGTGCCCAACGAAAAAACGAGTTAATTCCCACTCGTGTTGTGACCGTTTGGAGGGTGTGTATTGACTACCGAAAGTTAAATGACGCCACTCGTAAAGACCACTTTCCTTTGCCCTTCATGGATCAAATGTTGGAGCGACTCGCGGGAAATGAATTCTATTGCTTTTTAGATGGTTTTTCCGGTTACTTTCAAATCCTTATCGACCCTCGTGATCAATAAAAGACTACGTTTACGTGTCCTTATGGAACGTTTGCTTATCGTAGGATGCCTTTCGGACTTTTAATGCACCGGGTACGTTTCAACGGTGTATGATGGCCATTTTCCACGATATGATCGAGAAGTCGATGGAAGTGTTTATGGATGACTTTTCGGTGTTTGGCAATTCGTGTTGGGTCAAAAGTTGATGAGTCAAACACTATGGAAACAAGAAAGACCAAATAGGACATTATCACTGCTAGAATTCCCACTGCTGAGATCCCCCTGCTGGAGTTCCCCCTGCTGGAGTACTTGCCCCTGCTAGTGTACTTCCCACTGCTAGTGATAAGTATGAAGATTTGGTCAACACAGGATAAGAATGAATAAGTCAGTTTTGATTTAGTCATTATCAACTTATTTAGTTTCCATGTATCCCTAGGTTCCTTGAGTTATAATAGGAACCACCAGGCATAGGTTTTATTTACTACTTCCAACATACAAAATGTAACCTACTGCTTGTTTGATCTCTAGGTGTGGGATTCAATGAACACACACCTAGAGTAGTTTGTGTTAATTATATAATACAAACTCTCTTTGGGAATTATTCATCTTGTTAAACATCTTATTCATGATTATCATTCAATTCCGCTATGTTAATTCATATGAATGTTCATCATCCTAGATAAAACGGTTTTTACTGTTTGAGTCTAACGATCTTGGATTCAACATGTGGTATCAGAGCGGGTGGCTCGATATCTAGGTGAATCAAGGTGTTTTTCGTTTTGTTGCTGTGAAGATTTAGGGTTTATATTAAAACCCTAAGTAATTAATTTTTGGTGTTGAGAAAACGTTACAGCAAATAAATACGAGGGTGGATAAAAGGGAGCAGGTGCACAATCGGTTGACTACAGCAGATAAAGACGAAACAAAGGGATTCACATGTTTCATCAAGCGGTTTATGTTTATAAATTGCAACATTCAGTATGTGGTCCCCAGGTTTGTTCAAATGTATATGTTTGAAAGGATGGCTGCTCATGACCAATATTGTCATAATATTGATTGTGACGTCGCACTATATCAAACAAATATTTAAAATTGCTCCTAGTCAAGATTGTTGGTTCAATGGTGCAAGGTCACGTAGGTTATTAGTTTCTGATTGGTGGCCTTAATATTTGCTTTCAAAGTGGCCACGTGAATATTCTATGCCCATAGAGCACTGAATCATATATTTATATGGTTTTGTCACATTTATGTGTTCACAAGGTAGTTATTAAACAATACAGTAAAAGTTTTGGACGCATCTTAATCATAGAGAGATAATGGGTACAGTAACTGAGACGGGGATGTGTGCACAAGACACAGGTATAGTTTTCATAGTAGGTAATTTTTATTCTTCTGTTTTTGTTATTTACTTCTGTTATAAATTCATTCCCACTTTATGTGGGTTTGACACAGTCAATAACAAAAATAGGGGCATTAAAAGTTCCCCCTGCTTTTGAAAAAGTTTACCCTGCTTTCATTAAAAGTTCCCCCTGCTACGACCCCCTGCCTTAAACAGTTCCCCCTGCTTTCATTAATAGATTCCCACTGTTTTTGAAAGTTCCCCCTGCTGTCAGATATGAGTTTTGGGACAGCAGTATTTTGGAGTTTGGTTATTCACAGCAACTGGTCCTAAAGGTATAAAGGCTTGAGTTAATTTTATTGATTACGAAGAAAAGCTTTTATTATTTATTTGAAGACGAAGAAGATTTTCGCGGTTATGTGTTTTATACTTAAACACCTAGTGACAAAGTGATACAAGATCTAGGAATGTGTGATTTTTCTTATGGTACTCTATGCACATATTTTCTATCACTTGAAGGAGTTACATTATCGTGCTCAGTGTCTCGTTTCAAAGGTAAATGAGGATTTTGTATAGACAACCTCTTTGTCACGTGGTTAGTACAAGTTATAGAATGCAAGTTCGGGTTATTCTTCTTCATCATCAAGTAAGTTATAATTCATATTCTTCATATGTAATCATTACATAAAGCCTACAGAATGGAAGATTCATCAATGACTAGCACACTTTAAGGGGAAGCTCATTTGATAAAGTGTTAGTCATTTTCATATGACATTGAAGTGAAGATTTTTTTCTACTGCTTATTCATATTATTACAACTAATGAGAGTATCTACTGGTCAAGATCATTTTTTATTAGGAGCTAAGCCTATGTGCTTCATGGAGGGCATTTTGAAAAGTAGAATACTTGGGTTTGATGTATGATATTGGTTAGTAGTAGTCGAAAATCAAGGTTGTTCACATAGAAGACCCCTATTTGATCATGTCAAAAAGGGGAAGTTGTCTACAAAGAATGTTCAGCCTGTTGATCCTTGATGTTGTATGTTTAAGGGGAAGTGTTTTGACATCATCAACTAGGGGAAGATTGTTGGGTCAAAAGTTGATGAGTCAAACACTATGGAAACAAGAAATACCAAATAGGACATTATCACTGCTAGAATTCCCACTGCTGAGATCCCCCTGCTGGAGTTCCCCCTGCTGGAGTACTTGCCCCTGCTAGTGTACTTCCCACTGCTAGTGATAAGTATGAAGATTTGGTCAACAAAGGATAAGAATGAATAAGTCAGTTTTGATTTAGTCATTATCAACTTATTTAGTTTCCATGTATCCCTAGGTTCCTTGAGTTATAAAAGGAACCACCAGGCATAGGTTTTATTTACTACTTCCAACATACAAAATGTAACCTACTGCTTGTTTGATCTCTAGGTGTGGGATTCAATGTATACACACCTAGAGTAGTTTGTGTTAATTATATAATACAAACTCTCTTTGGGAATTATTCATCTTGTTAAACATCTTATTCATGATTATCATTCAATTCCGCTATGTTAATTCATATGAATGTTCATCATCCTAGATAAAACGGTTTTTACTGTTTGAGTCTAACGATCTTGGATTCAACAATTCGTTCACGTCGTGTTTATCTAATCTCGAGCAAATGTTAAAACGTTGTGAAGAAACCAATCTTGTGCTTAATTGGGAAAAGTGTCATTTCATGTGTAAACAAGGAATCGTCTTAGGACATAAGGTCTCAAAAGCGGGGATTGAGGTCGATAAAGCTAAGGTAGACGTCATCGCCAAGTTACCTCATCCCAAAACCGTTAAGGGAGTTAGGAGTTTCCTAGGCCACGTGGGCTTTTATCGTCGTTTCATCAAAGACTTTTCGAAAATCTCTCGACCTATGACACACCTTCTCGAGAAGGATGCTCCTTTTAATTTCAATGAGGATTGTGTTAGAGCTTTCAAAACTCTTAAAAGGAAACTTACCGAAGCTCCCATTCTTGTTGCTCCTAATTGGAATTACCCTTTGAAATCATGTGCGATGCAAGTGATTATGCTATAGGGGCCGTCTTAGGGCAACGTTATGAAAAACATTTCCGTCCTATCCACTATGATAGTTAGACGATGACCGAGACTCAATTAAAGTACACCACAACGGAAAAGGAATTCCTTGCCGTGGTCTATGCTTTTGAGAAAATCCGACCTTATCTCGTCTTAACTAAAAGCATCGTGTATACCGACCATTCGGCCATCAAGTATCTCTTAGATAAGCAAGATGCTAAGCCGAGATTGCTTCGTTGGATGCTCCTTCTCCAAGAATTTGTTGTCACCGTGCTTGACAAAAAAGGAGCTGAGAATCTAGCGGCCGATCATCTCTCTCGTCTAGAAGATCCTCACAAAGATGTTTTCGAGAACAAGGAAATCACCGAAACATTTCCTCTCCAGACTCTCGGTGTAATGAATTCCAAAGACACCACCCCATGGTTTGCCGACATTGCAAATTACCATGCGGGCAATTTCATAATCAAGGGTATGACGACACAACAAAAGCGAAAATTCTTTCGTGACGTCAAGTTCTATTTTTGGGACGACCCTTATCTCTTTCGAGTTTGTGCGGATCAACTCGTTCGACGTTGTGTTTTTGGTGCCGAAGCTTCTAATATCCTTAAAGCTTGTCACGAGGGACCCACAGGTGGTCACCACGGTGCTAATCTCACGGCTAAGAAAGTGTTAGATGCCAGCTTCTTTTGGCCTTCTATCTATCGTGATGCACACACACTTGTGAAGTCGTGTGATTCGTTCCAACGTCAAGGAAAATCGTCTCAACGTGATGAAATGCCACAAAACATAATTCAAGTGTGTGAGATTTTCGACATTTGGGGCATAGACTGTATGGGGTCGTTCCCATCGTCTCATGGTAACAAGTATATCCTCGTCGCGGTGGACTACCTTTCTAAGTGGGTGGAAGCTAAGGCTTTACCTACTAATGATGCTCGTGTGGTAGTGAAATTTTTGAAGCAACTATTCTATCGGTTCGGAACCCCTCGTGCTATTATAAGCGATCGTGGAACCCATTTTTGTAATGAACAATTCGAGAAGGTCTTAAAGAAATATGGAGTTACTCATCGTCTTTCTACGACTTATCACCCACAAACGAGTGGGCAAGTCGAGGTTTCAAACCGAGCTTTGAAAAGGATTTTAGAGAGGTCGATTGGAGAAAACCGTGCTTCGTGGTCCGACAAACTTGATGACGCTTTATGGGCCTTTAGGACCGCTTATAAGACACCTATCGGTTGTACTCCTTATAAGTTAGTCTATGGGAAGAATTGTCATTTGCCCATTGAATTGGAGCACAAGGCATATTGGGCCCTTAAGCATGCAAACTTTGACTTAAAGACCGCGGGATATCACCGGAAAATACAATTGAATGAATTGGATGAACTAAGAGACAATGCTTATGAAAATTCATTGATTTTAAAAGAAAAGACTAAAAAGTTTCATGATGCAAAGAATAAAAACCGGGTTTTTAACGTTGGTGATCAAGTGTTACTTTTTAAATCTAGACTAAAGATATTTTCCGGGAAATTGAAATCTCGTTGGTCGGGTCCTTTCACCGTTACACAAGTGTTTCCTTATCGGACCATCGAGCTAGCTCAAGATGATGGTCCTAACTTTAAGGTGAATGGACATAGGCTTAAGCACTACTTTGGTGGGGAAATTCCTTCAATGATTGACCTCGACCAAGTCACCTTCCCCAATGATAATTAGCATTGAGGGGATCGAGTCGAGCTCATGACTCAGTAATAAAAAACGAGGTACCTCGTGGGGGAGATCCCATGCTTATCCTTTTATGCTTACTAATAACTAATGAGAGGGGATTTGTACCCTTCCAATTCATTGTCTCGTGGTTGTTTGTGATTGTGTTATCTAGATCATCATCATCTACGATTGAAGACTCTCGTGTTCGTTTACGTGAGCCTGCATCGGTTGCTTGAAGAAGTTTTTCACGAATCCATTGACATATCATTTATTGTTCTAACAATTATCTTTTAGCATACTTAATAAACGGCTTTAGATATATTGTTGATCACCCTTTCCATGCTAGATCCTAAGCATTCGATTCTTCGTCTCTAGTATGGGGGTGCTCCACCTTTAGACTCAAAACATTAAGGACAATGTTTACTTTTAGTATGGGGGGTGAATAGGTACTTGCTTTGCTACGCCCTCAGGTTTTCCAACTTTCAATGTTTTGTTTTGTTGCTAATAAGGCTAAAAATGGCCAAATTTTAAAATTTTTCTTAGTTTTCATAAGTGTTTTTAAGACACGAATGTATATTTTCCGATTGGTAGAATAAGAGCTAATTTTTGACTTGATGGGCATTTGGAGCCATTTACATTTCTTAACCCGCTCAATTCAAGTTTTGCTAGACTTTTATATAGGGAACTTTAAAACGCGAAAGTCTTAGCTCATTCGGGTTAAGAACAAGAACTTTTCTCAAGTTCCTATAATTGATCCTAGAAAGTCACTTATCAAGGGAACTATAAAATGCATTCTCTAAACTTGAAAAAGTCCAAGAAAGTGCAAGATCCTATAGGTGGCTTGAAAACCCGAAACTTTGATTTGATATAGTCTTAATGAAAGCTAATCCAAATTTGGCTTAATTTTGACTTGCATGGCTAAGTATTCACGAGACTCTTTAATTAGAGGTCTTTATATAGTGAAGAACGAGAAGTGATAGAGTTAGACAAGTGATCATGCAAACGTAGAACATGAAAATGTTCTTTCAAAAACTCATATGTTTTTAATTGTGGCTTTTTCTTCCCATAATATCAATTCATTAGGAATAAAAATAATTGCAATAAGTAAGGTCGTACGATTTAAAAGGTTACTTAGCCTCTAGCGCAAGATCGTTTAAAAGTTGCTCGGGGTTGAATAGAGTTCATAGCCAAGGCAAACTTATTGAAGCGGGACGTGAAGATTGGTGAAGATCCAAAAAGGCCCTAACAAGGCATGAGGAGCTATATTTTGTTGCTAAAGATTCAAGATGATGTGAAGTATCATTATTCCAAAATCAATATGAAGGATCGAGACACAAGACGAAAAGCAATTACTCCCCTATAGATCATGGAGAAAGTCTATCCAAAAAGACCCTTACAAGGTATGAGGATAAATATATCCAAGTCCGAAAAGGAGGCGGATCGTTGTATATCGAAGTCAAAAATGAAGATTGAAGAAAAATGATGAAGTCGTGGTCCAAATATGAAGAATCTCTCAAAAACGTCAAGTGAGGAAATTCCAAATATATGAAGAGAAGACAATAATTTCAAGAACGTCTTCCCAAGATTTGAAGTATGAAGTACATGCCAAATATCGGTCCGAGAAAGGTCTCAAATCGTGAAACGAGTTATGCCAAGATATGAACTTAAGGAGATACACAAGAAGCCGTTTTAAAAGATTTTGTCCTTCAGCTAACTATCGATTAAATCGTCCTACTTTGCTTTCAGACTAATAAATACTCAAATAAGTCAATATGAATCACTTGTGATCCATGACAAATAGTTAAAAAAAATGCTAGTAACCCATCTCCTTTTATAATAACTAAGATTGCGGGGAGAAAAAGTATTACACAATTTGGACGTATGAGTAGTGTTAGCATTGTGACTTGTACCAACAATGATCTCGTTTTTGCACTTAGCATGGAATGTATGACAATCAAGGATGACAAAATTACTCTAAGGGACATTTACTTGTTTCTATTCTTTGACCCTAAAAGTCACATTCGTGATGAAAATCATACATTGTGTCTTTACACATCTTCGTAGTATTGTTGCAAGTCTTTTATTTTTCAATAAAGGCTAATAAAATTGAATTTTGGTGATGCTTAGATACTTTATTCTAGCATTACGCGAGGGCACGACAATGGCTTAGTATGGGGGAGTGATGAGATGGCATTTATACATGATCTCATCGTTCTTTTCGGGCTTTAAATGCATAAAAATGTCATAAAATACCATATATATGCTTGTGTTTGTTTACTTGTGTATTTTAGGTATGGATATCGTGAAAAAGACAAAAGATCACAAGAAACAAGGAAAACGGACACGAGAAACGAAGCCGTACAAAGAACCGGGCCCTAGTTCATGAATTATGAAAGATTAAACCTTGAAGACTTGAAGATATGCAAGATTGATCCTCAACTTTGAAGAAATGACACTTAAAACCCTTGTGAATTCATAATTACAAGTTTGGTCCCATAAGTTTGTCAAAATTGCAAAAAGGTCCTTCAACTTTGAAGAAATGGCAAGATTAGTCCCTCAACTATTCAACATTGTCAAATATGGTCCCTCATGAAGGCAAACATCTAATGAAGACCTTTGAAGATCAAGAAAGTCCAAATTCAGTCCTTCAAGAATGGAAAAATGGCAAAAACAACCCTTTAAACCTTTTCACCAAAGTTTTGTGGCAAAATTATAAACTTGGAAAGTTTATTAACAAAGGGAATTCGTTTTGTGGGCTGTAATTCTTATTATACATACTTTGCCAGAGAACAAGGACTGTTTTGCCCAATTCCAAACTTTCAAACGCATATTGCGCCAAACAAACACCTTTCCCCCATTTTCGGATCAAAACTTACCACTGTAGCACGTGATGAACCCAGAATTACCACTCACTTAACCAAAGGGTAAAATGATATTACCTTGGCACATGTGTGATTCACACATGCAGAAACTCATCCCAACAACAAAACCCTTAATCCCATTACCCAATGGACCCCACACTCAACCTTCTCCACCAAAGAAAATGCAACTTTCTCCCCAAGGCAAATGACATGTCAAGATCAACAGCTAAGAGTCATAGCTTAACTCCAAAGCTATTTTGAACGGTTTTGATCATTTTGGACAGCTCATATCAAGGATTCGTCTAGAAGCACTCAAGGATAAATTGGGAAATTCACATCTAGGGTTTATGAATAGTGTTAGGTTAGCATTTGCCTATAAAAGGATACCTCAACCTGTGAGAGTCCCTTTGTTCCAGAATTTGGCTATTAATCTTTGTAATTACTTTTTAGTTAAATAAAATTTGATTTTTTGAAAATTTGTGAAATCTCTTTTGTGTTTAGTAAAAGTTGGTGTTGGAATAGCTGAAATTTGAGTTCCATTTGATCTCTTAGACCTTCCTTAATCTTGTGGTTAAGGCACGTCTATGTTTATAAGGTTTTCAAAGGTTCAAAAACCTTGAAATCCTTGTTAATGTTTTGGTTATTCTCTTGTACTAACCCTTAGCCAAAGGCCTTAAGCTCCTTCAAGCTTGTTGACACCAAGCCTGAGAAGAGTTTTGAGCTCTTGGTTTAGTTGTTTGCTCATTTGTGTTGAAGAAATATCATAATCAAAACCTTGTTCTACTTTGAACATCAGCAGGTTTTGATATTCCTTTTTGAAGAACCTTGGTCTTGTTCTAGTTGTTGAACAGGGTCCAGGGAGCATAGATGGTCCTCCTAGGATGTTGTGGAGGACAGGTATAATCCCTTGTTTAAGTTTCCCCTAAATATTTCATGTTATTGCCTGTTTTTGATTTTGAGCTTTGATTTTGTGATCTTGTGTTTGAGTTTGTGATTTTTGTGTTTGAATCTGTTAGTTGTCACCTAGGAAGTGTTTTTGATTCATAAAATCAGTAGGTTATTTGTGAAAATCACAAGTTGCTTTGAAAAATGGTAGCTTAAGGGTTGTTTGGGATAACAGCCTGTTTTGGATTTGTTTGATTTTGAGTTGATGCTTTGTGTTGGTTTGTGTTGGAACATATCTCATAAGTGCTAAGTGATATTTATCTGCAAGCTTTGTGCATATAATCACCTAGAATCAAAAATAGGCTCTAAAATCTTGTAAACTTGTTGAAATTGGCTGTGGTTTAATGGACACCTAGATCTAATCATAGACTAGCGATAACAAGTGATTAAACCTAGTTAGTTACACCAAGAAAGTAGGATTTGAGTGTTGAAATTGGATTTTTGGTCATTTATATCAGCAAAGTGTTCAAGTGTTCTTGATGTTCATTCCAACAAGTGTAATTTGCTTTGATCTTGTTCCATACTTTGATTCAGTGATTGATTTAAGTTTGTTTGTGCTTAATCATAGTTTATATAGCTTGTGTATGCATTTGGTTGAATTTGGAGTGCTTATTCTAGCTTAAAACTGCTTAAGTGTTCATAATTGCTTAATATCCATGTCTGTGCTAGATCTGAGCATTGTTTGATTTTTCTGTACTAATTGGTGATACTGAAGTGTGTTTTTGTGCTTTATTGTGACTCCTTGTGATTAACTGATCACTTGGGTGCCCTTTTATTCCAATAAAACATACATAATCTTTCTAAAAAGCCAGGTCAAATAGTCAAGGCAGTGGGAACCAGTTCCTACTGAAAGTTCCCCCTGCTAGTGTTAATTAGACATCAGCTTATCAATAAGCTATTCTAGCTTATTTAACAAGCAACAACTTTGATTTTGTAATAGGTGCTCATTATTTGACCCATTTGTTCATACTGGAGCATTTGGTGGGTTGACTTTAGGGTTTGACTAGAAAACCAACTTAATTGACTTTTTCATAAGTGCTTATTGGCTTATTCCAGCTTATTGGTTTTGCTTATTGGATTTTGGTTGATTGAATTGGCTTATTGAAGTCATTTGTAACATTTTGCAAGTTGAACCAAGTTCTGAGGTGCCCTAGAACTAAAACCCGACTATTTTGTCTTTTAGTGGATTTGTACTTGGCTTATTTCTGGCTTATTGAGTGTGCTTTTTCAAAATTTCTTTTTACAGATCTCTTTAGTATCCTAAAAGAAGGTTGTGTGTCAAATTAGAGCTTATGGCATTAGCTTATTGCTTAATGGGCTTATTGGCCCAATAAGGATAAGCTGTTTGTTCATTAAGCTGTGATAAGCTCACTTTCAGCTTTTGGGCCTTCAGAGTTTTGTGTTTAGAATTAAATTTTGAGTCAGATAGTGCTTTTCCAAGTCATTTGGGCTTATTTTGACTTTTTGGGCTAAAAAGTCGAATAAGCTTGACTGTTTTTGCTTTGACCCATTTAGGGGCCCAATTGGGGTATTATGGTCATTTCACTTTTATTTTCTGATTATTTAGGTTAAAATAAACTAGTTTGCAAGTTTTTAGAATTTTTTATAATTTTTGGATTTTTAATATTATTTTAATATTATTTTATTATTATTTTCCAAATTTCACATTTTTGCAGTTTTTATATTTTTCTTAGCTTAAATACATTAACATAGGAATTTTTCAACTTTTAGATTAATTTTATCACCATTAGATTAATTTTTATAATTATTTTAAGTTTTAATAGTTTTTAAATCATTTTAAATAGTTTTTATTAGTTCATAAATTTCTAAAAATAGTTTTTAATCTTTTTAGGTTATTTTAGAGGTTTACCAATTGAAAAATCTTTATTTGGGCTTTTTGATAATTAATTTGATTTTTAGGGCTTTAATTAGCATTTAAAAATTAATATTTAATTAATTAAAAGGTTTGAAAAAGTTTTGATCATTGGTAAACTCTTAGTTTATTTATTTTGATTTTTGGTGAATTTTTGGTAATTTTTAGAATTAATTTTTATTTTTGTACTTTTTACGGTTTTACGTTTAGTCATAGTAGTAATTAATTTCACGTCTTCGTCATCCTCTTTTCTCATCCCCTTCTAACCAATGTTAATCTAAAACCAATTAGAATTATTCACACACATATACCTCCTTGGGAAACGAACTTCATTGGGTCATTAGTGTATGATTTTCCTAAATCATCACTTAATACTTTTCCCTACTTTACGCTCTTTTCCTAAAGAGTGGTAAAACACTACAATCATGCTGTCTGGGGTCAAATGTGCGCCGCACTTCTCCTCAAGTGCGCCGCACTTTGGAGATGCGAACGTGCGCCGCACTTATAAATTTGTGCGCTGCACTTCTGGGCGATTTCAGAAGCTTCTTTTAGTATCTTTGTCTTTATTGCATATGGAGGCCCCTTCTTTGTATATCTTCACTTTGCTCCTTCATACTTTACATCTGCATATAAAACACAATATATTAAGTATCGGAAGCTCTTATTTATACTACAAAGTGGCATTATAATAATAGGTTGAATATGTATAATTAGGTCGTTATCAAATTCCTCCACACCTAGCTATTGCTTGCCCTCAAGCAATCAAAGCGAGAAAACAATTTCAATTTTAAAAATGCTTTTAAGTGGTGTGAAGTATGATAGGAAAATGATTTAATTTTTAGGAATAGAAAAAGCAAATGACAAAATAACTTTAGCACCTCACATGGATAATGTTTGGATTTTAAGTTCACACAAGTGTCACTCACAAAAAGGGTAAATGTAAGGAAACAGTCAATTAGCTCGGTCATAAAATAGATAGCTACCATAGGTTTGTACAAGACACATAAACATAACCGTTGCGGTGTGAGCACCAGATAAATTTTTCAAAGAAGCAAAATGTGATAAATGATGTGGGTGTAGGATTAAAAAGTATATGCCTTTGTCAAAGTTATAGAACAAACTATACTAGAATACTTGACTATTTTTTCTTTCTTTTTCATACATATTAATTTTTTTTAAGAGAACATAATAAACTTTATAACTTGACAACTTGTTAGGCATAATATATAAGGATATTGGCACAGTGGATAATATAACATATGCGTATGAGTGCCACATATTTTAGTAAGCCAGTGTAGCTTAACTAAAATGATATAAGGGTGATTTTATTTTGCTTCCTTTCGAAAATATCTATAAATTAGTCTCACTGCGGTTTAGTAAATGATAACCAAGCACAAATTCTGAAGCATACTAGATTATCGGCTTTCACACAAAATAGAGAAATATAAGGCTAAGTTTTTCTCACATATTTGGGAAGTGGATTTTTGTGCTAAATTATAATGTCAATCAATGAGATTTTTTCTTTGCTAAAAACTTATTTATTTACAAACATATATATTTTTATTGTTTTTCAAAAAGGTTTTCATGTGGAGAAATTTTATTGTATTTTTTTATTATTTCATTTTTTCTATTCGTCACCTCCTCCACACTTAAGTTGAACATCGTCCTCGAGGTAATAACTGATAAAAATATTAAAAATAGGAAAAATGCAAAGGGAAATGAGAACTTCCCGGGGCGTAGTAGAAAATTGCGGGACTTCGAGAGATGAATCCAGCTAGAGCTCCAATTTGCTATTTTCCTGCATGCTATAAAACAAAACAAAACACATGCAATATATACAAGGACGGTTTTATGTATTTACAGGTCCTCCTCCACACTTAAGTTGAAAGGTGGGGATAAAATATGGATTGCCTTCCGAATAGCGCTAAGTTTAGAGTCTTCGGCCAGACTCGGCTACTCGGATCTATTTTAAGAAGAAAGTAATTTCTTCTCCTTCGATTTCGTTACAGTGTTCTTCTTCATGATAGAGCTTAAGTCTATGTCTATTGACTATAAAGGTGGTATTGTTGAGACCGTGTAACTCAACATATCCGGATGGATATTGGTGTTTCACTAGATAAGGTTTAGTACATCTCGAAGTAAGCTTAGGTTGCTTGAATTTATATTTCGAGATAAAGAGAAGTACTTTGTCTCCTTTTTTGAATTCTTTTCTTTGTCGTAATTTACGATCATGCCAAACTTTGGTTCGTTCTTTATATAATCATAAACTTTCATAAGCGTGATGTCGAAATTCATCTAACTCGTGAAGTTGAAAGTTACGTTTTTTACCGGCTACAATAAGATCTGGGTTGCAGTTTTTAAGTGCCCAATATGCACGGTGTTTAATTTCTATAGGCAGATGGCATGTCTTTCCATACAACAGTTTGTACGGTGTGGTTCTAGTTGGTGTTTTGAATGTGGTACGAAAGGCCCATAGAGCATCTTCTAATTTTTTAGACTAACAAGCAGGGTTGTTCTGAACGGTCTTTACAAGTATATGTTTGAGAGCTCTATTAGTGTTTTCAACTTGGCCACTCGTTTGAGGGTGGTAAGATGTAGAAAATCGGTGGTTCACTCCATATCTTTTCATAACTTTTTCCATGAGTTTGTTACAGAAATGAGTTCCTCTATCGCTTATTAGTGCTTTTGGCATTCCAAAACGACAGAATAATTTCTTTAAGAATGTGATAACAACTCTGGCATCGTTTGTTTGTAAAGCTTGAGCTTCGGCCCATTTCGATACATAGTCGACGGCGACTAAAATGTATTCACATTTGTAAGATTTAGGAAATGGTCCCATGAAGTCGATACCCTACACGTCAAAGATTTCGCAGACTTGGATGTTATTTAGAGGCATTTCATCTCTTTTAGAAATATTTCCCGTCCTTTGACATGCTTCACATAGTCGTACTAAGGTATGAGCTTCACGCATAATAGTTGGCCAATAAAAGCCAGTGTCGAACACTTTTTTAGCGGTGGTGTTTGCGGCGTAATGTCCTCCGGTCGGTCCGCAGTGACATTCATCGAGAATTTTTTGATATTCGAATCCGGAAATACAAAGTCAGATTATTCCATCAGGACAAATTCTAAATAAGTAAGGATCGTCCCAAAAGTATTTTTTTAGTTCAGAGAAAAATATTTTCTTTTGTTGGTGCGTCATTCCCTTTCGTAAAATACCTACAGCCAAATAGTTTACGAAGTCTGCGAACCATGGTGTTTTGTTAGTACTTACTTGCATTATATGTTCATCGGGAAAATCGTCGATTTCATCATCGCTAGAATCATCATTCACTATGCGAGATAAATGATCGGCAACAACATTTTCAGCTCCTTTTTTATCTTTAATTTCCAAATCAAATTATTGTAAAAGCAATATCCATCGTAATAGACGAGGTTTGGCGTCTTGCTTTTTGAACAAGTATTTCAAAGCTGAATGATCGGTGTAAACTATCGTTTTTGACAACACGAGATAGGAACGAAATTTGTCAAACGCGTAAACTACAGCCATGAGTTCTTTTTCCGTAATTGAATAATTTTGTTGGGCTGCGTTAAGAGTTCTACATGGAAAATAGATGGGATGAAATTGTTTACCATCTTTTTGTCCAAGGACGGCTCCAGGGGAATGTTCACTAGCATCGCACATAAGCACAAATGGAAGGTTCCAATTAGGGCTTGGAATAATGGGTGTGCATGTATGTTTTTCTTTAAGTATTTTGAATGCTGAATAACATTCGTCAGTAAAATCGAACGTTCTGTCTTTTTCTAAAGTTGGGTCAAAGGTCTTGCGATTTTCACGACGTCTTTGATAAATCATCGGTAAAAACCGGCATGACCTAAGAAACTTCTAATGCCTCTAACATTAGTAGGTGATGGGAGTTTTGCGATTACGTCTATTTTTTCTTTGTCAACTTCAAGGCCAGCTCCAGACACTTTGTGTCCAATCACAATTCCTTCTTTAACCATAATGTGACATTTTTCCCAGTTTTGCACAAGATTTGCTTCTTCGCATCGTGCTAACATTTTATCGAGATTGTTTAGACATGTGCCGAAGGAATTTCCAAAGACGGAGAAATCGTCCATGAAGACTTCGACTGATTCTTCAATCATATCGTGAAAGATTGCAATCATACACCTCTGAAAAGTAGCAGGTGCATTGCATAAGCCAAAAGGCACGCGCCTATAAGCGTAAGTTCCAAATGGACAAGTACACGTAGTTTTCTCTTGATCCATAAGGTCGATTGGGATTTGAAAGTATCCAGAAAAACCATCGAGGAAACAAAAGTGTTCATTTCCTGCGAGTCTTTCTAACATTTGATCCATAAAGGGTAAAGGGAAATGATCTTTTGCGGTTGCATAATTTTGTTTTCGATAATCAATACAAACTCGCCATCCGATGATGGTTCGTGTTGGTACTAATTCTTTGTTTTCGTTAGTTACTACAGTGATACCTCCTTTTTTAGGTTCGCAATGAATAGGACTAACCCATGGGCTATCGGCGATTGGGTAGATTATTCCAGAGTCTAAGAGTTTAAGGATTTCTTTTTTAACAACATCCTTCATGTTAGGATTTAATCTTCGTTGCTTTTCAACAATTGGTTTCTTGTTATCCAAAAGTTAGATTTTGTGTTTACAAAACGATGACATATGCCAGGAATGTCAGAAGTTTTCCAAGAAAAGGCTTGTTTGTGCTTCTTGAGAATGTCAATTAGATCGTCTTTGTGTTCTTCCGAAAGCTGGGATGAAATAATTACATGGAGTAATTTTTCTCCGTGAAGAAACGCATATTCCAGATGTTCAGGAAGAGGTTTAAGTTCTAAATCTGTAGGAGGTTCAACGGATTTCTTGACTTTAAAATCTGTTTCGAAAGTTATAGTTTCAAATGGGGCTTCGATTTCTTCTTCGATTTTAATGATTGGTTCATCATCGATATGGTTGGCTATTAAGGCATCAAATTCAGCAAAAATATCTTCTTCGATTATAGTTCCTTCGAGACAATGCAAAATTTCGCATCCTTCGTTAAGAAGATCGTCAAAATCGGCTTCAACGATTTCCTCAACGACATCGACACTAAAACAAGTTCGTCATTAGAGTACGAGTGTTTCATAGCTTTGTCGATAGAGAAAGAAATTTTATCTTCTCCAACTTCAAGGTTGAGTTGTTTTTGCTTAACTTTAATTATAGCATCAGCTGTGTGTAGGAAAGATCTACCAAGTATAAGGAGTACCGTTCTATCTTCTTCCATTTCTAAGATTACAAAGTCAATAGGAAAAACAAATTTTCCTACTTCTATGACCATGTTCTCAGCTATCCCCATTGGGTATTGGAAAGAACGGCCCGCAAGTCGAATGCTCTTTTTTATGGGTTTTAAAACGTTTTTAGAGAGTTTAACATACAAAGAGTATGGCATGAGTTTGATACTTGCGCCAAGATCGGCCAAGGCGTTGCAAGAGTATGAGTGAGGAAAAGTACATGGGATTAGGAAACTTCCAGGATCTCCCAGTTTTGGTGGTACTTTGTTTTGGATAATGGCAGAACATTCATCGTTTAGAAAAGTTTAAGAGACTTCTTAAAACTTATGGTTGCTCTTGATAAGTTCTTTGATAAATTTGGCATAATTTGGCATTCCAACCAGAACATCGACTAAAGGCATGTTAATTCTAACTTCTTGTATTATGTCGAGGGATTTACCATACTTAGCTTACATCTTTTGCTTGTGTAAGCGTTGTAGATATGGTACTTTTGGTTTATATAGTTTAGGTGTTGGGTTTTTAGTTGGTTTGTGTTGATCCCTTTGGTTGGATCTATATTCTGTTAAGAATTAGTATAGTAGTTTGTAATCAAACTAAAACACTTTGAGCACTCTTACTAACACTAAATAAGTTATGCGGAATCTAACTTATAAAGCACAGAAGAACCAAATTACTTTTAACTATTCGATTCTCTTATTAATCGACTTGAATGAGGTACATGTAAGACATTGTACCTATGTTCCTTTTATAGAGTAAGGAAACATAGAAACTTTAGAATATTCTATAAAGATAACTATATCACAGACGATATATTATCAATATTCTAACTATTTAACTATATCACATAAGATATACTCTAACTATAACTATGACATATCTTATACAAAGATATATTCGTCCTAATCAACATAGCAGTACTTACTTTATAACTAGCAGTACTTACTATGTACCGCGTTAATACTAACGGTACTTACATAACACTGACAATACTTAAAATACACTAACGGTACTTGACACTTAACAAATAATTCCCAACAATCCTCCCCTAAACAAGAAATGATAACTTGTTGTCTTCTTGTTTCTCTTATACTGAATGTATTAAAATACATGTCTCTAGTCTTTCCTTCATCCTTGGATTGAACTTGGTAATTTGTGTTTGTATCCAACTGAATGTAGCCAAACACTTCAAATGTAGATCTTCTTCTGATAAGATAATCTTCAAACATAATGAGTATCATCTTTGTCTTCAAACTATGATCTTCTTGTGTCTTCTAAACATTCATTTTTCTTTGCAGCATCAATTATTGTCTTCTTGAGTTAAATCTTTGAACTCTGAATCATGAACCTTTGTCTTGATTTGATGAGACAATACCTTCTAAGTATCTTTTACATACTTCTTTGCTTGCAATCTTCATACCTGAAATAAAACAGTTAACAACAAAAACCAATCTGTATTAGCTTCATGATTTTTAGCAAATCACCAGCTATCAACGGATTTGATAAATTCTTTACCAGTTAGCCGTACACTCTGGAATATCCAATACTTTATTCATAAAGAATAAGGTGTAATGAAAACCTTACAATTTTTATTGTCAACCATCAACGGATTTGATGAAGTCTTTACCTAGTACCGTTTGTCTAGGACTAGCCAACTCTTTGTCTTGAAACAAGGTAAGTTAGAACCATATAGTTTTTAGCAAACTATCAGCATTCAGTGGATTTGATAAGTCTTTACCATAAACCGTTTGCTTATGGACTAGCCAGTTCTTATGTGTGTTAGACATGGTGAACTGAGAACCATTTGTGAAGTGTGACTGAAAGTCAAACACGTAAGGCTCTTTCTCAGCTTCTTCCTCATCTTTCAAATCCTTGATTTGTTGTTTAACCATTCTGATCAACTCCAAAGCATCAGCAGATTCTTCTGTAACTTCCAATTGTTGTTCTAACTGTAACACCCCCACAATTGCTATGCGCAGCGGAACTACAACAATGGGTGCTACACAGTATTCATTGCACACAAGATATATCAAACGACGCTAAAAAGACGTCAACTTAAAACTTGAATTTAAAATTGTTAGATGATACATGTCCACGGTTTTTCCAACCCCAATTTGGTACAACAGAGTTTAGCGTTTTCGGTCCCCATGAATCTCAACCCAGAAATTTCAGTTTTACAACAACATAACATTAAACATAAAAATTGTTTAAGTTGAAAAAGGAGGAAAAACGAGCGGACTCCAAGCCATACACACAACATCCATCCCATGCATGCTCCATTCTACACATCAGCGGTTACCTGAAACACATGCCAAAAATTTTGGTCAACGAAAACGTTGAGTGGAATTCATAGGTTTTTCAATCAATTTGAACGTATATAAAATAAAAACCATTCGTGATCATTTATAGACTTGTCGATCAAACAATCTATAATCAGGATACTGACAATTGTGTTTAAGCTCATGACACTAATCCGTTAACTCAATCACCCGCGTAATAAATACCGGCGTGATTCAGATGAAACCAGTGCCCCTTCTAAAGGCATCAGTTGCAATTATACCTTATTTCTCATACAAAATAATCTACCGCAGAACTTACTAAAAGTACAGCTTCTCGGCTAGCATTGGGTCGTTAACCCCGTAGTACTACAAATTGCATAAGCGGCTATTTCCCCCTACTCGAGGGCAGGACAATAGTTAATAGTTCATGAATTTAGGGACTTTTGCAACTTTGGTACTCAACACAATTCCTAAGGCAACTTTCGGGTCTAACAATCATTCATGATATACGTTCCTTTTAAAAACTAGCATGCATTTCCCTCGCGGGTAAAACAATTTGAAATAAACATAAGCGAGGCTATAAATTCACACCTTATATCTTAAGTAGTCGGTAGTTCGAGGGATGATCACTGACGACGAAACGGATGCCCGGTTAAATCAACACCTATCACAAATAACGCGTAATGAGTAATCTCATTTTAAATACTTACGGTACTGTATAAAATACATATATACTAGTCACTTAGGACAAGTATAACTCACGCCAAAAACAAAACAACAAGCATCACTCATTCTATACCATTCGTTCTCATTATTTACGTTGTCCATTTTTACTCATTCTCGCCGGTACTTGACTAAAGTACGGGCTGTTTTACCATATTTAACCTTACTTATAAAATTTGAAAAAATTCTCAAAAATCCTATAAGACCTGTAGATGACATGTGTTTAAGCCCAATGAAAGTTTTTACTTTTACGACTCGTTACTCGACGCTTTTCCAAAACTACATTTTACGGGCTGAAATTGCACTTCGACCAACTTTGACTTCTTTGACCTATATGAAAAGTACCTTTGACTTCTTTGACTCCTAAGTCAACATATAGACCCATTTATACAGGTTTGGGACCAAATTTTGACCCTTGACCATTTACCAATTCATACTTGTGACCCTCGGGATTTGACTAAAACTTTACATAAATTCGGATTATGAAAGTCCTCGTCTCCCGGTACTCGATCTTTAAAACGTCATAACTTTTAGCTCGTTTTGAGTCACGGGCTCTACCTTATACCAAATTAAAGACAAAAAGACCCTCTACAACTACATTTTGTTTTCAAGACCTGGAAGAAAAATAATTTTTGTGAAATGACCATAAAGTTTCTGCCAAAATTTGGCTACTCCAAAATCACGCTTACACTCGATTCCAAGCCTATCCATCACTACTAGGCATCATCCTAAGCCTCCTAAACATATCCAAACACAAGATTTCAGTCCTACCCCTATTGATCAACCAATCTCAAAATCCTAATCATCTAAAAATGAACATGCAATCCATTAAACCTATGTAAAACATCCTTAAACAATAAACCAAACACAAGGAAAAGCTCAAAATTCAACAACCACCATGGCTCCCCAAACACCCCTTGTGCCGTGGGGTTTGGGTGCCCCAATCACCACAACCAAATTGATTTTGGTGGGTTTTTATTGGTGATTATGCTTCCATTAAACATGAATTCAACATGCATTACAACAATTAGCCTCAAAAACGAGTTTGGATCATCTTGAAAAATTTTGGAAAATTTTTGTTAGTGCATGTGGGATTTAAGCACATAGAAATGTAGGGAATGACCAAATTAGATGTGGTCTAACCTTAATTTTAGTGAAAATCAAGTGAAAAATTTTTTTGATGGTGTTCTTGGTGGTTTGGGGTTAACCGTCGGCTAGAGGGCAAAGAGAGAGAGAGTTGGATTTTGTTTTTGTGAAATGAATCTATGTGTTTGTGTTTGTGTAGTTTTGGTACATTGGGAGGGACCAAAATGGTAAATTTTGCTTTCTTTTGGCCTTAAGTTAAAACGCCATTAAAACTTTGCGGTTTCGACTCACTAGTCAATTTTGAAAATTTTACGGGAGTCGGAAATCTTCCCGAACACTCCAAAATATTTTTGGGATACTTTAAATGTACTCGGAAGGCTATAAAACTCACCCGACTCAACTTAACACGAACCGTAAATAAAATTCTCGAAAAATTACATTATCGATAAATCGTCAATAATTATATAAAATTGGGCATCCATCGGGATCGTAATCGTCATCGTCCTTCTTGAAACGTCAATCGTAAACATTATAACCTCGAACATCGGCTTTAACCAAAATACTTATAAATATAGAAATTAAAATTTATTAAAAATTTCAAAAATTTGCGTAATTTAGGGTAACATTAATGACCTCGATTCTAGGGTGTCACATCCACCCCTCCTTAAAGAGAGCGACGTCCCGGCGCTCGCCTCTTCTTGTACTCACATTTCGTTCTACTGGAACAGATGAGGATACCTTTCCTTGAAAAAGTCCTCACGTTCCCAAGTGTATTCCGGTCCACGCTTAGAATTCCATCGGACCTTCACAATAGGAATCCTACTACGCTTCAACCGCTTGACCTCCCGGTCCATAATTTCCACAGGTTCTTCCACAAAGTGCATTTTGTCGTCTAGTCGAATCTCGTCCAAAGGAATCACCAATTCCTCGTCCGCCAAACTCTTCTTCAGGTTCGATACGTGAAACGTGTCGTGAATAGCACTAAGCTCGCTCGGCAATTCTAACTTGTACGCTACTGGTCCAATTCGTTCGACGATCTTAAACGTTCCAATATACCTCGGACTCAACTTACCTTTCTTCCCAAAACGAATTACACCCTTCCACGGCGATACCTTGAGCATAACCATATCTCCAACTTCAAACTCCAACGGTTTCCTTCGGTTATCGGCATAACTCTTCTGTCGGCTTCTCGCAGCAAGTAGTCGGTTCTTGATCTGCACAATCTTCTCTGTCGTTTCTAAAACCATTTCGGGTCCAGTCAATTGACTTTCCCCTACTTCACTCCAACACACAGGCGATCTACACTTCCTTCCATACAATGCTTCGAACGGTGCTGCCTTGATACTCGCATGATAACTATTATTATACGAAAATTCCACCAGAGGCAAGTGGCGTTCCCAACTTCCTCCAAAATCGATCACGCATGCTCGGAGCATGTCCTCCATCGTTTGAATAGTTCGTTCACTCTGGCCGTCAGTTTCCGGGTGATAAGCCGTGCTTAAACTCAATTCAGTTCCTATCGCACGTTGAAGCGATTTCCAAAATTCCGACGTAAATCTACTATCGCGATCCGAAATGATCGATAACGGCACTCCATTTCTACAGACGATCTCCTTCACGTACACGCTGGCGAGTTTTTCCATGCTGTCCGTCTTCTTCATAGGTAAGAAATGAGCAGATTTCGTCAACCTATCCACAATTACCCATATCATATCACATCCACTAGGAGTCCTAGGTAAACCCGTCACGAAATCCATAGCGATTTTCTCCCATTTCCATTCTGGGATTTCTGGTTGTACCAACAATCCAGATGGTTTCTTATGTTCTGCCTGAACCTTCGCGCAAGTCAAACACTTACTAACGTAACGAGCAATATCTGCCTTCATATTCGGCCACCAATAGACTTTCTTCAGGTCGTGATACATTTTGTCCGATCCAGGATGTATCGAATACTTCGACTTATGCGACTCATTCATAACCAATTCTCGAACTCCAGGCTTTCCTTCCTCAGATGAACACAATGGTAACCAAATCCGATTCTCAAAATATCTCAGTCCGTCTGACCTAATCACGAAAAGAGGTTTCAACATTCGTCCCAAGTTCTCAGCTTCAACATTCCCTTTCATTAGTCCTCTCTCTTGAGCCTTCAGTATAGTTTCGGTTAAGTCAACGCTCTCAGTCATCACTAAAGCTCTAACCCTCAAAGGTTTCTCCCGTTCCTTCCTACTCAGTGCATCCGCTACAACATTCGCCTTCCCAGGGTGGTAGCGAATTTCGCAGTCATAATCACTCAGTAGTTCAACCCATCGTCTCTGTCGCATATTCAACTCCTTTTGATCTAAAATGTGCTGCAAACTCTTGTGGTCAGTGAATACAACACACTTCGTCCCATACAGATAGTGTCTCCACAACTTCAACGCAAAAACTACGGCTCCTAATTCCAAATCGTGCGTCGTGTAGTTCTCCTCATTCTTCCTCAGTTGCCTCGACGCGTAAGCTATCACCTTTTCACGTTGCATCAACACCGCTCCATAACCCTTTCGAGACGCATCACAATACACTACGAAGTCTTCGGTTCCTTCAGGCAATGACAATATCGGTGCGGAACATAACTTATCCTTAAGCGTTTTGAAAGCAAGTTCTTCCTCAATTCCCCATTCATACACCCTATTCTTTTCGGTAAGCCTCGTCAATGGTTTTGCAATCAACGAAAATCCTTCAATAAACCTTCGATAATACCCCGCTAAACCAAGAAATTGTCGAACTTCAGTCGGCGTCGTCGGTGCTGACCATTCCCTGATCGCTTCGATCTTGGCGGGATCCACACGAACTCCCTTACTATCAATCACATGACCTAGAAACTGCACTGATTCCAACCAAAATTCACACTTCGAGAATTTTGCATACAGCTTCTCCTTCCTTAACAACTCCAAAATCTTTCTCAGGTGCTTCTCGTGCTCCTCCTTACTTTTAGAGTAAATAAGTATATCGTCGATGAAAACAATAACAAACTTATCTAGATACGGCTTGCACACGCGATTCATAAGATCCATGAATACAGCAGGCGCGTTCGTCAACCCAAACGGCATCACTCGAAATTCAAAGTGTCCATACCGCGTACGAAAGGCAGTTACAGGAATGTCCTCCTCTCTTACACGCAGTTGATGATACCCTGATCTTAAGTCGATCTTTGAGTATACACTGGAACCTTGCAATTGATCGAAAAAATCGTCAATCCTCGGCAATGGGTACTGATTCTTAACCGTCAGCTTATTGAGTTCCCTATAGTCAATGCACATCTGAAACGAACCATCTTTCTTCTTTACGAACAACACTGGCGCTCCCCAAGGTGATGAGCTCGGCCTAATAAATCCTTTGTCCATTAATTCCTTCAGTTGATCCGATAACTCCTTTAACTCAGATGGTGCTAAGCGATAAGGTGCACGTGCAACCGGCGCAGCTCCTGGCACTAAATCAATTCGAAACTCGACCTCACGGGTAGGCGGTAAACCTGGCAACTCGTCTGGAAAAACATCCGGATACTCGCAAATAACTGGTACCTCTTCAATCCTTGCCTCTAAATCACCATCACTCGAAACTTGTGCCAAAAACACATCGCATCCGCTCTCTACGTACTTCATCATTTTCAAACAGGAAATCACTTTCAAACGAGAAGTGCATTCGTCGCCCTTAACCGTCAAAACCTTATTCCGCAACGGAATCTGAACCAATCTCTCGCCACAGACGATCATAGCACTATGCCCCATTAGCCAATCCATTCCCACAATCACGTCAAACGATCCTAGCTCTATAGGCATCAAGTCGATTTTAAAAGCGTAATTTCCTAACTTCAAGGTACACCCTTTCAGTATAGAATTCGTACTAACAATTTTTCCATCGGCTAACTCAACGTTATAACTAGTCGCTAACAACACCGGTTCTCTATCAATATGACGACTAAATCTAACGTCTACAAAACTCTTGTCGGGGCCAGAATCAAACAAAATACTAGCATAACAAGCGTCTAGCAAAAACGTACCGGTAACCACATTAGGACCCTGTGGTTTATCAGCCGTTCCCACTTGATACACAGCAGCCGCATTATTACCTCCCCGCTTTTTTCCTGCCTTCGGGCAATTCACTTGCACATGACCCCTTTCTCCACAACCATAACATCCCCTCGTCCTAATAGCATTAGCCCCAGTGGCTACTCCTCCCGTTCGACAACCAGACGTCCTATGACCTGCCTTTCCCACACTTGCCGCATGCAGGCGGGCAATTTCCAACATGATACAAATTGCACTTACCACAATGGGGGTTCACTTTCACACCTCTAGGGTTCGTCACTGCCCTCATCCCTTCGTTCCTTCTCTGATTAAACTGCTGATTTCGGTTCGGCCCATGGTTGTTTCGGTTTCCACCTCGGTTCTGGCCTTGGGATTGATTGCTTTGTGCCTCTTCCCATTTCCTCTTGTTGCCTTCAGCAATGGAGTTCTGCTTGTCCTGTAGCTTGACGTCCATCAAAGCGTGTGCCATCTGAACCGCTTCATCAAACGATCCAGGTTTCGACGAAGTTGTTTCACCTTTGATGTTTCTGGATAAACCCTTAATATACTGCTTCATTTTCTTGGCATCATTGGCAAAAACATCCGGACACAAAAGGCTTAATTCATTAAACCTCCTAGTGTAGGCAGCTATATCGTTGTTCTTCAAGGTCAAATGCCTCAACTCATCCTCCAATTGTCCCAATTCCTCCTCTGGGCAAAACTTCTTAGTCAACAGAGCTTTTGTCGCATTCCACGTCCTTGCATTCGCTACAGCCAATCCAACCGTAGCTACCTGAGTATTCCACCAACTTAACGCATCATCAAGAAACGTAGCAGCTGCAAACTTTACTTTATCCGCTTCTGCACAACCACTGATTTCAAACGTACTTTCAACCTTTTCCAACCATCGTCTAAGTTCTAAAGCTCCACCCGTTCCACGGAACTGCGTGGGACCGCACTTCATAAAACTAGAATAGGTACACACTCTCGGGGCTTGCTGTCTCCCCGCGTTCCTTCCCTGATCCTGATTTCTCCCGGCTCGGTCCGCTTCCAACGCATTTGCTATAGCTTCCTGAATCATGGTGTTAACACGATCGGCGGTCAACTTTGGAGGCATGGTGTTATCGAATATCTCTTTCTGCAAGACAAGGAAAATAGAAAAACAATGTAAGTATACATATCAAGTTTCCAAGACATAATATACATACAACGACACATCACTACGGAGTTACTAATATTCATCAATTCTCATCACAAAAGATCAAATTCAAGACATATCACAGTTCATGAAAGGTAACATAGATTGTATTGATAATTAACCAAAATCGTGACAAGTATTGCCACTACAATCGTTCACCACAAAACTTCAAGTACTTGAGTTTCTCGTCATAACACCATCATACAAAGGTCTAAAACAGTTCTATTACAATGATCAAAGAAAATACAAAACAAGTAACTAGGCATGTGGTGATCCACACGGCCTTTTGGATGGCGGCTCGTCGTCGTCTTCCTCAGGTTCCTCATCACTATCGTCCTCATCCACATCATCCATTTTTCTTTTTCCTTTCTCATCCGACCCACATTCCGTTTCCTTTTTCGTCCCTGATGTGGATCCACACTCAATCGCTACCTGACTTCCCACCGTAATACAAGCACCTCTAGTAGGCGGCTGAATCATAAAGTCATTTGCCTCCATCTCCAAATCGTCCACGAATCTCCAATCCGGGGGCAATGATGCTCTAACCCGATGCTCCCAACTCTGCATCCTCGACAACCTCACTTGATCCTCCCTCACACGGTCAAGACTAGAACTTAAATTTGCAACCATTGATCTTAAACTGTTGATGTCACTTTTGTTCACATTCCCATCATACTCAATTCTTGCAGTCCTTTCCAACAGTCTTTGGTGTTCCCTTTCATTCCTATCAAACCTCTTAATTACCCTAGTCTCAACTACAAACCGCTCATACATCAACCTTTCCATCCTCCCCAAACGACCTGCGGGATCCCAGTAGTGTCTTGGCCTCAGAAAGTAGACCCTTGCAATATTCTCATGAATCGATGGCGACTTCGATGATTTGCTGAACTCTCCACTGCTCCCATTACTGACTCGAACAAATCCTGGCACTGTTCTCAAATAGTCCTTACAATTGTCCATCGGGCGATTAAAGGGTTGCTGCTCATATCGACCGGTTGGTGGTACTTCATAACCCTTCGGCGAATTCGGGGATTGAAACAAATCGGGTTCGGTCTGGCCTACAGCATCCTCGGGAATGCCATCATCCATTAGCTCCTCGGGCTCTTCTTCGGAATCCTCACTCTCGTCACTACTAATGCTGAAATTATCCACCTCACTTTCGTCATTGTCGTTTTCTGGCCCTATTTCGTCTTCTGGAGCGATCCATCCATTATCATTGTCCGGCGGGTTCGGAGGAAACGGTCCCCCTTCGTGACCTACGACGTAATCGTTTCCGTTATCATTAGGCGGTACCTCGGCCATTCCTGCAATAACAGCGAATTTCGGAGGGTACATAAGTAATTATACAATAGTTATAAATACATGCATGCAAATGCAATGCAAAGGTGGTACATATGCCCGAAATGTAATAATATGATGCTCATGCATGATTAATACAAAAATTACGATGTCGGATATTCCACGTAAAATTCAACGTCTACATATAGTAATTCCATACTTACGTAATAGTTACCCACATATATACTTCACTCAAAAGTATACGTCAAATGCCATAAATACAACAATAAATCTTACCGGAGCCATGCAGGATAGTTGTGTGTGCTTGGACCATTTCTTACGACACCAAAAGTTATAGTTTAGGATTTTCAAAAACGACCTAGTTCTCTATAACTCGTGGCTCTGATTACCAATCTGTAACACCCCCACAATTGCTATGCGCAGCGGAACTACAACAATGGGTGCTACACAGTATTCATTGCACACAAGATATATCAAACGACGCTAAAAAGACGTCAACTTAAAACTTGAATTTAAAATTGTTAGATGATACATGTCCACGGTTTTTCCAACCCCAATTTGGTACAACAGAGTTTAGCGTTTTCGGTCCCCATGAATCTCAACCCAGAAATTTCAGTTTTACAACAACATAACATTAAACATAAAAATTGTTTAAGTTGAAAAAGGAGGAAAAACGAGCGGACTCCAAGCCATACACACAACATCCATCCCATGCATGCTCCATTCTACACATCAGCGGTTACCTGAAACACATGCCAAAAATTTTGGTCAAAGAAACGTTGAGTGGAATTCATAGGTTTTTCAATCAATTTGAACGTATATAAAATAAAAACCATTCGTGATCATTTATAGACTTGTCGATCAAACAATCTATAATCAGGATACTGACAATTGTGTTTAAGCTCATGAAACTAATCCGTTAACTCAATCACCCGCGTAATAAATACCGGCGTGATTCAGATGAAACCAGTGCCCCTTCTAAAGGCATCAGTTGCAATAATACCTTATTTCTCATACAAAATAATCTACCGCAGAACTTACTAAAAGTACAGCTTCTCGGCTAGCATTGGGTCGTTAACCCCGTAGTACTACAAATTGCATAAGCGGCTATTTCCCCCTACTCGAGGGCAGGACAATAGTTAATAGTTCATGAATTTAGGGACTTTTGCAACTTTGGTACTCAACACAATTTCTAAGGCAACTTTCGGGTCTAACAATCATTCATGATATACGTTCCTTTTAAAAACTAGCATGCATTTCCCTCGCGGGTAAAACAATTTGAAATAAACATAAGCGAGGCTATAAATTCACACCTTATATCTTAAGTAGTCGGTAGTTCGAGGGATGATCACTGACGACGAAACGGATGCCCGGTTAAATCAACACCTATCACAAATAACGCGTAATGAGTAATCTCATTTTAAATACTTACGGTACTGTATAAAATACATATATACTAGTCACTTAGGACAAGTATAACTCACGCCAAAAACAAAACAACAAGCATCACTCATTCTATACCATTCGTTCTCATTATTTACGTTGTCCATTTTTACTCATTCTCGCCGGTACTTGACTAAAGTACGGGCTGTTTTACCATATTTAACCTTACTTATAAAATTTGACAAAATTCTCAAAAATCCTATAAGACCTTTAGATGACATGTTTTTAAGCCCAATGAAAGTTTTTACTTTTACGACTCGTTACTCGACGCTTTTCCAAAACTACATTTTACGGGCTGAAATTGCACTTCGACCAACTTTGACTTCTTTGACCTATATGAAAAGTACCTTTGACTTCTTTGACTCCTAAGTCAACATATAGACCCATTTATACAGGTTTGGGACCAAATTTTGACCCTTGACCATTTACCAATTCATACTTGTGACCCTCGGGATTTGACTAAAACTTTACATAAATTCGGATTATGAAAGTCCTCGTCTCCCGGTACTCGATCTTTAAAACGTCATAACTTTTAGCTCGTTTTGAGTCACGGGCTCTACCTTATACCAAATTAAAGACAAAAAGACCCTCTACAACTACATTTTGTTTTCAAGACCTGGAAGAAAAATAATTTTTGTGAAATGACAATAAAGTTTCTGCCTAAATTTGGCTACTCCAAAATCACGCTTACACTCGATTCCAAGCCTATCCATCACTACTAGGCATCATCCTAAGCCTACTAAACATATCCAAATACAAGATTTCAGTCCTACCCCTATTGATCAACCAATCTCAAAATCCTAATCATCTAAAAATGAACATGCAATCCATTAAACCTATGTAAAACATCCTTAAACAATAAACCAAACACAAGGAAAAGCTCAAAATTCAACAACCACCATGGCTCCCCAAACACCCCTTGTGCCGTGGGGTTTGGGTGCCCCAATCACCACAACCAAATTGATTTTGGTGGGTTTTTATTGGTGATTATGCTTCCATTAAACATGAATTCAACATGCATTACAACAATTAGCCTCAAAAACGAGTTTGGATCATCTTGAAAAATTTTGGAAAATTTTTGTTAGTGCATGTGGGATTTAAGCACATAGAAATGTAGGGAATGACCAAATTAGATGTGGTCTAACCTTAATTTTAGTGAAAATCAAGTGAAAAAAATTTTTGATGGTGTTCTTGGTGGTTTGGGGTTAACCGTCGGCTAGAGGGCAAAGAGAGAGAGAGTTGGATTTTGTTTTTGTGAAATGAATCTATGTGTTTGTGTTTGTGTAGTTTTGGTACATTGGGAGGGACCAAAATGGTAAATTTTGCTTTCTTTTGGCCTTAAGTTAAAACGCCATTAAAACTTTGCGGTTTCGACTCACTAGTCAATTTTGAAAATTTTACGGGAGTCGGAAATCTTCCCGAACACTCCAAAATATTTTTGGGATACTTTAAATGTACTCGGAAGGCTATAAAACTCACCCGACTCAACTTAACACGAACCGTAAATAAAATTCTCAAAAAATTACATTATCGATAAATCGTCAATAATTATATAAAATTGGGCATCCATCGGGATCGTAATCGTCATCGTCCTTCTTGAATCGTCAATCGTAAAAATTATAACCTCGAACATCGGCTTTAACCAAAATACTTATAAATATAGAAATTAAAATTTATTAAAAATTTAAAAAATTTGCGTAATTTAGGGTAACGTTAATGACCTTGATTCTAGGGTGTCACACTAACATACTTTCCAACAATTTTCTTTTGAAAGGGTAAGTTTTCTCTTTCAGAATATAGTATGTAACATCATCTACATCCAAAATATGCAATCCACATGACCTATAATACCTCCAGTAACTAGGAACCTGATTCTCTAATTCTTTCAACATTTCTTGATCACAATTGTGTGGCTCATACATAAAGAGAAATTCCCATTATCATAGTGATACTTCAGTTTTACCTGCACTGGCTTCTTGAACTAACCTAGATAGATCCTGAATATCTTGTCTGTCAAGAATATGAAGAATATCCTCCAAAAGTCTGAATATCCTTGTTGTGCCATCAGTTCTCTGAATTCCATGAGCTTCAAGTCCTTCAGACATAGAGTAAATCCATTTAGCAGTGGATGCTCTCTTTCCAAAAATCTCTGTATCAATACATTGATCTTCAAATTTTACAATCTTCAAGTACTTCTTCAAGCTCTCGTCATCATCACTATCCTCTGTTGTTGATTTAGCCATCTTGGCTTTCTTCTTTATCTTTGTTGACATTTTCCTTTTAACACCCTTTGAAATTCCCTCAAGTTCTGTTGAACCCTCTTCCAATTTTGTATGTACCGTCTCCTCAGTATGTACTGTTGTATGTATTGTTGATTGTATATGTACTGCTTGTACATTTTCCGTCTGAGCAATTTCTTGAGTTTCAACTCCTATATTCATTCTTTGAGCAGTCTCTTCCTCCCTTGAACTTACCTTCTCCTTTCTATTCTTCCTCAAATAAGTGGTCTTGATAGTTGGAGATGTATTTGTAGGTTCAGCAGTACTTGGCTCAATTCTAGGAGTACTACCAAATGGCCTTTGTTGTTGCAGATGTCTTCTATGTTTTTCAACAACTATTCTATCTCCCTCAGATCTAATTTCAACAAAATTCAATTCAGTTCTCTTATTTTGCTCATACAAAGTCATGATTTATTCAAAATTCTTCTTGACTAGCTGAATATGAGTATCCCTTAACTCACTTAAGAAAATTCATCATCTGATTTCTAATCTGCATAGTAGTTGGAGGCTTAATCTTTTCTCTTCTTCTCTTTTTAGCAAAGAATCTTTGTTGCTCCCTTACCAGATCATCAATCAACTTTGATTTCTCTTCTTCATCATCTGCATATCTCTCTTCAGATATCAATAGGTCTGCAAGAAGCTCACTTGCATGTAATTCAGCTTGAATCCTATAATACTCTTGTATGTTCCATTCTTGTTGTATTCTTTTAGCTTCTAGCAAATTCTGCTTTGCTGCAAGTTCTTCCTATAATTCATTTTCACGAATTTGTGCTTGCATTCTGTAAGCATATTCCTCATCATGGTCTAATTGATTAAATCTGTACATGACTTTGATTATATCATCATCTGAATCACTTTCATCATCAGATTCTGATAATATTTGCTTCTTCCCCTTATCCTTTGGATCAATCTTAGGTAGCTTCTTCTTCAGCTTGGTAGATCTTTCCTCATTAGCTTGCTGTTGAATAACTATACCTTTAGTAGGGTGTGAAGCTTGAACTTTCTTACCTTGAATTTGATTCTTTTTTGCAAGAACTTCTTGTTGTGTCTTTTTCTCTGCCTCTGCTTGTTTAGTCTTCTCAACTAAATTCTTCTTTCTTATGTCAAACAACAATTGGGCTAAAGTCTCATCCTCTCCAAAAGGAGTTTAACTTTCTAGTGAAGAATGATCACCAGCGGTACTTGCAATCGGCTTAGTTGGCTTAGTAGTACTTGGGTCTTCAACAATGTCAGCAGTACTTGTAGTCAGCTTAGTTGGCTTATCAGTACTTGGATCTTCAACAATGTTGATTTCACTAGTATTAGACACACTTTTTTCTTCAATCACTTATGTATCCCCAGATACTCTTTCTTCTATAGAAGTCATCATTTCAACTTGCACCTCTTCAGTCTTGTCTGATCCATTGCTCATTCTTGATCTAGACAGTACTTACAAAGTCTGTTTCCTTTGAAACCATACTTGTCTTTGTGGTGATGGAGTTGAAGATATAAGAAATTGAATGTTAATTTCCTCCAACTTCTCATAGAAAGCACTCTAATTTGTTTGAAGTGGTGATTGAGGTGGTGGTGCTGGCTGAGTTACCATTATTTCTTCAACTTGTGGCTCCTCATGAGTAGGTTGTGGTTCTTCCTATTGAATCTCTATGTTTGAAGTTCCATCCACACCAGTATCTAAACCAGTTCCATCTTCATTAGTCCCCATGACATCTTCATCCAATTCAAAATTGATGTCATTTCCAGAGATCCTTGTCTGATTATCAGAATAAGGTGGTTGTTCTTCATAATTCCTCCCCTGTTTGGTTGCATTTAGTTGCCTTTTCTTATGGTTCCTAAATCTTTGCTTCTTGATTGCAGATTTCTGAATAGATCTATGTTGCCTCATCCAAGGTGACACTTTGTTCCTTAACTTGATTAGGCTAGCTTCCAATTCAGCAATTTTCGTTTCTTGAACAAGAGTTTCTTTATGCAACACCTGTACCTGTTGGGACAAAATTGTACACAAAGCAGTTAAATTTGCAACATCCACCACCTCTGGTGCTTGTGCTTGTGGTGAACCACTAGCGGCAATAGAAGCAGCAGGTGTGTGGATCATCTCATCGGTGTTTGGTGGAGCACCAACATTGTGAGAAGAAGATTGTGAATCTTCTAGGGAATGGGAACTATGGTGAGAAGGAGTTTGCTGAGAAGCACTACAATTGCTAGGTTCCTCACCTTCTTGATTGGCAGGTTGGGCTAACATATGAGCAAACAATGGTGTTAATGTTCCTGTAAAGGCATTGCCTTGTTTGGTCAAGAAAGAGAAAGTTCTCTTTGTGAATGGAGGAACATCCCATGTATCAGTTAACTCTGGTAGGTTAGGTATTTGGTCACTAACTAAAGTCTGAATGAATCTAGGATACATTAAAAACTTTTTAGTTCCTTCCAAATTCCTAGTCATGCCTTCAAAAATTAATCTTGAAAAATTAAAAACCCTATTATTTGCTAGAAAAACACCAGCTGATGCCAATGCAGCAGGAATTTGATCAAAAGATGTAATTTTAGAGCTTAAACAGTGAATAATAGAATGAAAAATCAATTTCCATTGAGGTGAAAATAAAGCTTTAAAGAAAGTAAGACTTTCCCTACCACCTCCATAGCCCATGGCTGCAAGGCCATCATGAATCTCTGTATTATTAAGCATACTAAGTCCATTTTCATCATTTAATCTCAAACTTTATCTTAGTAGTACCTCAGTTACATATATGTTTCTATGATTTACCCTAGCCTTAATGCAAGGTTGATCAAACTGAGTACCTAATACAGCAGTATTCCAAAATTGTTCAAAAATGGAAATAGAGACAACTGGACTTAAAGTGAGTGCAAAGTGAATATGACTTCGAGATAGGAAACCAAGCATCTCATGTAAACCAAGAGAGTCATCATTCGTAGCAAGATTCACAACCAAATTATGCTTAGAGATTACTTGTAAAGCAGCCATTAGTATTTTTTATGATCAAAATATTAGAGAGAAAGTTATAGAATCAAGAGATAAAAATAAAAGATTAGGTGAATCAATTGTATAATTGGAGTAAGTATTTAAGTAAATAACAAACCCAAGCACGAAGAAACCGCCAAATTTACAAAAGAGACCCTTAACGGTACAACAGACATGTAGCGGTACATGAAACACAAGAGGTACTTGAATTTGTGCTAGCGGTACTTGGAGTGACAACGGTACCTCACAATTTTAACAAGTTCATGCTTTCCACTATCAATGTAACCTCTTTTATATTTTTCTATTAACCTGCAATTACATCAAAAACACAAAACATAGACAATACAATAAAAATTATAAAAATTTGTACAGCTATTACCTCCCCTCAACATATGTAGCAGGTTACTAGTTGAGCATACCAATGTGTGTCACCAAGAATTTGAATCTCTTTGCATCAAATGCCTTGGTCAACAAATCAGCTACATTGTTGTCTGTATGAATCTTCAAGACTTTAATAAGCTTTTTGTCATAAGCATCTCGTATAAAGTGATGTCTTAATTCAATATGCTTAGTCTTGGAGTGAAATACTGGATTACTGACAATGCATATAGTACTTTCATTATCAATGTAAATCTTGGTGTTCATGAAGTTAAACCCATAATCTAACAATTGATTTTGAATCCAAAGTACTTGTCCACAACAATGAGCAGCAGCTACATATTCAGCTTCAGTTGTATAAGTAGCAACAATGGTTTGGTTCTTACACTGCCATGATATGAGTCTTCTGCCTAGGAATTGACAACCTCCTGTTGTGGATTTCCTATCAAGATTAGCTCTAGCATATCACTATCTGAGTAAGCTTGCAATTCAAATGTGGAATATCTAGGATACCATAATCCTAAATTGGTTTGACTTTTAAGATATATTAAAAATCTTCTTCACAACATGTAGATGTGACACCTTTGGATGAACTTGGAACCTTGAACAGGCACACACAGCAAACATAATATCTGGCCTTGAAGCAGTAAGATACATCAATGAACCAATCATTGATCTGTAAAGATGAATATCAACATTTTCTCCTTGTTCATCTTTTGATAAAGACTTCTTGGCTTCAAAAGGTGTGCTTGTACTCCTTGTATCCATACATGAAAATTTCTTCAAGATATCAACAACATATTTATCTTGGCTGATAAATATTCCATCTTTCCTTTGTTTGACTTGCAGTCCTAAAAACAAAGTAAGTTCTCCCGTAGAACTCATTTGAAATCTTCCTTTTATCAAAGCTTCAAACTCTTCACACCATGTCTTCTTGGTAGAACCAAAAATTATGTGATCAACATAAACTTGAACTAGAATGATATCCTTAGCATTCTTTTTGATGAACAGAGTTTTGTCAATGGTTCCTCTCCTATATCCATGTTCTAGCAGAAAATTGGATAAGGTTGCATACCAGGCTCTTGGAGCTTGATGCAGACCATAAAGTGTTTTGATAACCTTGTAGACTCTATTGGGGAATTTAGGATCTACAAAACCTAGAGGTTGTGAGACATATACCTCCTCTGAAATAGTACCCTATAGAAAGGCACTTTTCACATCCATTTGATAGACTATAAATCCCATATATGATGCAAAGGCCAAATATAACCTAATGGCTTCTATCCTTGCCACTGGTGCAAAAACGTCATCATAGTCTATCCCTGCTTCTTGTCTATAGCCTTGAGCAACAAGTCTTGACTTGTTCCTCACAACAACTCCTCTTTCATCCTTCTTGTTCCTGAAGACCCATCTAGTACCAATTACTCTTTTACCTGAGGGAAGATCCACAAGAATCCAAACTTTTTGTAACTCAAATTGTGTTAATTCTTCTTGCATGGCATCTACCCAACTTTCTTCATCAAGAGCCTGGGAAATTTTTTTGGGCTCTACTTGAGATAAGAAACAGACAAACAAACAATGCTGAGTATCTTTATGATTTGTTCTCTGCTGTTGTTTGAAATAACTCACAAGTGCATGAGTTTCAATATTGGTTTGAAGTTCTCTTCTGGTTTGTACAGCAGATTTGGGATCTCCAATAATCTATGTAGTAGGATGGTTGTTGACTTTATGAGTGGGAATAAATCTGACAGGAATTTCTGTTTCCAAATTATTGAAATCAGTTACTGCCCCTGCTCATCATAGGAAGCTTTGGAGAAGATTCCTTCAGCTGGACTAGCATATAAGTCTTCATCGTCCATAACTTGTAAAATCTCTTCTAGTGAGTCAACAGATTTGGTAGATTTTGACTTAGCAGTACTTGTAGATGAAGTACCGCTAGGTGTAGTATGTACTGCTGAGTGTTTTGACTCAAAAGATTCTTCTCCTGAATGCTTATTAGCAGATGTAGCATTCTTTTCTTGATCTTGAAGCCTTTGAAGTTCTTGGAAGGCTTGATCATCATATGATGGCATGGTTTGCTTCTTGGGAGTGGCAGGCATGGGAGTAATAGTAGGCATGTTGGGCACATAGATATGAAAATCATCATCTGATGAAGAAACATCTTCTTGAGTACCTGTATTAGTTTCACTTGACTCCTCACCTGCATTGTTAGTTTGAAAATCCTTTTCCAAAGAATAGTAATCCATGGAGTTAGTTAGATAATCTAAATCAAACATCCAAGCATAACCTATTCCTGGGACATTGGGTTTATTTTCTAAGAAATAAACATGAGCATTTTCTTCAACCTTCTTAGTTGCCAAATTATAAACCCTATATGCTTTACTTTGCACTGAATATCCTACAAGATATCCTGGATCAGACTTTCCATCAAAATTTCCCAAATAATCAAGAGTATTTAGTATAGACACATGACACCCAAAAGGTCTTAAATGATTTATGTTAGGCTTTACATCAGTCAAAAGTTCATAAGGTGTTTTGTTTTGAGGCTTGGTTACTAGGACTCTATTTAACACATAACATGCAGTATTGATTGCTTCTGCCCAAAAGGTATTTGGCAAAAGTGAATCAGCCAACATAGTTCTAGCAGCCTCAATCAGTGTCCTATTCTTCCTTTCAGCTACTCCATCTTGTTGTGGAGTCCTAGGATTACTAAATTGTCTCTTAATTCCTTTAGACCTACAGAATTCATCAAATTCAGCATTCTTGAATTCTGTCCCATTATTAGTCCTAATGATTAAAACCTGTTTAGTGAACTGCTTTTCAACAAAGGTGATAAAATCCTTAAGTAATTCATTTGTTTCACTTTTAAGAGCTAAAAAGAAAACCCAACTGAATCTACTATAATAATCAGTTATGACTAGACAAAAGGTCTTATGACTAATGCTTCTGATAGAAACTGGACCAAACAAATCCATATGCAAAAGCTGCAAAGGTTTTGTCATAGTGTTAAAAGTCTTGGTCTTACAAGAGGCTCTATGTTGTTTACCTTTTTGACAGGCAGCACATGTGAAATCATTATTAAAAGATTTGTTAGGTAGACCTCTAACCAAATTCCTATTCACTAATCTATTAAGATTCGTGAAATTCACATGAACTAACCTTCTATGACACAAATTTGACTCAACTAAAGAAGCCTTAGCTAGCAAACATGTAATACCACCTGTTGGAGTAATAGTATGAAGATTAAAGGTGTACATATTTTCTTGCATGGGTACTTTAAGCAGTATTTGAGATTCCTTAGGCATCTCAAAGTCTTTAGACAGCACCAAGCAGTCTTTGTCTGTGAATAGCACCTTGTTCTTCTTATCACACATTTGTGATACAAAAAAGAGATTGAACTCATTCAATTCGTTTACAAAGACCACATCTTCAAATTCCAACTTTCCTGTATAGATTTTCCCTTTGCCGGTGATTCTACCTTTGCTACCTCCAAAGGCTATTGGACCTCCTTTGAATTCTTCAAATTCAGCAAGAAAATCTTTGTTTCCTGTCATGTGTATTGAGCATCCACTATCTACTATACCTTTATCTTTCAATTCATCAATTAGATGCCCCTGCACACAAATAAAACTCATTAGTTTTTAACATGGACCCAAGCCACATTTGGCTCGGATCTTGTGGGACCTACACATTTAAGAGTTTTTACTAAAGCATTCCCAGTAATGCTAGTTTTGCTCTTATATTTCATGGTTTCATTTATGTAGTCAAAGTCATAGGGTGACTCTATGTACTCAGAATTCTTTCCCTTAAGTACTGCTTTAGCGGTACTTTCTTTAACACATGATTTATCTCTTTTAGGAACCCACATTTGCACTGGTTTGTTTTTATCCTTACTTCTAGGTGTTTTAACTTTTTCAAAAACTTTCTTAGAAGTTTTGGAGAACTTTGGTTTTACATACTTTAAACCAACAGTACTTAAGTTTGGTCTAGCAGTACTTGTAGGTCTTGACTTGTCGGTACTTGGTTTACCAGACTTTAAAGGTACTAGAACTTCTTTCATAAGTACTGCCCTAGGAACAAAACTTTTGGTAGAGTTATTTTTGATCTGTTTAACTACCCTTGTGTGATCAAACTTAGGTTTGTCATTTTTAAGTTTCTAATTCCTATAAACTTGTGCATTTTTCCCATTACTGTTTTTCATGACCCTTTGTGTAGCCTTTTGTTTCACAATTTTATCTTCATGTAAAGTACAATCTTTGATAAAATGACTTAGACTACCACAAACATAACATCCTTTTCTTCTTAAAGAAGATCCAAAAGACTGTTTTGACTTTACTTTCTCAGAACTTAGCCCACCCCTTTTGGCTTTATTATGTTTTACATTGTTTTCCAATATCTTGCTAGGAGTTTTTACCTGCTTGGGAGCAGAACTAGTCTTAGATTCCTCAGAAACAAGGTTGTTCATTAAAGGTGGATAAACAATATTTTTGGTAACAACAGTCTTTTCTTGGGACAAAGTACTAGAGTTTAAGGTATTATTAACCTTTGGTTCTTCTAACTCTATACTTGTATCATTACTAGGGGGCATGAAAATTTCTGATAGTGGTAGAGGAACTGCCTTTATTCCTTCAGCATATCTATCATTTTCAGGTGTATCATTTACCTCACTAGAACTATAAAAAATCCCTTTTGATAAGTCCTTGTCAGTTAAAGTTATCCCAGGTTGGTCCTCAATATATCCTAGGTCTGATTTATCATAATACCCCATTTGTGAATTAATCAATTTTCCCAATCCTTTAGAGGATTTTTGCCAATGATTAATCACTTCCCTTTCATTATAAAGACTGGCTTTTAAAGCTTCATTTTCTGTTGATAATTTTAATAGTTGCCTTTCAAAATCTTTTATTTCCACATCTTTTTCACTCATTTGAAGAGCAAAATCCTTATTTTCTCTTCATAGTTTTGTTGAGCCTTTTTATACAAAACTATATTTTCTTCTAATTTAAGAACACCCTGTTTAAAAGCATTTACTTCTACAGTGCATGTGTTAACCTTTTGATACTGCTCCTCTAGTTCTACTTTCAAGGCTATTAAATTTAAGAACATAGTCTTTAGAACAAGGATGTACCTCAGTATCTTCATGTGAGAGAGCCATTAAACCAACCTCTTCTTCTTCTTCTTCTTCATCTTCTGCCTAGTTCACCACTCCATCTATAGTAACCAATGCTTTGGTTCCTTTAGGACTCTTGCTGTTTCCTTTTGGAAAGCTTTCAGTTATTCTTGGACTGGTTCTATAGCCGTGCTTGGACTTCTGATTGCTATTATCAGCTTTATCTCAAGAGCATTGTCTTGCAAAGTGTCCATTCCTTCCATAGTTATGGCATTCAACTTTGGACTTGTCATATCCTAAGGGCTCATTAGGATCAACAACCATTTTTCTTCCAGTCTTCTTGAAGAACCTATTAGATCTTACTGACACCATAGCAGCTTGCCATTTAAGATCCATCTCTTCAACATCAACATCATCCATTTGGAACAAGTCATTGAGTGTTAATCTTGGCATGTTCTCTTGTCCAACGAAGAATGAGAAGGCATCATTGTCACTAAACGATGGTGAAGACCCTCCATGTGGATTTTGAGAGACTATAGGACTGCCTTCAATACTTTGTGGGTAAGTACTGCTTGTAAGTCCTCCAGCGGTATTTGTGAAGTATGTACCGCTGCTAGATCCACTAGCGGTATTATGAAAGTAAGTATCGTTGTTTCCATCTGACACAAAAGCCAAGTTAGACTTTGAAGTAGTCGTTGCCTTTACTTCATGGCCTTTCACATCCATCTCATATGCTCTAAGATTGTTGTAGAGATGATCGAAAGGAATTGTTTCCAAATCATCTCTTGTGATGAAGTGCATAGCCATTGCTTTCCACTCTTGTGGAACACTTCTTAAGAATTTTAGATTAGCTTCTTCATTAAGAATTACTTGTCCATAAACTGCCAACTGAAGAAGCAACTTACTAAACCTTCCATAGCCACCATGTATCCCCTGTATACTGGTAATTGAGAAGTTATCAAATTCTTGCTTAAGAACAATCTTATTTATCTTCTTAGATTTGTCATTACCCCCAAATATATGTTTTATAGCATCCCATGTAGCTTTAGCATCCTTATAATGATGGAAGCTTGGTAGGATGTCATTAGAAAGAGCCATAGCCAAAGCAGTTCTGGCTTTTCTTTCTCTGATCTATGCTTGTACCTCCTCAGCAGTCACAACAGGTAGAGCATATCATGTACCGTCTGGCAACCAGTGTAGCTTATTTGGTGTGTTCCCATTCTTGATAACTTGCCACACAGTGTGATTTGTGTGATTCAAGTAATGTTCCATCTGCATAGCCCATGTCTCATAATTGTCACCTTTGAGAACTGGGAGTTTAACAGCAGATAGGTATGAGAAGATGTTTTTGTAGAGGTAGCTACAACATTCACGGCTTGAACACCTTGTACTGGTGCAGGATGCACAACTTATGGTTGTCCCTGTGGTATGGGATCAGGGTTCTAAACATCATCCAAGTGAGCATCATCACCATCTGGTTGAGACATTGAATTTTGGTATGTGTGGAGTGTATGGGGTTGTGTTCTTCTTTTTCAGAGTTTCTCAACAGGCGCGTGATACCACTTGTTGATCCTTTTGGTTAGATCTATATTCTGTTAAGAATTAGTATAGTAGTTTGTAATCAAACTAAAACACTTTGAGCACTCTTACTAACACTATATAAGTTATGCGGAATCTAACTTATAAAGCACAGAAGAACATAATTACTTTTAACTATTCTATTCTCTTATTAATCGACTTGAATGAGGTACATGAAAGACATTGTACCTATGTTCCTTTTATAGAGTAAGGAACCCTAAAAACTTTAGAATATTGTATAAAGATAACTATATCACAGACGATATATTATCAATATTCTAACTATTTAAGTATATCACATAAGATATACTCTAACTATAACTATGACATATCTTATACAAAGATATATTAGTCCTAATCAACATAGCAGTACTTACTTTATAAGTAACAGTACTTACTATGTACCGCGTTAATATTAACGGTACTTACATAACACTGACAGTACTTAAAATACACTAACGGTACTTGACACTTAACAAATAATTCCCAACAGTCTCGGGGTTGGTTGGGCTTCATCCTCATTATCACTATCGAATGGAATTTTGATTGGTGTATCTTGAGTAGGTTTGGTAGGTGATTCATAAGATAAACCACTCCGCGTGAATACGGCATTCACTTGCTCGTTACGAGCTTGTGGGGGTTGATATTTGTTGTTGTTCTTGGGATTTGGGTTGGTATTACTTGGTAAAGAACCAGAAGCGCGATTCGATTGTTTATCGGCCAAATGATCGAATTTAGCTTCAAGGTTTTGAATGGAAGCTTGGTGGTTTTTGGTTGTTGATAGGTGTGTAAACACCCATCCTTTTACCACTTAATTCTGGCTAAAACGAGACCAAAACACGTATTTAATATCATTTGTTTGGAATTATGCGTGGTTTTTGTGTTTATTGTGTTTTCAGAGCCAACCGGATGAATATTGAAGAAAACATGGGATTGCACGGGTTTTATGGAAGAAAAAGAATCAAGACGAAGTCTATTGTCCAAGAGATGCAAAAGATTTGAAGTCACTGGGCCTATTTGACGATTTATCGAAGAAAAGGACCAAAGATGGAAGATTTACATAAGTCGAAGAAACTCAAGTCTATTAAACGAAGAAATTAAAAGACGAGTTGAATTTAATCGACAACAAATCCCGAATCAGAATCGAAAACGTCAACTTTTCTGAAAAGACGAGAAGAGAAGAAGAACGGGAGAAAGCCCACTCACCAACCAAAGGGGACACCTATAAAAGGAATCCCCCTCACACTTTTCATTCAGTTTTAGTTTTTTAGTTTTTTAGTTTTTTTCTTTTCCCCATCTTTTTCTCTCTTCTTGTTCGTAGGTATCACCAACACCACTAGGGTGTTTGGTGATTTTGATTATTGTTCTTTCAAATCTTGTAGCTTAATCTTGTCTTTTATTTTGTTCAACATTAATCATCAATACAAGTTCTTGTTTAATCTTTCCATTTCATCTTGTTCATCATCATCTTTCATTTCAAGTTTTTAAGTTCTTATTTGATTGAGTTTTGATTTTAAAAAGTTGTTGAATTTGTGTTTTTGTGATTGGGATTTGATCCTTGTAGTTGGTAGATGATTTGTGGTTAATTTGGTAAAACCTTTTTGCTTATTTAGCTTGATTTTGGATTAAAATCGTTTTCCTTGTTCTTCGGTAGAAGTTTCTGTTCTTGAGCGTTCCCAGGTTCCGGATGAACAAAACTTCCGGATGAACATAAAAGTTCTGAATGAACACAAAAAGTTTCGAATGAGCTGAATGTTCCGGATGAACAAATCTTCCGAATGAACTGAAAGTTCTGGATGAGTTAAAAGTTCCGAATGAGTTTTTCCTTTAAAAGTTCCGAATCAGTTAAAAGTTCCGAATAAACTTCCGAATCAAAGTTACGGATAAAGTTCCGAGTAAACTTCCGAACGAAAAGTTCCGAACGAACTTCCGAGTTAACTTCCGAATCAAAGTTCCGAATGAAGGATTTTTCAAAGTTCCGAATCAATTTTCCTTAAAAGTTCCGGACGAACTTCCGAGTAAATACTTCCGAACCAACTTCCGCATGAAAGTTCCGAATCAAGGTGACTTCCGAATCAATTTTCTTTAAGTGTTACTTTGTTACTGTTTTACTGTTTTACTGTTTCTTTATTTTTATTTTAATTTTGATTCAAGTTTTTATTAATTGTTATTAAATTAATTGTTTTTGATTTAAGTTTTCATTTTAATACATTTAAACTTTTTAGTAGATTAGAAAACTAAACCCCCTTTTTAGTAACCAAGAACAATCATTCCACTTAGAACCAAGATCAATTCGAGAGGATATCGAGAGAATAAATTGAACCTAGCAAAATCATTGTATCAAATGGCGCCGCTTCCGGCTTTTCTCGTTAAGATCAAAAGTTTTTTGCGAGAACTTGGATTTTGGGATACGTTCCCCGTGAACGTTACTTTTTCATAAAAACTTTCAAAAGCACAAAAAAAAAATAAATATAAAATTTTCAAAAATCCTAAAAAGTAAAAAACATAAAAAACCAAAAATATTTTTGCTTTGTTTTTCTCTTGTTAGTTCTTTTGCAGGTGTATGCGCACTCGATCAACGTCTTATCAAGAGCCCGAGCCTCTCGATAACTTAGACATGGCCGGTGTACAAAACAACAACAACATACCACCTCAAAACAACAATAATAACAGCAACAACCCACCTTTCAAAAACATGAATAATAACAACAACAACAACGAGCCTCTACCGGATAATCGCCCGATGATTGAACTGCTGCAAGCCCATGTAGATGGCAACACTGATCCAATTGTTATACCAGCATTTGCTGCCAACAACTTTGAGCTCAAATCAGGCTTTATCCAGATGGTCTCTGCTCAATCATTCTTGGGGCGTACCATTGATGATCCACATGACCACATTAAGAGATTCTTGCAACTCACCAATACGGTCAAATTCAATGGTGTTCCACAAGAGGTAATCCGTCTACAACTTTTTTCCTTTTCTTTAGAGGGACAAGCCCGGCATTGGCTTGCTAAGGAAACGCCACAGAGTATTCTCTCGTGGACGGATTTGGAAACCAAGTTTATCAATTACTTTTTCCCACCCTCTCGTACTACCGCTTTGCGGAATGAAATCATAAATTTTGAACAAAAGTACGATGAGTCGTTCAGTGAATCTTGGGATCGTTTTAAAGATCTTCTAAGAAAATGCCCACAACATGGTTTTACCAAAGTACATCAAATTAATACTTTTTACAATGGTTGAAGCATGAATGACCAAGATTCACTAAACAGTGCCTCAGGGGGTAATCTTTTGGCTAAGACTTCTAATGCTGCTTGGGATATCATTGAGAATAAGTCTCGTGTGCAAACCAAGAGTGTTCGGACCAATGTCGCTAGTGCTAGCACTAGTGACAGCGACAAGCGACTTGAAAAAATCACTACGCTTCTTGAATCGCTTGTCACCCACACCGTCAACAACAACAACAGCAACAACGCTAAAAACGCTCAAGTCAATGCTGTTAGCCAACCATGCGAGATATGCGGGGGTCCTCACTCTTACACCACTTGTACTGTCACCCAAGACTACACTTCTGAAAATGTGAATGCAGCATATGGCACCTATCCTCAACCTGTTTATCAAGCTCGACCTCAAGGTGACCGTAATTTGCTTAGCTACCGCTCCAACAACTAACTCTCACCGCCCGGTTTTCCTCCAAACAACCCAAACCAACAAAAAACCTCAATCGCCCTCCTCAACAACAACAACAACCTCGTACACCATACATCCCACCTCACAAGCGGCAACAGCCACCTCAACGAAACAACCAAGTTTACCAGCAACCTGCTTATTGATTGTAGTAAAATTACACCTCTTTTAGGAAAAGGAGGGTAAATAGTGGAAAGTATTGAACAAATGATTTTAGGAAAAATCAAGTGTTAATGACCCTTAATGGTGTGAGAGTTCGTTTCCCAAGGAGGTATATGTGTGTGAGAAATTTGTTAAATGTTTGTGATTAATGATTGGTTTAGAAAGGGGATGAGAAAAGAAGATGACGAAGACGTAAAAATAAAATTACCAAGAAAAATCACTATTAGAAAGTTAAAACGTAGAACCTTAAAAATCACAAAAATAAAAATAAATTCTAAAAATTACCAAAAATTCACCAAAAATCCAAAATAATAAACTAAGAGTTTACCAATGATCAAAACTTTTTTAAACCTTTTAAATAATTAAATATTCAATTTTTAAATGCTAATTAAAGCCCTAAAAATCAAATAAATTATCAAAAAGCCCAAATAAAGATTTTTCAATTGGTAAAACTCTAAAATGACCTCAAAAGATAAAAAACTATTTTTAGAAATTTTAAAACTAATAAAAACTATTTAAAATGATTTAAAAACTATTAAAATTTAAAATAATTATAAAAATTAATCTAAAAGAGATAAAATTATTCTAAAAGTTGCTAAATTCCTATTTTAATGTATTAAACCTAAGAAAAATGTAAAAAGTTGGAAAATGTGAAATTTTAAAAATAATAATAAAATAATAATAAAATAATATTCAAAATCCAAAAATTATAAAAAATTCTAAAAACTTGCAAACTAGTTTATTTTAACCTAAATATTCAGAAAATGAAAGTGAAATTACCAAAATACCCCTAATGGGCCCTCAAATGGGCCAAATCCAAAAACAGTCAACCTAAATGGGCTTTTGGGCCCAAAAAGTCAAACTTGGCCCAATTGACTTGGAAAAGCCCTATCTGACTTAAAATTCAATTCTAAGAACAAAACTCTAAAGGCCCAAAAGCTGAAAATGTGCTTATCACAGCTTATTGAACACAAAGCTTATTCTTATTTGGCTTTTCAACCCATTAAGCCATAAGCTAATGCCATAAGCTCTAATTTGACAGACAACCCTCTTTTAGGATGATTAAGAGATCTGTCAAAAGAAATTTCCAATAAGCTCACTTAATAAGCCAGAAAATAGAAAAGCAAAAATCCACAAAATGACAAAATAGTCGTTTTTGAGAAATACTGAACCTCAGAAGCTCTAGTTTGTTGCAAAAGCTCACAAATAGCTTAACTAAGAATAATCAATCAAGAAAATCACAAAAAAACAAGTAGAATAAGCTGTAAGAACAGATAAGCTGGCTGAAAAAGCCAAATAAGCTAGTTTTCTAGCAAAAGCTTAACCAAAAGACTTGTAAACTTCCAGACTTGATATTAAGCTGAGAAAAATGAGTTCTATTACAAAAACTAAGTTGTTGCATGTACCAATAAGCAAAACAGAGTCAATAAGCTTGAAAACCAAGTTTGACCAAAAGTCAAACGCTGACAAGTTGAAATCAGACGCTGACAGGAACAAAGTAGGCGTTGACAGACTTAATGAAGTGTAAGGACTTGTTTCTCACCCTGCTGGTCAAGGTTTGAGTGCAAACCTTGTGAATCAAGGCTTACCAGTTGGGTAAACTTGATGTGTTTTGGCACAAATAAGCCAATAAGCCAGTGGGCTTATAAGCTATGAACAAAGCAATCCAAGTAGCCAAATATTCACACAAGCAGCAAACAAATAAGATCCAAGCAACAATACAACAATCCTAATGCTAGAAATAACAATGCAACACCAAATGAGGTGGTCACTTTGCTGATGAAAATGACCACTTCAGCAGACTTTGATAAGCTATAAAAAACACAATAAGCCACCAAATTCAACAAGCAGATAACCAATAGATAGCTTATCACCCAAACTATTCCCAAACCAAATTTCAGACCTTAGATCCAACAAACAAAGAAGTTATTGGATCTGATGTGTTTGACCAAATTCAAAACCACTTTTATCAGATTTTTGCAAAACTTAGAATCCCTTTTCTAAACTTTCAGAAAGTTAACCAATGGCAAAAACTTGTGTATTATGACTTGTTTAGACCACCCAAACCCTAAGAACCAAGGGCACAAGGCCACAAGGCCTTGATAACCAGTAATCCCAAACAACCCTTAATCAAGCACTTGTCAAAGGAACTTGTGATTTTAACTAATAACCTACTGATTTTAATGATCAAAAACACTTAAACAATAGCAACTAACACAATCAAACTCAAAAATCACCAGCACAAACACCAATACTCAAAATCAAAGCACCAAATCAAAATCAGTCATAAACATGAAATTTTGAGTGGAATCTTAACAAGGGATTATACCTGCCTTCCACAAAATCCTAGGAAGGCCAGCTATGCTCCTTGGACCTTGTTCAACAACTAGAACAAGACCAAGGTACTTCAACGAGAAAGATGATGAATGCCTTGGTTGATGTTTCAAAGCAGAAACTCAAGGACTTGATGTCTTCAACACAAGCAGCAAACAACTCAACCAAGGGCTCTAATCCCTTCACAAGCTTGGTGTCAACAAGCTTGGAAGAGCTTATAGCAAATGGTTAAGGGTTAGTACACAAAAATAAGCAAACTCAGAACCTTCTTTCAAGCTTTTTCAAACTTGAAAAACCTTACCAAACATAAACGTCCTTGATCCAAAAGGTTCAAGCACACTTATAACAATCAATGGAACTCAGAATCACCCTTTAAACAACACCAACTTTCAAAAACATAAAAAGGAATTACAATTTTCTCAAAATACCAACTTTTATAAATTTTAAAAAGGAATTACAATGTTTAAAGAGTAAAACTGGAACAAAGGGACTCTCACATGTTGAGGTCTCCTTTTATAGGCAAATGCCTGGCTAAACACTATTCACAAACCCTAGATGTGATTTCTCTATAATGCCCTTGGTCTTCTAGACGTTTTCTTGGTGTGAGCTGTCCAAAATGCATCCAAACCGTTTATAATAGCTTTGTGATGAAGCAAATGATGTGGGCTGTTGATCTTGACACGTGGCAAGCCTTGGTGAGGAAGTTGTCACATGATGGTGAAACGGTTTTGGTGGTGGGGCTATTTGGTGAGTGGGGGTGAGTGTTTTAAGGTTGGGATGAGATTATAGGCGTGTGAATCAAGTGTGGGTAAGGGTAATTTCATTTTACCCTTTGTTTTAAGTGGAGTAAAATCTGGGTTCTTGACTGCTACAGTAATACCTTTTGATCCATTTTTGTAGGATTGGGGAAGTGTTTGGCGCATTTTGTGTTTAAATGTTTCAAATGACCATGTTTAACCCTTATTTTTCCTTTCTTTTGTCATTTGTGTTTTAAAACCCATCAGCGTCTAAATCGTTTGTAACAACTTTTCACCACTTGTCATTTTTGGCACATAACTTTTCAAAAGGGTTTTCAAGGGTTCTTTTTGCCATTTTGAGATATTTCAAGGACTGATCTTGGACAATGTTGATCTTCAAAGGTATTCAATGTGTCTTTGGCTTGATGAGGGACCATAATTGACAATTTGAATTTGTTGAGGGACTAATCTTGCCATTTCTTCAAAGTTGAAGGACCTTTTGTGTAATTTTGACAAACTTAAGGGAACAAACTTGTAATTATCAATATACAAGGGTTTTAAGTGTCATTTCTTCAAAGTTGAAGATCAATCTTGTTTGTCTTCAAGTCTTCAAGGGTATTTGTTGAGAATTCCATGATTAGGGCCCGGTTCTTTGTACGGCTTCGTTTCTCGTGTCCGTTTTTCTTTGTAACTTGTGATCTTTTGTCTTTTTCACGATATCCATACCTAAAAGACACAAGTAAACAAACACAAGCATATATATGGTATTTTATGACATTATTATGCATTTAAAGCCCGAAAAGAACGATGAGATCATGTATAAATGCCATCTCATCACTCCCCCATACTAAGCCATTGCCGTGCCCTCACGCAATGCTAGAATAAAGTATCTAAGCATCACCAAATTCAATTTTATTAACCTTTATTGAAGAGTAAAAGACTTGCAACATACTACGATGATGTGTAAAGACATAATGTATGATTTTCATCACAAAAAGTGACTTTTAGGGTCAAAGAATAGAAACAAGTAAATGTTCCTTAGAGTAAACTTCGTCATCCTTGATTGTCATACATTCCATGCTAAGTGCAAAAATAAGATCATTGTTGGTACAAGTCACAATGCTAACACTACTCATACGTCCAAATTGTGTAATACTTTTTATCCCCGCAATCCTAGTTATTATAAAGGAAATAGGTTACTAGCATTTTTTATCTATTTGTCATGGATCGCAAGTGATTCATATTGACTTATTTGAGTAGTTATTAATCCGAAAGCAAAGTAGCACGATTTGATCAATAGTTAGCCGAAGGACAAAATCTTTTAAAACGGCTTCTCGTGTATCTCCTTAAGTTCATATCTTGGCATAACTCGTTTCACGATTTGAGACCTTTCTCGGACCGATATTTGGCATGTACTTCATACTTCAAATCTTGGGAAGACGTTCTTGAAATTATGGTCTTCTCTTCATATATTTGACGTTTTTGAGAGATTCTTCATATTGGACCACGACTTCATCATTTTTCTTCAATCTTTACTTTGGATTTTGATATACAACGATCCGCCTCCTTTTCGGACTTGGATATATTTATCCTCATACCTTGTTAGGGTCTTTTTGGATAGACTTTCTCCATGATCTTTAGGGGAGTAATTGCTTTTCGTCGTGTGTCTCGATCCTTCATATTTATTTAGGAATAATGATACTTCACATCATCTTTGGATCTTTAGCAAAAATAGAGCTCCTCATGCCTTGTTAGGGCCTTTTTGGATAATCGCCAATCTTCGCGTCCCGCTTCAATAAGTTATGCCTTGGCTATGAAATCTATTCAACCCCGAGCAACTTTTAAACGATCTTGCGCTAGAGGCTAAGTAACCTTTTAAATCGTACGACCTTACTTATTGCAATTATGATTTATTCCTAATGCATTGATCTTATGGGAAGAAAAAGCCACAATTAAAAACATATGAGATTTTGAAAGAACATTTTCATGTTCTACGTTTAGCATGATCGCTTGTCTAACTCTATCATTTCTCGTTCTTCACTATATAAAGACCTCTATATAAAGAGACTCGTGAATACTTAGGCATGCAAGTCAAAATTAAGCCAAATTTGGATTAGCTTTCATTAAGACTATATCAAATCAAAATTTTGGGTTTTCAAGCCACCTATAGGATCTTGCACTTTCTTGGACTTTTTCAAGTTTAGAGAATGCGTTTTATAGTTCCCTTGATAAGTGACTTTCTAGAATCAATTATAGGAACTTGTGAAAAGTTCTTGTTCTTAACCCGTATGAATTAAGACTTTCGCGTTTTAAATCTCCCTATATAAAAGTCTAGCAAAACTTGAATTGAGCGGGTTAAGGAATGTAAATGGCTCCAAATGCCCATCAAGTCAAAAATTAACTCTTATTCTACCCAACGGAAAATATACATTCGTGTCTTAAAAACACTTATGAAAAACTAAGAAAATTTTTAAAATTTGGCCATTTTTAGCCTTATTAGCAAAACAAAACATTGAAAGTTGGAAAGCATGAGGGCATAGCAAAGCAAGTACCTATTCACCCCCCATACTAAAAGTAAACATTGTCCTCAATGTTTCGAGTCTAAAGGTGGAGCACCCCCATACTAGAGACGAAGAGTCGAATGCTTAAGATCTAGCATGGAAAGGGTGATCAACAATATATCTAAAGCCGTTTATTAAGTATGCTAAAAGATAATTGTTAGAACAATAAAGGATATGTCATGGATTCGTGAAAAACTTCTTCAAACGAACGATGGAGGCTCACGTAAACGAACACGAGAGTCTTCAATCGTAGATGATGATGATGATCTAGATAACACAATCACAAACAACCACGAGACAACGAGTTGAAAGGGTACAAGTCCCCTTATTAGTGAATAGTGAGCATAAAAGATAAGCATGGGATCTCCCCCACGAGGCACCTCGTTTTTGATTACCGAGTCATGAGCTCGACTCGATCCCCTCAAAATGTGAACATTTAGGGAAAACATGGTATGGTCAATTTTTGGTGGGTCTTACATGATAAACAAGGCCCAAAAGTACATGGAGTACTTTAAAAACCCGATAAACGTATACCGGGGTCAAAGATAGCGTCCTCGTTTTCGGATGAAAGACGAAACAACGCTACTTCAACACAAACCCCAATGGGGTAGAAGAAAATAGGAGAGAAGAAATAGAAGGGTGGGACAATGGGTAAGTCATAACATTGAGCTACTCGAGGTAGACTCGCACCAATCAAATGAAAAGATTTTCCATTTATTGCATCGGTGGAAGACCGAGATTTCCCTATATAAGCAATTCCAGGATCAAATATCTCGTCCTCGGTGGAGAAAGGGGAAGGAACATAAGGGGATTCCCCCACTCTAGGTCCACACAAAGCATCGTCAAAAGGAGAAGACGAGCTTGTAGTACTCAATACACGCGGTGATGACGGAGTTAGAGTTGTAGAAAAATCATTTAAATTTAATTCAAAATCTTTTCCTTTTTCATCTTTTACACTCTCCTTGTGAAAACCCGATTTGATTATGTCAAAAATATTTGGTGTATCTAAAGCAATGTTAATCACACTAAAAATTCTCACATTTTGAAATCTTTTTGGTGGTGGTGGTAAGTTTTCAAATCTTTTGTCAACAAAGAAAACCTCCCCATCGGGATCAACGTATTCATCATCCGAAGAATCACTCGAGATTGGAATCATAGGCTTAACACTCTTAACCTCCACCGGCGGAGGGGACGGAACTTCATTTTTCTCAAGAACTCCTAAAACTCTATTGGAAATCTTTTTGCAAATGCTTTTGATGGGATTGACATTGTACAAAGATGTGATAGAATACACATGAGAAAGAGTGGAGTTTTGGGTTGCATTAATGACGAGTTCTTCCTCATTGAAACGAAGAGTGATTTTTCTTGCATGCACATCGATAAGTGCTCTCGAGGTATCCAAAAAAGATCGACCTAAAATTAAAGGAACTTTAGGATCGATAGGAATGTCAACAAAAATAAAGTCTATAGGATAGTAGAACTTTCCAACTTTCACGAAGACGTCCTCGGCAACTCCACAAGCTAGAATCGTAGAATGATCGGCCATTTCGATTGACATTCTTGAAGGAGTGAGATTTGGAAGATTGAGTGATTTAAAAATCTCAAGAGGCATCAAATTAATACTAGCACCAAGATCGGCCAAGGCGTAGCATTCTTCCATATCTTGAATTGCACGCGGAATCAAAAATTTACCGGGATCACCGACTTTTTGTGGTATGCGGCTAAGAAAAACCGATGAACAACTAGATGATTGTTGTAACTTCTCTTTGTTGTTTAGCATACTTTTGAAGTTTGCGGCAAATCGAGGCATCATGATAACAGCGTCGGCAAAACTTATGTTAAAATGCATATCACAAAACATTTTCATAAATAGCTCAAACTGATAATTGTTCCGTTCTTGTGCTTTCTCTTTGTTACGTCTCGAAGGGTAAGGTAAAGGTGGTGTGGGTTGGGGCATAGGCAATGGCCTTGGAAACTCGGGTTCCACAATTGGTATTGGTTCAACCGTAGGTGTGGTATGAGCGGTACTTCGTGTGATTGTAATATGCTCCTTTTCGACCATCACCCCGGGTTCTTTCTCGATTTCCTTCTCCGTAGAAGTACTTGGACGAGAGATTGGTTCCTTGAAAGTTTTACCACTTCGTGTAGTAATAACCTTCATTTCTCCCCTCGGGTTGTTAATGGTATCACTAGGAAGACCACCCGAGGAAGAGGGTTTACACATGATTGCTTCAAACATCTTAGCCATTCGGTCTTCAAATTTTGATTGCCTAGCATCCGCTTTTAATAAATCTTGCTTAATCTCATGTTGTCCTAATTCCATCTTTTGTTGATTTTGTTGAAGACGTTGGACATTTCCTTCCATTTTGTTTGCATGAGTTTTAAGTTCATTAGCAAGTTCATTTTTTAGCTCGTTTTTCAACCCGGATCTTAAGCTAATCATCTCACGTTGCATGTTATCAAATTTAGCATCATTTGCTTTTGCATAATCCAAAATTCTCCTTGCAAATTTTTAGTGTGAGCATTTTGAAAACCTTGTGTAGTGTTTTGAAAATCACGGTTTTGATTTTGATTAGAGATTTGTCCATTCCCACTTTGATAATTCCCCTTGTTGTAATTGCGTGTGTTGCCTTGGTAATTACCTTGGTTGTTGTTTCGATAATTGTTAACATTTTGGTTTGGTGGAGCTTGATTTTGGCGGGAACCTTGACCGTTTTGGTTGTAAGTTCCGTTGCTACATAAGCACTCGAAGTGTTACCATCCGCGGTAATGCACTCGGAAAGATCATGAGCTCCCCCACAAGATAAACAACTCTTAGCAACCGCTTTAACCGAAGCGGAATTAGAAGCTTCTTGAGCCTTCCAATGGGACATAAGATTAGCAAATCTATCAAAAAACCGATTTTCCTCATTAGCTTCATCATGTAAGGAGTTAATGCTACGAGACGATTGTGACGAAGATGACGAACCCATATTGGCGATACTCGGTGTGTTACGAGGGTTATAAACCTTAGATCTATTTTCAATGATTTGTAAAGCCTCATTTGTCGTCTTGCACAAAAAATTACCACCCGCGGCGGCATTCAAATAATCTCGTTCATGATCATTAAGCCCATTATAAAAAGTATCCACTTGATGCAATTCCGTAAAATCATGGTGTGGACATTCATGTAACATCTCTTTAAATCGTTCCCATGCCATTGAAAAACTTTCATTATTTCTTTGACAAATCGTGAAATCTCAATTTTCAAATGTGTTGTTTTAGATGGTGGAAAAAACTTGTTCACAAACTTAGAAACGAGATCGGCCCATGTCAAAATCGAATTTGGCGGTTCTTTCTCGAGCCAAATTTTTGCGGGTCCATCCAACGAGTATGGAAACAACATCATCTTAATGGCGTCATGTGGAACATCCTTAAACTTGCTAGTGGCGGTGAGACGGTTAAAATTCCTAATGTGGTAATGCGGGTTGTCTTTCTCGTGACCTCTAAACTTATTTGCTTGCAACATCGACATTAAACCCGTCTTAATTTCGAAATTCTCCGCAAGGATGGCGGGAATCACAATAGCCTCTCCAAAACCCTCGGTGGGTGCTTGTAGTTACTCCATCATAGTACGATTAGCCATGACGACTTCTTGTTCTACAATAGGTTCAACAATTGGAGGTTCTTCAACAATCAACGTCTCTTGAGTGGCTTGCTTTTGAAGTCGTTTACGAGCTCGTTTTGCTTGATTACGAGTGATCATAAACTTCACGAAGAATGGGAGGTGAGCAAAGAAGATTCTTTTTGGGTGTTTTGTGAATTTTCAATTTTTTTTTGTGTTTTTGATGATATTTAATTTTTTTGGATTTTGGTGTATCTTCGTAGACAATAATCTTACAAAATCTCTCCTCGAATCAAACTCTTGATTAAAGAAGACTCAAAGGAATGAAAACGATCACGTGGAGTGAACGCCTTCGAATGACTTTAGAACTTTGGTGAAAACCAAATTGTTCAAGAGGGTTTAATCACAAAGAAAACCAAGCAAATATAGTATACGTAATAATACTTTGGGCGGCAAAACCCTCGATTAGCCTTCAATCTCAAAATACTCACAAGCAAGCGGGGAAACGAGGCGGCGCGAAGCACTTAAGAGCCTTTTTCCTTAGGGTATATTTTATAATACCCGCCTTATACCCACCTTATAGTTTGTATTTTTCAAAATCGAGCTTCACGAAAGTATTTATCTATTTTTTCCTTTTCTTTTTGTTTGAGATTCGAATACAATAATTAGGAGATCAAATCCTAATTAAGGTTGTGTTTTCACACTTTTGGAGATATTGTAAATTTATCGTGATACTTAATACAATATAGTAATATTTATACAAGAAAAACCAAGAAAACCGATAATACGTATTAGTAGAGTTCTACTAATACAAATACTATTTGGTTAATATTAAAAACAACAATGCAAATTAATCACGACACACCTCCCCGGCAGCGGCGCCAAAATTGATTGTAGTAAAATTACACCTCTTTTAGGAAAAGGAGGGTAAATAGTGGTAAGTATCGAACAAATGATTTTAGGAAAAATCAAGTGTTAATGACCCTTAACGGTGTGAGAGTTCGTTTCCCAAGGAGGTATATGTGTGTGAGAAATTTGTTAAATGTTTGTGATTAATGATTGGTTCAGAAAGGGGATGAGAAAAGAAGATGACGAAGACGTAAAAATAAAAGTTACCAAGAAAAATCACTATTAGAAAGTTAAAACGTAGAACCTTAAAAATCACAAAAATAAAAAAAAATTCTAAAAATTACCAAAAATTCACCAAAAATAAAAAATAATAAACTAAGAGTTTACCAATGATCAAAACTTTTTTAAACCTTTTAAATAATTAAATATTCAATTTTTAAATGCTAATTAAAGCCCTAAAAATCAAATAAATTATCAAAAAGCCCAAATAAAGATTTTTCAATTGGTAAAACTCTAAAATGACCTCAAAAGATAAAAAACTATTTTTAGAAATTTTAAAACTAATAAAAACTATTTAAAATGATTTAAAAACTATTAAAACTTAAAATAATTATAAAAACTAATATAAAAGAGATAAAATTATTCTAAAAGTTTCTAAATTCCTATTTTAATGTATTAAACCTAAGAAAAATGTAAAAAGTTGGAAAATGTGAAATTTTAAAAATAATAATAAAATAATAATAAAATAATATTAAAAATCCAAAAATTATAAAAAATTTTAAAAACTTGCAAACTAGTTTATTTTAACCTAAATAATCATAAAATGAAAGTGAAATTACCAAAATACCCCTAATGGGCCCTCAAATGGGCCAAATCCAAAAACAGTCAACCTAAATGGGCTTTTGGGCCCAAAAAGTCAAACTTGGCCCAATTGACTTGGAAAAGCCCTATCTGACTTAAAATTCAATTCTAAGAACAAAACTCTAAAGTCCCAAAAGCTGAAAATGTGCTTATCACAGCTTATTGAACACAAAGCTTATTCTTATTTGTCTTTTCAGCCCATTAAGCCATAAGCTAATGCCATAAGCTCTAATTTGACACACAACCCTCTTTTAGGATGCTTAAGAGATCTGTCAAAAGAAATTTCCAATAAGCTCACTTAATAAGCCAGAAAATAGAAAAGCAAAAATCCACAAAATGACAAAATAGTCGTTTTTGAGAAATACTGAACCTCAGAAGCTCTAGTTTGTTGCAAAAGCTCACAAATAGCTTAACTAAGAATAATCAATCAAGAAAATCACAAAAAAACAAGTAGAATAAGCTGTAAGAACAGATAAGCTGGCTGAAAAAGCCAAATAAGCTAGTTTTCTAGCAAAAGCTTAACCAAAAGACTTGTAAACTTCCAGACTTGATATTAAGCTGAGAAAAATGAGTTCTATTACAAAAACTAAGTTGTTGCATGTACCAATAAGCAAAACAGAGTCAATAAGCTTGAAAACCAAGTTTGACCAAAAGTCAAATGCTGACAAGTTGAGATCAGACGCTGACAGGAACAAAGTAGGCGTTGACAGACTTAATGAAGTGTAAGGACTTGTTTCTCACCCTGCTGGTCAAGGTTTGGGTGCAAACCTTGTGAATCAAGGCTTACCAGTTGGGTAAACTTGATGTGTTTTGGCACAAATAAGCCAATAAGCCAGTGGGCTTATAAGCTATGAACAAAGCAATCCAAGTAGCCAAATATTCTCACAAGCAGCAAACAAATAAGATCCACGCAACAATACAACAATCCTAATGCTAGAAATAACAATGCAACACCAAATGAGGTGGTCACTTTGCTGATGCAAATGACCACTTCAGCAGACTTTGATAAGCTATAAAAACCACAATAAGCCACCAAATTCAACAAGCAGATAACCAATAGATAGCTTATCACCCAAACTATTCCCAAACCAAATTTCAGACCTTAGATCCAACAAACAAAGAAGTTATTGGATCTGATGTGTTTGACCAAATTCAAAACCACTTTTATCAGATTTTTGCAAAACTTAGAATCCCTTTTCCAAACTTTTAGAAAGTTAACCAATGGCAAAAACTTCTGTATTATGACTTGTTTAGACCACCCAAACCCTAAGAACCAAGGGCACAAGGCCACAAGGCCTTGATAACCAGTAATCCCAAACAACCCTTAATCAAGCACTTGTTAAAGGAACTTGTGATTTTAACTAATAACCTACTGATTTTAATGATCAAAAACACTTAAACAATAGCAACTAACACAATCAAACTCAAAAATCACCAGCATAAACACCAATACTCAAAATCAAAGCACCAAATTAAAATCAGTCATAAACATGAAATTTTGAGTGGAATCTTAACAAGGGATTATACCTGCCTTCCACAACATCCTAGGAAGGCCAACTATGCTCCTTGGACCTTTTTCAACAACTAGAACAAGACCAAGGTACTTCAACGAGAAAGATGATGAATGCCTTGGTTGATGTTTCAAAGCAGAAACTCAAGGACTTGATGTCTTCAACACAAGCAGCAAACAACTCAACCAAGGGCTCTAATCCCTTCACAAGCTTGGTGTCAACAAGCTTGCAAGAGCTTATAGCAAATGGTTAAGGGTTAGTACACAAAAATAAGCAAACTCAGAACCTTCTTTCAAGCTTTTTCAAACTTGAAAAACCTTACCAAACATAAACGTCCTTGATCCAAAAGGTTCAAGCACACTTATAACAATCAATGGAACTCAGAATCACCCTTTAAACAACACCAACTTTCAAAAACATAAAAAGGAATTACAATTTTCTCAAAATACCAACTTTTATAAATTTTAAAAAGGAATTACAATGTTTAAAGAGTAAAACTGGAACAAAGGGACTCTCACATGTTGAGGTCTCCTTTTATAGGCAAATGCCTGGCTAAACACTATTCAAAAACCCTAGATGTGATTTCTCTATAATGCCCTTGGTCTTCTAGACGTTTTCTTGGTGTGAGCTGTCCAAAATGCATCCAAACCGTTTATAAAAGCTTTGTGATAAAGCAAATGATGTGGGCTGTTGATCTTGACACGTGGCAAGCCTTGGTGAGGAAGTTGTCACATGATGGTGAAACGGTTTTGGTGGTGGGGCCATTTGGTGAGTGGGGGTGAGTGTTTTAAGGTTGGGATGAGATTATAGGCGTGTGAATCAAGTGTGGGTAAGGGTAATTTCATTTTACCCTTTGTTTTAAGTGGAGTAAAATCTGGGTTCTTGACTGCTACAGTAATACCTTTTGATCCGTTTTTGTAGGATTGGGGAAGTGTTTGGCGCATTTTGTGTTTAAATGTTTCAAATGCCCATGTTTAACCCTTCTTTTTCCTTTCTTTTGTCATTTGTGTTTTAAAACCCATCAGCGTCTAAATCCTTTGTAACAACTTTTCACCACTTGTCATTTTTGGCACATAACTTTTCAAAAGGGTTTTCAAGAGTTCTTTTTGCCATTTTGAGATATTTCAAGGACTGATCTTGGACAATGTTGATCTTCAAAGGTCTTCAATGTGTCTTTGGCTTGATGAGGGACCATAATTGACAATTTGACTTTGTTGAGGGACTAATCTTGCCATTTCTTCAAAGTTGAAGGACCTTTTGTGTAATTTTGACAAACTTAAGGGACCAAACTTGTAATTATCAATATACAAGGGTTTTAAGTGTCATTTCTTCAAAGTTGAAGATCAGTCTTGTTTGTCTTCAAGTCTTCAAGGGTATTTGTTGAGAATTCCATGATTAGGGCCCAGTTCTTTGTACGGCTTCGTTTCTCGTGTCCGTTTTTCTTTGTAACTTGTGATCTTTTGTCTTTTTCACGATATCCATACCTAAAATACACAAGTAAACAAACACAAGCATATATATGGTATTTTATGACATTTTTATGCATTTAAAGCCCGAAAAGAACGAGGAGATCATGTATAAATGCCATCTCATCACTTATCAACCACCCGCATACAATGCTCCTCCCAACCAACCCACCACTCTACACCAAGAAGTGGAAACTTACATGAGGACGAACGATGTGATCATGGGAAACCTTCAGCGTGAAGTGCTCAATTTGAAAGCAGACATGGTCAAACAAGGGAACGATTTGAGAGCCGACATGAGAAACACGTTGGATAGCCAAACAAATGACTTGAAGAACATGATGGCTAGTTTCTTCCAAGGTAATCAACCCTCTTCTTCGGGTACTCTTCCGAGTAACACCGTTGCAAATCCAAGAGGGGAGATGAAAGCAATCACTACTCGCAGTGGAAAAGGTACCAAGGAACCCGAGCTTCCTATACCTCCACCGGTGGTTGTAACTAAGGAGAACGAGTCACCTGCTCCTATACCTCTTCCTTCTACCCCTCCTCCACCCATGGATGTGAGTGATCCTATTCTTCCAAAGCCTTCCTCTTCTTCCAATATACCTTATCCATCTAGGTTGAGGAAAGAGAAGCTCAAAAGCAAGGATGATATTCAGGTTTCAAACTTTCTTAAAATGTTTAAACAACTGAATTTAAATATCTCCTTTGCTGAGGCTCTCGCTCACATGCCAAAGTACGCGAAAATGTTTAAAGATCTTTTGAATGACAAGGAAAAGCTTCTTGATATTGCCAACACCCAACTTAATGAGAATTGCTCTGCAGTGCTCTTAAGGAAATTGCCCACCAAGCTTGGTGATCCGGGTCGTTTCTTAATTCCTTGCAATTTCCGGGGAGTAGAGAATTGCATGGCTCTAGCCGATCTAGGTGCCAGTATTAATCTCATGCCTCTAAGCGTTTGGAAGCAATTATCTCTCCCTGAGCTAGTTCCCACCAAAATGACTTTGGAATTAGCCAACCGTACGGTTGCTTATCCAGTGGGGATAGCCGAAGACGTCTTTGTAGGAGTCGACAAATTCACATTTCCTGCCGATTTCATCGTCGTCGACTACGAGATGGACCCTCGTGTTCCCTTGATCGTGGGTCGTCCATTCCTGAGGACCGGTCGCACTCTCATCGATGTTGAAGCCGGTGAGCTTATCATGAGAGTGGGTGACGATAAAATCGTCTTCAACATGGGAAAGTTGTCTAAACAACCTTATTCATACGAGAGCGTTAATTGTATTGACGTTCTGGATGAGGCTTGTGAAGCACACTTCCAAAATGCTTGCAAAAGTATTCCTACCTCTCTTCCCAATGTTGAAACCGTTTCCTCTATTGATTCATCACTGTCTCTATTTGGAGAAAGTGATTTGTTTTGGAACTATCTTGCAGACACCATGGGAGATGTGAATTTAGCTACTGATGATTCTCCCACCGATGGGGATGAAGACATGCATTTCTTTGACAACCTTCTCAACGAAGACAATCCTTCTCCTCCATCTCCCACGGTTATTGCTATCGATACTCCGACTTCGAATACGCCTCCCGTCGAAAATCCTCCGGATTTAGAACTTAAGGATTTGCCGCCTCATCTCGAGTACGTGTTCCTTGAAGAAGAGAAGAAGTCGCCCGTCATTATCGCGAAGGACTTGAAGGAAGACGAAAAATCTCGCCTCCTCGCCGTGCTTAAAGATCATAAGAAGGCTATTGCTTGGAAGATTTCTGATATTCGTGGAATTGATCCTCACTTCTGTACACACAAAATTCTCCTGGAGGACGACTTTAAGCCCACAATTCAAAGCCAACAAAGGGTGAATCCAAAATTCCATGAAGTCATCAAAACAGAGGTTATCAAACTTCTTGATGCGGGTATGATTTACCCTATTTCGGATTCACCATGGGTTAGTCCAATCCGTTGTGTGCCCAAGAATGGCGGAATAACCGTTGTTCCCAATGAACACAACGAGTTGATTTCCACTCGTCTCGTTACTGGGTGGAGAGTTTGTATAGACTACCGCAAACTCAATGATGCCACGAGAAAGGATCATTTCCCTCTACCTTTTATGGACCAAATGCTTGAACGTTTAGCGGGTAATGAATATTACTGCTTTCTTGATGGTTTCTCGGGTTATTTTCAAATACCCATCGATCCCCAAGATCAAGAGAAGACAACATTCACTTGTCCCTATGGCACGTTTGCTTACAAAAGAATGCCTTTTGGCCTATGCAATGCCCCCGGGACTTTCCAAAGGTGCATGTTAGCTATCTTCCATGACATGGTTGAACAAACCATGGAAGTCTTCATGGATGATTTCTCGGTCTTCGGGGATTCCTTCTCTTCTTGCCTTGCCAATTTGGAACGTATGCTTAAGCGGTGCGAAGACACTCGCCTTGTTCTGAATTGGGAAAAATGCCATTTTATGATAAAAGAAGGCATTGTGCTAGGACACAAGATCTCGAAAGCCGGTCTTGAAGTAGACCGTGCTAAAGTCGATGTTATCGCTAAGTTGCCTCCACCTTCAACCGTGAAGGGTGTGAGAAGTTTTCTGGGTCATGCGGGCTTCTACCGTCGATTCATCAAAGATTTTTCTCAAATCTCTCCCCCGATGACCCACCTCTTGGAAAAAGATACTCCTTTTATCTTTTCCAAAGAGTGTCTTGAAGCCTTCAACTCGCTTAAGGATAAGCTAACTAAGGCACCCGTCTTGGTTACCCCTAATTGGGAGCTTCCCTTTGAGTTGATGTGTGATGCTAGTGATTTTGCTATTGGAGCGGTTCTGGGACAAAGAGTGAACAAACACTTCCAACCGATCCATTACGCTAGCAAGACAATGACGGGGGCTCAATTGCATTACACGACAACCGAAAAAGAGCTTTTAGCTGTTGTCTATGCCTTTGAAAAATTTCGCCCCTATCTTGTCCTTTCCACCACAATCGTTTACACCGATCATTCCGCGTTGAAGTACTTGTTGACAAAGCAAGATTCCAAACCAAGACTTCTTCGTTGGGTTTTGCTTCTCCAAGAATTTAAAATCGAAATTCGCGATAAAAAAGGAGCAGAAAACCTAGTCGCGGATCATCTCAGCAGACTTGAGGATCCTTACCAAGGGGATCATCCGAACAAAGAAATCAATGATTCTTTTCCCTTGGAGACCTTAATGTCTATAAATTCGAATTCTGATGAGACCCCGTGGTTTGCGGACTTTGCAAACTACTTGGCGGGTGGAATTCTCAAGGAAGGGTTGACGTCCCAACAAAAGAAAAAGTTCTTCACCGACATTAAGACATACTTTTGGGATGACCCTTACCTATTCAAACAATGTGCCGACTTGATTATTCGCCGATGTGTTGATGGACCGGCAGCTTTAAAAATCCTTGACGCTTGCCACAAAGGACCCACCGGTGGTCACTTTGGTCCCAACTTCACCGCCAAAAAAGTGTTTGATTCGGGATTTTATTGGCCCTCCATATATCGTGACGCTCACAATATGGTTAAACATTGTGAGGATTGCCAAAAACAAGGCTCGATCACACATAAAGACGAGATGCCTCAGAATTTCATTCAGGAATGTGAAATCTTTTATGTTTGGGGTATCGACTTTATGGGGCCATTCCCTTCTTCTAAAGGAAACAAATACATCCTTGTTGCCATTGACTACGTCTCCAAATGGGTTGAAGCCAAAGCTTTACCCACTAATGATGCAAGGGTGGTTTGTAACTTTTTGAAAGCTCTATTCGCTAGATTCGGTGTGCCTCGTGCCATTATTAGTAATCGTGGGACTCATTTTTGCAATGATCAATTCGCAAGAGTCATGGCTATGTATGGTGTAAATCATCGTCTTTCCACAGCCTACCACCCACAAACTAATGGACAGGCTAAAATATCCAACCGAGGACTAAAGCGAATTCTGGAAAGAACCGTGGGAGAGCATCGTGCCTCATGGGCTGATAAACTTGATGATCCTTTGTGGGCTTTCCGTACCGCATACAAGACTCCGATTGGTTGTACACCATATCGTCTCGTGTACGGGACAGCATGCCACCTCCCCATTGAGTTGGAGCACAAGGCTTACTGGGCCTTGAAGTGGGCTAATTTTGATATCAACAAAGCCGGTGACCTACGCAAGATCCAACTCAATGATCTGAATGAACTCCGTAATGAGGCTTATGAAAATTCTTTGATCTATAAGGAAAGAACTAAGCTCATTCACGACTCCAAGATCAAAAACCGAGAGTTCCAAGTTGGAGATAAAGTTTTGCTCTTTAACTCTCGGTTGAAAATCTTTTCGGGCAAGCTGAAATCTCGTTGGTCCGGCCCATTCACCATTGCCCAAATTTTTCCATATGGTACTCTCGAGCTCGCTCAAACTAATGGACCAAATTTTAAGGTGAATGGCCAACGAGTGAAGTTGTACTTTGGTGAGGACACCTCTCAGGAGATGATTCCATCCCTCACCACGTTCCACATGAACTAATTTTGGGTCGAGTCAGGCTCGTGACTCGGTTATCAAAAACAAGCGCTCCTCGGGAGGCAACCTGAGTATCTATCTTTCTATGTTTTAACCTCCTAAGTGTAGGGGGGACCTCTATAGGTTCTTTGTTTTTGTGTGGTGATGTGATTACAGGGATGAATGTACTCTTGGAATCTTTGAAGAACCGTGCTCCTGTGTTACCCGAAATCCGGTTCTATCTCTCAACTATCGTGATTCAATTTTCTTCATACTCACATATTGAAATTGATCACTTTAGTCGTCTCTTCCTTAACTTGATTTAAGCAACGTGCACAATGTCATAAGTGTAGGGGAGACTTTTCCCACATGCTTAAACATTGAGGAAAATGTTTATCTTAAGTGTAGGGGGGACTTCTATCGAAGTTTTAAGTGGACTTTTCCATGAAAATGCCTTCATTTAACCGGAAAATCCTATTTTTCAACATTTTTCAAATTTTTTATTAACTTTGGCCATTTAGTCGTAATTTTTAAATTTTTATCATTACTTTCATATGTATATATCCCACAATAAAGTCAAAAATATTAATAAAGTGGGTAGCTAGTTTAGAATTCTTTGACATATTAGGCCCGTTGCGTTTATTTTGACTCAACCCGAATAGACTTATCCAAGTTTATTCTAGCTAGTATCCTTAACCATGTAGACCTTAATTGGTTTATTAGGCTAAGTATCCACGAGTCTCATTACTTGAGATTTTAAATTGTGGAGGACGAGAAATGATAGAGTCGATTATAAGTCGGTATTCTTGCACAAGCTCACTTGGTGTAATTATTTGCCTATTCTCCCATCACTTGCTAATAAATTATCTGCAATAAGTAAGGTCGTACGATTTGAAAAGTTACTTAGCTTCTAGCCCAATCGTTTAAAAGTTGCTCGGTAATGATAAGAGTTCATAGCCAAGGCATAACTTATGAAGCGGGCGCGAGGATTGGCGAGTCCGAAAAGGCCCTAACAAGGCATGAGGATTCAATTTAATTGCTGAAGATCCAAAGTGATGTGAAAAGCATTATTCCCAAAGTCAATATGAAGGATCAAGACTCACGACGAAAAGCAATCAACTCCCATAAAGATCATGGAGAAGTCTATCCGAAAAGACCCTAACAAGGTATGAGGATAAATAGATCCAAGTCGGAAAAGGAGGCGGATCGTTGTATCTCAAAATCCCAAATAGAGATTGAAGAAATAATCATTAAGTCGTGGTCAACAAAGTTGGAGTACCTCTCAAAAGTCTCCAAGTGAAGAAACTCTATGAACGATGAGAAGACCATTATCTCAAGCGCGTCTCTCAAGATATGAAGTATGAAGTACATGCCAAATATCGGCCCGAGAAAGGTCTCAAATCGTGAACCGAGTTATGCCAAGATATGAACTTTTTGATATCCCGAGAAGCAGTTTTAAGAGATTTTGTCCTTTAGCTAACTATTGATCAAATCGTCCTACTTTGCTTTCAGCCTAATAAACTATCGGAATAAGTCCAAAAATGCATCTTTATGATCATTCTAAGACAAAAACAAAATATAAGAGATACACCTAGGAATAAGGGAGTTTAAGCATATAATTAAGCCATGTGTGTAAGTGTTTGATTTACTAACTTATAATAACAATGATCTCGTTTTTAAGCTTAGTTTGGGGAACGTGAAACTTGAGGGTGATAAATCTTCGCAGCACCAAAGCCCTAATGTAAGTCATTGATTTCTTTGCAAGTTATGTCCATGTAGCTATTTTCAAGTGAAAATGGTTTTCTATCCGGTTTAATTTCTTTTAGTTCTTTAATTTTTGTTTAGTATTATTTTAATAAGGCCAAGGTTGATTGATTATGAGGAAAGTGTAAAATTGCGTTATCACTAAGCATTGCATGAGGGCATGACAATGGTTAAGTGTAGGGGATTTGATAGGTGTGTAAACACCCATCCTTTTACCACTTAATTCTGGCTAAAACGAGACCAAAACACGTATTTAATATCATTTGTTTGGAATTATGCGTGGTTTTTGTGTTTATTGTGTTTTCAGAGCCAACCGGATGAATATTGAAGAAAACATGGGATTGCACGGGTTTTATGGAATAAAAATACTCAAGACGAAGTCTATTGTCCAAGAGATGCAAAAGATTTGAAGTCACTGGGCCTATTTGACGATTTATCGAAGAAAAGGACCAAAGATGGAAGATTTACATAAGTCGAAGAAACTCAAGTCTATTAAACGAAGAAATTAAAAGACGAGTTGAATTTAATCGACAACAAATCCCGAATCAGAATCGAAAACGTCAACTTTTCTGAAAAGACGAGAAGACAAGAAGAACGGGAGAAAGCCCACTCACCAACCAAAGGGGACACCTATAAAAGGAATCCCCCTCACACTTTTCATTCAGTTTTAGTTTTTTAGTTTTTTAGTTTTTTTCTTTTCCCCATCTTTTTCTCTCTTCTTGTTCGTAGGTATCACCAACACCACTAGGGTGTTTGGTGATTTTGATTATTGTTCTTTCAAATCTTGTAGCTTAATCTTGTCTTTTATTTTGTTCAACATTAATCATCAATACAAGTTCTTGTTTAATCTTTCCATTTCATCTTGTTCATCATCATCTTTCATTTCAAGTTTTTAAGTTCTTATTTGATTGAGTTTTGATTTTAAAAAGTTGTTGAATTTGTGTTTTTGTGATTGGGATTTGATCCTTGTAGTTGGTAGATGATTTGTGGTTAATTTGGTAAAACCTTTTTGCTTATTTAGCTTGATTTTGGATTAAAATCGTTTTCCTTGTTCTTCGGTAGAAGTTTCTGTTCTTGAGCGTTCCCAGGTTCCAGATGAACAAAACTTCCGGATGAACATAAAAGATCCAAATGAACACAAAACGTTCCGAATGAGCTGAAAGTTCCGAATGAACTGAAAGTTCCGGATGAGTTAAAAGTTCCGAATGAGTTTTTCCTTTAAAAGTTCCGAATCAGTTAAAAGTTCCGAATGAACTTCCGACTCAAAGTTCCGGATAAAGTTCCAAGTAAACTTCCGAACGAAAAGTACGAACGAACTTCCGAGTTAACTTCCGAATCAAAGTTCCGAATGAAGGATGTTTTAAAGTTCCGAATCAATTTTCCTTAAAAGTTCTGGACGAACTTCCGAGTAAATACTTCCGAACCAACTTCCGCATGAAAGTTCCGAATCAAGGTGACTTCCGAATCAATTTTCTTTAAGTGTTACTGTGTTACTGTTTTACTGTTTCTTTATTTTTATTTTAATTTTGATTCAAGTTTTTATTAATTGTTATTAAATTAATTGTTTTTTATTTAAGTTTTCATTTTAATACATTTAAACTTTTTAGTAGATTAGAAAACTAAACCCCCTTTTTAGTAACCAAGAACAATCATGCCACTTAGAACCAAGATCAATTCAATAGGATATCGAGAGAATAAATTGAACCTAGCAAAATCATTGTATCAGTTGTGGTTTCGAACTTGGTTTTGAAGTCATGAAATGTTTCTCGAACAAAAATGTTGTTTTTCTTTGAGATTTTATTTTGCTTTCGAGGTTGTTTTTGTCTCGGTTTCAGTGGGTTTCTTGTCGTCTCGATCATAACTTGATTTATCATTTGATCTCCAATTATCACGGTCGCGATTACGATAATCGTTATAAAATCGAGTTCGACGAAAGGTATTCATAAATTTGGCTTCTTCTTCCTTCGTCATGGGTGTGTCATCGTCATCACATTCACTAGAAGGATGGTTTCCTACAGAGTGTTTGTAGGTATTGTGTTTAATCTCTTCAATCTTAAGAGACATGGCATCCATTCGAGGCATAATTTTTTCGGTGTGGGTTAGGTTGTTGCTTCCTTCGACAAAAGCTACGGTTTTTCGTGAATTTTTGTTTTTGTGATTTTTGGAACAATCAAGCATAAGTAGGACTTTGTCATCTAATAATTGGTAAGATTGGTTAGGGATTTTGTAAAGGAAAATTCCGCCCACTGCGACGTTCAATGTATCTTGGGTAACATCGTCAAGACCATGATATAAAATTTTGATTATTCCTTCCTTCTTAAGTCCATGACCATGGCAATTTCTGAGTAGTTCTTTCATTCTTAACCATGCGTCAGTGAGAGTTTCTCGTTCTTGTTGAGAAAAGCTTCGGATTTCTCCAAGGAGTTTTTCAAATAGGGCAGGAGGAAAGAATCGGCTAATGAAAGCAGTTCTTAGACCTTCCCATGTTCTAATGGTTCCTTCGTTAAGTTCATCGAGCCATGACTTGGCTTCTCCAGTCAGAGATGATGGAAAAATCATGAGTTGGACGACTTCGGCTTGTCCTTCTCCATAGTTGAACATTTTACAAATTCCGCTGATTTCGTGGATGTGTTTGTAAGGATCGGTTTTGATTCGTCCATCAAATTGGTTATTTTTGACAATGGTTAAAGGGTTCCCTTTGATTGCAAAATCATTTGCAATTTCAGGTAAACGATTGCAGAGCCAGAAGTTGGTGCGACAACTCTATCGGCTGACCACATAGGTTCATCATCAGTGTCCGACATTGGATCGTAACGGTTGATGAGTTTGGTGAGAAATAGGATTTGTGAAAGATCGTCAAAAGGTTGGTTAATTATGCGAGGTTGAGTTTGTTCGTGTCTCCTAGATAAAGGTACACAGCGATGGAGTCTACGTAACCTTCGGTTAAGGGTACGTTCAGGTTCAGGTAACGGTGATGTTGGTGGTGTTCCGGATGAACGGGTGTGCATCCAATAAGGTTTTTGGTGTTTTCAGTAGAATTGTGCGGCACACTTTTGGTTTTGTGCGGCGCACTTGGGTTCGCTACAGGAAGTGCGACACACTTTTTGGTTTGTGCGGCGTACTTTCTATACTGCACAAAATTTTTTGGTTTAGAATGAGTAGCAATGATTCAATTTCATCAAGGATTATACTAATTTGGTTACAAAACAGGATTATAAGTCCCCGACAACGGCGCCAAAAACTTGATGTTCGTTTGCAAGTCTTAAATTTATATTACAAGGCTTAGACAAAACAAGGGACTAGAAGACAAACACGGGCAAGTATACCCTATCGTTCGTAATATATCTTTGTAGTGGTAAGCCAGGATCGTTCGCTGAGACTTAGTTTCGTTTTGGTAATCAAGATAACAATTGAAAAAATAAATGTTTGAAGTAATATCAATAATAACAAATATGACTAATATGGGATAGTTCGTATAAGTTCGTGATGATGATAATAATGATCGAGATATGTTTGTGTAGGTAAAGTGTGATAATACTTTTTCGTCAAAATGGCGTTTACACAATTTACTTGGGTTAATTCAAGACTTATGTTTTTTAAGCGATTAAGCTCAAAAGAAGTTGCCAACAAGTTAAATATTTTATCAAATTTCTAAGCGGATTTCTCCAACTAAAGATTCATGACCATGGGCAAGTTCTAGAAAACTTATTATAACAGTTTGCGTTTCCCAACGCCAAACTATCGTAACAAATCAACTTAGATAAAATATAGTTTGTAGAACTAGGAGGTAAAATGGTTCTACAATATTAGCTTGAAATCATTTATAAAGGATCAATCATAGCATCATCACTAATTATATTCACATACCCATATAGTCACAAATAGCTTAGCCTAATATAGTAATCAAAGTAACAATTGGTAAAGAGTAAGAGAACATCTTACTTAGATTGGATTGAATAAACGAGTACACAAGTGTCACGATTGTATCGTTCCTCCAAGAATCGAAGAGTGGAATATTCTCGTTACAACTATCTCCCAGAAGTGGATAATACTAAAAATTCACTAGAAAGACTAAAATACTCGAGCTATGGAGTATTGAGAGAGAGGTGTGTGTAAAATGGATGGAAATGGCCTCTATTTATAGTGTTGTCTGGGGTCAAATTTGCGCCACACTTCTCCTCAAGTGTGTCGCACTTTGGAGATGTGAATGTTCTCCGCACTTATAACTTTGTGCGCCGCACTTCTGGGCGATTTCAGAAGATTCTTTTAATATCTTTGTCTTTATTGCATATTGAGGCCCCTTCTTTGTATATATTCACTTTGCTCTTTCATACTTTACATCTGCATATAAAACACAATATATTAAGTATCGGAAGCTCTTATTTATACTACAAAATGGCATTATAATAATAGTTGAATATGTATAATTAGGTCGTTATCATGAGGTGTGGTTAAAATTTCGTAGTGATCCGAGAATCTTCAGTCCGAAAATAAATTCCTCAGTCCGACAAAATGGTAAGCCGAAAAATTTTGTATCGCCAAAATTTGATATTGAGTTAGAAATAGCCAAAATCTAGTGGGGAAAAAATTTGATTTTACGTGACCTAAAATTTTTAACTTTTTTTTGTTTTTTTTGGTAAACTATGATCCGGGACTAGTCTAGAGGGTGGCTAAGTCTAAAAACACTTCAAACGAAAAATTGGTTCAATTCGGAATACCTCTTTGAACACAAGTCGGAATACTCAAATCAGTACACAAGTCGGAATAAATGAACTTGATATAATTTGGAATAAGAAAAACCCAACCTAATTCGGAATAGCAAAACCAAACCTTATCTAGAATACTAAGAACCAACCTAATTCGGAATACCAAAGTATCTAATCCGGAATACTGAAAATTTGACCTAAGTCGGAATAATGAGTAGAACCTTGTTCGGAAAAAGTAAAATTGCACCTAATCCGGAATCCACTTCTACACTCAATTCGGAATCCAGTTTCTACACTCAATCCGGAATCCAGTTTCTACACTCAATCCGGAATACAGTTTCTACACTCAACCCGGAATCCAGTTTCTACACTCTATCTGTAATACAGTTTCTACACTCAATCCGGAATCCAAAATGAACCTTATCCGGAATAACTGTTACAAGTTCAGAATCCAGACTTTTCACCTAATCCAAAATGTGAGTTCCCAACCTAATCCGGAATTTGAGTTCCAAACCTAATCCAGAATGTGGAGATCTAAACACAGTTCGGAATATCTAAAACCCTTATATTCCGAACAACAAAACCCTTATATTCCGAATATGATACATGCCAAAAAAACTTGATTTTTCAAACATTTGCCCAAAAATCAAACCAAAACTACTAGTTTTTCCGAAAAGATCACCAAAAAGAAGAATACAAATTCCTACCACAACTTTGTAGGCAATTTGTATGAAGATTTTAAGCTCGAAAACACAAAAAAATTGAGACGGGATGATTTGCTATAAAATCACACGAATCAAAAAGCAATAACCAAAATTCTTCAAACACATATCCACTATAGGCTCTTGATACCTATTGTTAATCCCATTCTAATCCATAACACACAATATTAAGAGAGAGAGAAAGAGAGAAAGAGAGAGAGAAAGAGAAGAAAAGTAGAAAGAGAAACAAGAGAGAATGGATGGTAAAACACTAACTAGAGGGAGAAAATAATGTTAACCAACACCCTCTTCCACACATGGAAGATGGTATATATACCCCACGCCTTAAAGGCTTTGTTGGGCTTGTTCATGGGTCGGGCTTGGCTTTTCTTGGGCTTACGCCCCTAACTTATACAATATTAGCTAAAAGTCCAAGCCCGGTTAACCCGACTAACCTATTATATTACAAGACCATTAACGACTAAGATGACCTATTACATTCTTGTTCGACTATATAAAATATAGGGCTAACAACTTCAATGGACGCAATTTAGTGATGATATACTCTATCTGATTTTCACATTTAAGATATAATTTTAACAAATAAAAATTATTCATGCGTCACATTTATCTCGCAAATGATTTTGATAATTTGAATGAAGAAAAAAATAGTAATCGAACAAATCGTTTGAAACATGCCTTTATAAACTTTGGCGCATAATTACTCACCGCAAATCTTCTCTAATAATAGTATATATTGAATCTTAAATACGGTTTTATGATTAAGAAGGTATTGAGAAAACCGTCCATCGGACGGGTAGAGACCTAGTGGTCCTATAAACAATTGACAATTAGGTAAATATAGCAGATAAAAGATATGGATTAAAAAGGAGATGAAAATTACCTAATCAAAATTGAAAAACCCAATACGTGGCAAAACATTAGACATAACGCGTACACAGAAAAATGATGTGTCTCATTCTCCTTGCATATCTCGGCTGTTAGTTTTCAAGTCAAATCTACCCATTATCCTAAAACTGAAATTGAAAGTTCAATCACTTCAAAACCGTTTTTGGATCACACTTGATACGTGTTTCAATAATAGTTCAAAACCGTCTATGAATAACACTTCAAACATCAATTCATTAGTTCTTAGCAACATCTTTCACAAAACCAGGTAATTTTATGTATTTACTACAGTTAATAGGTTATATTATCGCATTCGTTTTTTACATTTAATTTTTTAACAGAATTACGCTATAATAAGATGAACTTGAGTGTTTGTTGAAGTGACAAACTCAATTGTAGCTTTGGGTGCATATCTGATTGGCTCATTTTATAGATTGAATTATGTCCCATGTAATTTCTATAAAACTATGTTTAGTGAAAGATGGTTGCTTCCAGAAAACAAATTGAAGCACGAACAAGTGGAAGAATAGATATATAAGTAACTTACATTTTTCTTGGCAGGAAATCTCAACTTAAATGGTTTTGACACAATCACACAGTAATTATAATTTTTATTAATTAATTTAGTGAGCCACTAAATAATTGGTTTGTAGTTCAAACTTAAAATGGTTGTATAAATTCTTGATGTGAAGTGTTTTTTTTAACGAGGAGGTTTTATTAAGTGATTGCATACCTGATTTAGATAACTTAAATGATTGTATAAGATTCTAGATGTAAAAGTATTTTTTCTGTTTGGTAGCCCAAGCATTTTTTGGTTAAAAATTTGATTAGCTATTTACAATGGATTTTTTTTATTATACTTTTGGGAAGAGAAACAAATAAATGTTTGAGGATGATTGTTTCTTTGCTCTCCGTTAAGATACATGCGTATTGTTATAGATATATGTTTGTATGTCTCTAATTGTTGTAGTATGAGATATGCATAGATACTGAGATTAATCATCGTTGTTGCATTTTTCAGTCATGGCGGCCGTACTAAAAAGTTCCCAGTTTGATACTCTTTAGTTTGACTCGAAAATGAATGAGCTGTCAGTGTGATTATATATCATGTAGTGGCTACCTTAAGATATTCATATTTATTTACTAACAAGCAATGGTTATGTTGCTGCTGCAGGCTGTCAACCGATGAACGCGACTTTCTACATCTTATAACGAGGTTTATGATACTTTTGATGATATGGATCTACAAGAAAAGCTTTCGAGAGGCATCTATGCTTATGGTGAGTTTTATATCTTATATAGTTATACGTTTCAACTTATGTGATTAAATTGTGTGGACAGACATTTCTCTTTTGATTGCAGGTTTTGAGAAGCCATATGCAATTTAACAAAGGGGTATCACTCGCTTCACCGAGGGTCTTGATGTTATCTAACAAGCTCAATCCGGAACTAGAAAGACTGATACTTTTTGCTTAGGTATCCTTTAACAACGCGAATACAGTGTAGTACAGTGCCAAGCATTGGTCCTGGCTCCTGCTCAAGAGCTTGCGCAGCAGATTGAGAAGGTTATGCGAGCACTTGGTGACTACCTTGCTTGAAGGTACATGCTAAGAGACCAATGTATCCTCTCAACTGGTGTTCATGTTGTTGGAGGTACTCCTGGTCGTGTCTTTGACATGCTTCAAAGGCAGTCTCTTCGTTCTGATTACATCAAGATGTTTGTGTTGGATGAGGCTTATGAAATGCTTTTAATAGGTTTCAAGGACCAGGTGTTTCCTTTACCCTTTGTTTTAATATACTGCTTTTACTACTATATGCTTTTGATACTGCTATATGCTTTTGATGCTATTCTTCTTTTACTATATGCTTTTATACTACTATATGCTTTTGATACTCTGTATATGTTATGATGATATTAAGATTTTACTTAAGTGTTTGGCTCTGCATTAGTAATGTGACAATCCGTCAATTTACGTTTGATATTTTATTCTCAAATATTATTTAAAAATATTATTTTAATGTTACAATATGAACTCACTTATTTTTGGGAAGAAATTTGGACTTACGTCTTGGAGTAGCATCGACTACGTCTAAACCGGAGGATTCAACGTTACGTGATTACGTTTACATACACCGTCTTTGGTGACAGTCTGATAATTCAGAAAATAAATCTATCCATGAATATTATTTTGGAGTTTTAAATTTGTGTTGGTTCATAAACTCACAAATTTACGAGAAGAGATTAGGACTTACGATTTTATTTTAACGTCCTTTACGACTAAACCGGAAACCTTAGGATTACGTATTTACGTTTTCGAACTCCGTTTTTGATGAAACAATTTTTATTGGATTCGTTTTGTGACGTTGATTCATAATTTATAAAAACGTTTTTCGTAAAACGACCCGAGGGCACGCAAATCGAGGAAACTAGAATCGTGGAGTACCCGTAAATAAATGGGATGAGACAAGTGGGACACTTGTCCCACCCCACTCCCAAAACCGGCCTAAGTTAACTAACACACCATAAGGTGTCATTTAGATAGCTAGTTCTTACTACACATGTCCTTAGCTTACCTTGTAAGCTAAAAACACATCAAAACAACTAGCCCTCAAACCACTTCACCATTTGCAACATGTAAACCACCCTCAAAATCCTCTCAACTCTCTTACCTAGTTCGTCCCATCCTCACCCATAAACACCATTTTCATCAAAAATCAACCATGAAATCCTATGTTACTTCTACATATTTGAAGCCCTCTTGAAGCTCTCTTGAATGGTGGTGATTATAACATCCATGGAGGAGTTTTCTTGGTGTCTTGGGGCTGATTTTCCACAAGGTTTCTATGAAGAATGGTGGTCATGAAGGTGGTCTTGGTTCATCATATGTTTCTCCATCCAAAACCATGTCAAACTCATAACCTACATCAAGTTGGTGGTATAAAGATTGTCCTCCTCATCTTCTTAATATTTTGATTATGTAAACATGTATTTTATTTCCTATTGTATATATTTATGATGATTATATGATGATAAAAATGTTATGTGGGGATTTTTTGTTGATAATCATGGATAAAAAGGTGAAAAACTATAAGAAACAAGGTTAAAATCTTGATTAATTTGCATGGCTGTATAAAACAGTAAAGAACCATATGGTAAACTCATAAAATGATGAAGTAGAATGGATTTACAGTAAGCTATGAGTCTTGTACACATGTGAGAGTTGGCCATGCAATGGAATCATTGTAATGAGTGAGATATGATCAAAACAAGTTTAGGGTATAAATCTGAAGTTACTGTTTTGGACGATTTTTAGAAAATACTTAAAGGATGATTCAACAGTATCCATAGAAGAGTTAAATGTAGCACATATCATTTAGTTTATGTGATAAAAATTTGAGCTTCTATCTCCATGTAGAACTCAAGATATGGCAGTTTTGGTGAAAGTGAAGATAAAAATCAGATTTTTGGAAATTAAAGAATAATACTATTATATAAGCACTCAAATTTTAATAATATAAATTATAATTAAAACCCACTAACTCATGGATTCTATTTGTATACATATATAAAAGGTGGAATAAGTGTATAAATGATAAAAATGGAAACTTGTTAAGTTTTATAAGTTATAAAACAATAAACATGATTTTTACGACTTTTTCGGCTATTGCCGTAAAAATTAACGTTTTTGTTAAATAAAACTTAGATGGTTGGACCCGTCTAATGAAAACTTTATAAAACTTATATACTGATATATAGACATGTATAACATGTAAAAACCGATAAAACCCGAACTATAGGGCATACGGACGTTAACGGACTAAATTAACGTTATTGGACTAATAATACAACAAAAATGGACTAGAACACTTATAAACTTATTATTGGACTTAACCCATTTGGGCCCAACTTGAAAGTGTATGTACTGATAATAAAAGTACAAAATGGATTAAAATAAGTTAAATAACTTATAGTAAGCTTGTTGGACCTAAAACACGTAAATAGGTAAGACGAGAAAACTAGTATAAAAGTTATCAACACATAACTCTAAAATGAGTAAACGAGAATATGTAAACCCACTTGATCATCATATATATATAATCATCATATGTATACATAATTGATATTTTTATAAAGTCATTGGACAAACGTCTAAGACCGAGTATTATTTGTCTAGGTTTCCGTGATTGAAGCACGTACCGTACATCCAAATCGCCGATAATCGTCTTCCCACATCAACGTGAGTTCATAGCCTCGCACTCTTTTAAATGTTTTATAAATGCTTTATAAACCCGTGAGGGAGATAACATGTTAGTTTTTATAAACTTAGGACACCATTTGTCCCGATTGTTTGTTTATTGATTTTGGACCCGAATGATTGAATGACCCGATTGTATGACCCGATAAATGATTAAAGGACCCGATAGATGAAATAAAATGGATTATTAAAGTTAGGTTATGTCACTAAAAGTCCCATTAGCATGAATTGTGAACTACCGGGAGTTGGTAGACGCTTATGCATTTAATAGTACTATTTGGGGACGATCACCCCAGTTCGCGCCTTGACGGTTGATCCCCGTCGTGCGACATTGATTGGTAAGCGAATTTATGTATGAGAAGATTTCCATAGCGTGACCTTTGTGACGACACGCTACTTTAGATGGGCAAAATTTGTATCGGGTTAGCTACCCGTTGTTGGTTTAGTAAGGTAACAATGTCATGCGGCTTATAATAATCCGAATTAACAAAATAATAATAGACGCTCCGAATTACGATGTATTGCCTGACTAGCAATACAGGGTCATACTATTGATATTATGATTGTATTTTGGTTTTCATAACCATATTCATATAACGGTTTTTATTTGATTTTATACAACGTCATAAGACGTATTGTATGACGTTTTTACGACATTGGCTCGTATAATGATTTTTAAGGCAAATGCCTATACTATGATTTTCGATAAGGATTTGTATAAAATGAATTTGGCTATTTCATGGCCTATCAAAAACGATTTGTACAAAATGATTTTCAGTAATACTTTTATACTGATATTATATTGATGGAATTTATTAAACTCTATGAATTCACTCGGCGTTATCGCTGACCCTTTTCTTTTAACATGTTTTATCTCAGGTACTTGAAGGTAATTCTCGGGAAGACGACAAGAATTCATGGCCCGCACTTAAACAATATTTTCCATTCAAATACTTTGTAAACCTTTGTATGAAATAATATGACTTGGGACCGATGTAACTTTGATATTTATGAATGGAAATGATTTATTATTAAACGACGCGATTTTTATGCGTTGTCTATGATGTGAGTAATGTGCTATCCCGTAACACCAACGAGTCTTCCGCTGTATTGAGTTGTATAAATTTAGGGGGTATTACAGTTTGGTACCAGAGCTCTCGTTATAGAGAACGAAAGATTTTTAAAACCAAGGTTTTGAATAAAACTTTTCAAAATCTTTTAACTATAAACATTTTCTAAAAATGTCTAAAAATCTTTTGACTATAACGGTGCCGAAGAATTCCCGAGTTACCGACAAGCCAAGACTGAGAAGTGTTATTTTAATATATATATATAACTTGGATTATATATATATATATATATGATGTAATTTTATTACATGATTGTTTGATGATTAATTTGATTTTTATACGAGGTATTTATACGACGTAGATTGTCACAAGTAACCCTAAATCCCCTAGTAAATTAATCTAAGCTATTCTCGTAGGAATTCTAACTATCCTAGATCTAAACCAAGTTGCGGATATTTATGATCTCAACAAATGGTTGATATTCGTAGGAATGTAGATATTAGTTGATTGTGATATTGAAAAAGAATTGGCGAAATTAAATCTGATATCGATGTCATGACGATCTTTCCTTATAGAGTGGAGTTTGACAAAACGTTATCACCGGGAAAGATGTCATCTGATTCGTTGTCATCCAATTCTTAAATTGAAATCGAAAGGGTGAATGTTGCACTTGAGGTTGTTATTGGAACCATTACCCAAAAACTTCATGCCACTAATACCTTTCCGAGAAGTCTAGTTGAATGATCGAGTCATTTCATACTAGTGACTTATTTGATAACTATTGATAAAGGAGATATAGGATTTGAAATCAAGTATTGATCATATCGAGCTTTATTGCCCTTTTAAGGTCTAATAATAAGATTGAAAGTATTGGAATGTGAGGTAGGATATTGAATTGAGTATGAATTGGTTGAAACTTGAATGAAATAAAATTGAACCTGTATGGAATATGAGATTGTTAATATGAGTCGTTAAGTTATGTGATTGAATTATAAGGTTTTAAATGATTGTTAGTTTGTGTTAAGGGTTGTTCCTAAGCCATTGTCCACTGACGAGGATGCCCAGCGTCCAAGAAATAAATTGAAGAAATCTTCTTCTGAATTGGGACTGATGGATCTTCCGGGACAAGTAGGACACCTAATGACTCTTGTAGATTAGTATTCATTGTGGTATCTTTTAAAAATCCCGAACTTAACTGAGACATCAGTTGGTAGGATGAGTTTTGAGAATTGTATGACATAGTGACATGTAATGTGTAACGGTACAATTTTGACTTGTTTGTGATTAATGAAGAAGACTACCTTTGATTGCTAAATTCTACATGTATCAATGTTATCTATCTTTTATTGCTCCGCCCTAATGTTCGCATTAGTGATGCAACCATTGAACAAGTACTCATCTTGATTTGAGTTACGATGTGAATCATTCTTTGTGAGTGCCATCGAAGTCATGAACCTCATGATTGTTTGGCTAAGCTCATTTCCTATTATATCATAGTTAGTTCTTGGTGAACCACTCTTCATCACTCCTTTGCAGATCACTCATTATTTTTATAAGATAAAACGGTATCCTTTGAGAAAAATCGAATTTTCATCACTATAAGGATTATTCATAGTGAGATTTATAAGTGATTGTTATTGAAATAAGGTTGTTTATAAAACGCTTTGGAAAATTAATTGTTCTCATAACAAGGAAAATCTTTGTAAATTTATTTTGATTCTTATTTAAGAATTAAGCATGAAAATGTTTTTATTATAAACATGATGATAAAATTTTGACGAACTGAGTATTGCATCGTTAATCTTGAAATTGTATATAGTTGCGCGCCTACATACAATTTGGAATGGACTATGCAAGACTGATTAGTAGTCACCATAAAACTAATGAATAAACACTACATTTTCTTTAAAGATTGTGAAAGATTAAATTTTATGAGATCTGCAAGAAGTGAAAAATAAGGACATAGTGTTAGAGACATCTACATATGTGCCCGTGCTATCTATTCTTCTGAGTTGAATTTACTCATCTGTGGAAATTGTCTTATTTGACAATTGACTATTCTTTCTTGTCCAATTCTCCCGTAGTGAGATTCTTAGGAAAAGTATTTGATTACCGAGTGTTGATACCCGACAGGATGTATCGACGTTCTTATCATTTCTTTTGATTTGATTTCATTTGAATGACATGGGTAACGATCCGAGGAGCTTTCGAATGCGTACTCAAATTATGAAAACATGGGATATATTCATATTCATTAAATGTTTTCGTCTGTGTCTGATTTGAAATCCTCTCGCGTAGATTATGCGTTGACCTTACTCTTTTAATAGTAGTTGTGTCTCCTGATATCCTTGAATCTGTGAAGGATTATGAGTTATTGTTAGTCTTTTGAGAAGTTCACATCTTATCGACGGCAATACAACTGGAAAGTTGATTGTGCCCGTAGAATGGATTGATTGATTATGACATGACAACATTGTCTTAATTAATGGGAACTCGAGTAGAATTCCCCTAAATGATAAGATGTTGATTATCAAAGGTGATCTAAATAATTCTCGATGGATGACGATATCCTGTATTTAGACTTGAAATTATACCGTGAATGGTTGTGAATTAGTCATAGATATTATAATCTAGAAGGAACCTAATATGAATTTATTAAAAGATGTTTCTGTTATCTGAAACTTTAGGAGGTATTTATTGGTGAATTACTTAGACTTTCGCCATTAAGGCAAATTGAAATTGGTATTGATTATATTTCCGGTGCTGCACTTGTGGCTTGTGCACTGTACGTCAGCACCATCTGAATTAAAGGAATTACCGTACAACTGAAAGAGTTGTCGGAGAAAGATTTTATTATACCAAGCCTGTCATCCTGAAGAGCTATGGTGTTATCTTTCCTTATATTTATAGATTACTGTGAATTGAGTAAATTGACAATCGAAAACGAAATCCATAACTCGAAATGGAAGATTTGTTCGATCATTTACAAGGTTCTAGCAATTTGATCCATGGCATGGTTATCATCAACTTCGCATCTGCGGAAAAGATTATCTATTCCAATCACTACATCCGGTACTTGTGATGAACGTTATGAGTTTCACGTGACGTCGTTTGGATTGACTAACACACATGTAGCATTCATAAATATGATGAATCGCGTGTGTAGGCTGTAATTTGATAAAATTCATGCACGTGATCATTTAGGACTATTTGTTTGTATATAAGAATAAGAATGAGTTAATAATTAGATATAGATTGCCCTGAATTGGCTAAACAATAAAAACCTATACCTTAAATATTTAATATGTGATTAAGGATTTAATCCTTTACATAAAATGACCGTTGGATTAATAATGGTAAGATGTATGCATATAGACTCTTCAAAAATTAAGAGCCCTTTTAAGACTTTGGATTTTACCAAAAAGAAAATGGAAATATGTTTTAACAAATGTTTTAACAAAGGATTTTTAAAGGGATTATTCCCTTATACACAAACCATTTAACTAAACTTCTGTTTAGGGGTAAATGTTTGTGTATACCTCAAGATAACTTAAAAAGATTGAGGAAAACCATTTATACCATAACTTGAAATTAAAACGACAATTTTTGCTTTTCAACTAAGAAAATTTTGACCAAAATATAAACAAAGGTTTTTCGAACATTTGCGGATCTTATTAAATATTTTCGATAAATCAACAAAAATTTTGTTAATTAAATTTAAATTTATTTTTGAACATTTTATATAATTGGTCGAACTAAGAAATTTAAAATTTTTACATTTACGTTTCATAAAAATTAACTGATTAATATTTAATTAATTATAATAATTATCGACACTTTAGACGACGGATTGAGTAAAACGGATAAAAATGATAGTAAAGACGAAACTGAAACATAAAAGATATGAAGAAAGAATTTTGAATAAATACGGTTGTGATATTTATTTCATCAGGAAGGTGAACGTAATTACTGACGCATAATATAGAAAGAATATCTGAGTGAATTGTGGACATGATAATTATAACATCATGAGAGGTGAATATAGATACCGACGCAGTATGTAGAAAAGATGAAGAACCAATTAGGACACATTCCTTAATAACGAAGGTGCAAAATAAATTGCTGAACGATATAAAAATAAACAATGCTTGTAAAAAGGATAATATAAATAGTGAAAGGTTTCACGGCTAATGTGAACCATTAGAAGTAAGAAGCCAATAGCGTTAAATGTTTTAAAGGCCACTTGTGGTTGCCTAAATATGGAGATTGTGAAATATAGTTATGTTGGAATTTGTAAGTATAAGTATTATATGTATGTCATTTTTGACTAAGAGTATCTTTGTCTGAAGAAGTTGTACTAATGGCAATTATGAAGGCAGACATCGCCTCATACATTAGTAAACGTCTAGATATTGCAAAGGTCGTCATCTGAATTTGATTCGATTTGGGTCATCATCGACAGACTGACCAAATCTGCTAATATCATTCCCGTTAATGATAAATGCAAAAGAGTTATGTAAACATAGTGTGCCTGTATCGAACATCTTTATCAAGATCCACGCTTCGCATTGAATTTCTAGAGATTTGCTCAGAAATCATTGAGAACGAACCTTGATGAGAGTACTATGTACTACCCCAAATCGAAGGGACGAGGTAAAGTAACGATACAAAGTAATATAAGTGCCGTTTTATGTTTGAATGATTGACCTTTGGTAATAGACCGTATAATCGTTTTCCTTTGGAGAGATTATCATTGATGATTATCGTATTAGGATTGAGATCGAATCTTGTTAGGATCTAAATCTTAGAGCATCTGTAAGCAGGAGTTGAGATGAAGACATCCGACATACACCCATTGTGAGTTGGACATGTCTTTCAGGTTTAAGGTTTCCTATGATGGCGAACCTAACCCTACAAAATACCCGACCCGCGAGACCTGAAATGATTGGTGAAATTAGGATTTGATTATTGACTGCCGGTAGTGGGCAAGAGGTTATGTGAATGTGAAATGTAGATCTTGAAGTGCCAAATGGGTAGCGAAGTTATGCCACAATTTTTAAACTTGGAAAAAAATGAAATCATGATCTGAGAAATCATGGGATATAAGTCCCCGTTGTATGGGACCATTGAAACGATGTAAAAGTTGGGATTGAAAGGCATATAAGCTGGATCTACCCTAGGACTTCAAGAACCGCGTGAATTATGTTTCGTAAATCGAACTTGATGGAACATCTATCAAGTGAAAATCTGATTATTCTTCTTTAGAGCTTAGATTGGCGAAAAGTTGCGTTCATTAGAAACCCGTGAACATCATGGGTAGAGAAAGTAAGTCAACATTTAGCCTGATCTTATTCCCGTAGTTATGTTGGATAAAACTCGCGTATTGTAATGAATTGCATTTGTGAGAAAAGACCGAGTGTGGAGGAAATACCCACACGGCTTTAACTCTATAAGAAGCGAGTAGTAAGGTAAGGTGATCTTTGAGGACAAAGATCCTGTTTAGGGGTAAATGCTGTGACAATCCGTCAATTTACGATTGATATTTTATTCTCAAATATTATTTAAAAATATTATTTTAATGTTACAATATGAACTCACTTATTTTTGGGAAGAAATTTGGATTTACGTCTTGGAGTAGCATCGACTACGTCTAAACCGGAGGATTCAACGTTACGTGCTTACGTTTACATACCCCGTCTTTGGTGACAGTCTGACAATTCAGAAAATAAATCTATCCATGAATATTATTTTGGAGTTTTAAATTTGTGTTGGTTCATAAACTCACAAATTTACGAGAAGAGATTAAGACTTACGATTTTATTTTAACGTCCTTTACGACTAAACCGGAAACCTTAGGATTACGTATTTACGTTTTCGAACTCCGTTTTTGATGAAACAATTTTTATTGGATTCGTTTTGTGACGTTGATTCATAATTTATAAAAACGTTTTTCGTAAAACGACCCGAGGGCACGCAAATCGAGGAAACTAGAATCGAGGAGTACCCGTAAATAAATGGGATGAGACAAGTAGGACACTTGTCCCACCCCACTCCCAAAACCGGCCTAAGTTAACTAACACACCATAAGGTGTCATTTAGTTAGCTAGTTCTTACTACACATGTCCTTAGCTTACCTTGTAAGCTAAAAACACATCAAAACAACTAGCCCTCAAACCACTTCATCATTTGCAACATGCAAACCACCCTCAAAATCCTCTCAACTCTCTCACCTAGTTCGTCCCATCCTCACCCATAAACACCATTTTCATCAAAAATCAACCATGAAATCCTATGTTACTTCTACATATGTTGAAGCCCTCTTGAAGCTCTCTTGAATGGTGGTGATTATAACATCCATGGAGGATTTTTCTTGGTGTCTTGGGGCTGATTTTCCACAAGGTTTCTATGAAGAATGGTGGTCATGAAGGTGGTCTTGGTGCATCATAAGTTTCTCCATCCAAAACCATGTCAAACTCATAACCTACATCAAGTTGGTGGTATAAAGATTGTCCTCCTCATCTTCTTAATATTTTGATTATGTAAACATGTATTTTATTTCCTATTGTATATATTTATGATGATTATATGATGATAAAAATGTTATGTGGGGATTTGTTGTTGATAATCATGGATAAAAAGGTGAAAAACTATAAGAAACAAGGTTAAAATCTTGATTAATTTGCATGGCTGTATAAAACAGTAAATAACCATATGGTAAACTGATAAAATGATGAAGTAGAATGGATTTACAGTAAGCTATGAGTCTTGTACACATGTGAGAGTTGGCCATGCAATGGAATCATTGTAATGAGTGAGATATGATCAAAACAAGTTTAGGGTATAAATCTGAAGTTACTGTTTTGGACGATTTTTAGAAAATACTTAAAGGATGATTCAACAGTATCCATAGGAGAGTTAAATGTATCACATATCATGTAGTTTATGTGATAAAAATTTGAGCTTCTATCTCCATGTAGAACTCAAGATATGGCAGTTTTGGTGAAAGTGAAGATAAAAATCAGATTTTTGGAAATTAAAGAATAATACTATTATATAAGCACTCAAATTTTAATAATATAAATTATAATTAAAACCCACTAACTCATGGATTCTATTTGTATAAATATATAAAAGTTGGAATAAGTGTATAAATGATAAAAATGGAAACTTGTTAAGTTTTATAAGTTATAAAACTATAAACATGATTTTTACGACTTTTTCGGCTATTGCCGTAAAAATTAACGTTTTTGTTAAATAAAACTTAGATGGTTGGACCCGTCTAATGAAAACTTTATAAAACTTATATACTGATATATAGACATGTATAACAAGTAAAAACCGATAAAACCCGAACTATAGGGCATACGGACGTTAACGGACTAAATTAACGTTATTGGACTAATAATACAACAAAAATGGACTAGAACACTTATAAACTTATTATTGGACTTAACCCATTTGGGCCCAACTTGAAAGTGTATGTACTGATAATAAAAGTACAAAATGGATTAAAATAAGTTAAATAACTTATAGTAAGCTTGTTGGACCTAAAACACGTAAATAGGTAAGACGAGAAAACTAGTATAAAAGTTATCAACACATAACTCTAAAATGAGTAAACGAGAATATGTAAACCCACTTGATCATCATATATATATAATCATCATATGTATACATAATTGATATTTTTATAAAGTCATTGGACAAACGTCTAAGACCGAGTATTATTTGTCTAGGTTTCCGTGATTGAAGCACGTACCGTACATCCAAATCGCCGATAATCGTCTTCCCACATCAACGTGAGTTCATAGCCTAGCACTCTTTTAAATGTTTTATAAATGCTTTATAAACCCGCGAGGGAGATAACGTGTTAGTTTTTATAAACTTAGGACACCATTTGTCCCGATTGTTTGTTTATTGATTTTGGAACCGAATGATTGAATGACCCGATTGTATGACCCGATAAATGATTAAAGGACCCGATAGATGAAATAAAATGGATTATTAAAGTTAGGTTATGTCACTAAAAGTCCCATTAGCATGAATTGTGAACTACCGGGAGTTGGTAGACGCTTATGCATTTAATAGTACTATTTGGGGACGATCACCCCAGTTCGCGCCTTGACGGTTGATCCCCGTCGTGCCACATTGATTGGTAAGCGAATTTATGTATGAGAAGATTTCCATAGCGTGACCTTTGTGACGACACGCTACTTTAGATGGGAAAAATTTGTATCGGGTTAGCTACCCGTTGTTGGGTTAGTAAGGTAACAATGTCATGCGGCTTATAATAATCCGAATTAACAAAATAATAACAGACGCTCCGAATTACGATGTATTGCCTGACTAGCAATACAGGGTCATACTATTGATATTATGATTGTATTTTGGTTTTCATAACCATATTCGTATAACGGTTTTTATTTGATTTTATACAACGTCATAAGACGTATTGTATGACGTTTTTACGACATTGGCTCGTATAATGATTTTTAAGGCAAATGCCTATACTATGATTTTCGATAAGGATTTGTATAAAATGAATTTGGCTATTTCATGGCCTATCAAAAACGATTTGTACAAAATGATTTTCAGTAATACTTTTATACTGATATTATATTGATGGAATTTATTGAACTCTATGAATTCACTCGGCGTTATCGCTGACCCTTTTCTTTTAACATGTTTTATCTCGGGTACTTGAAGGTAATTCTCGGGAAGACGACAAGAATTCATGGCCCGCACTTAAACAATATTTTCCATTCAAATACTTTGTAAACCTTTGTATGAAATAATATGACTTGGGACCGATGTAACTTTGATATTTATGAATGGAAATGATTTATTATTAAACGATGCGATTTTTATGCGTTGTCTATGATGTGAGTAATGTGCTATCCCGTAACACCAACGAGTCTTCCGTTGTATTGAGTTGTATAAATTTAGGGGGTGTTACAAGTAATTGTTGGTTCTAATTTTTTAGTAACATATAACATGATTCTGATCATGTTTCTTTGAATATTAAGATTACAAGTTTGTGTAGCTAAGTTACGTTTAAACAGTATATTTATAGTATGCTACTTAAATTAAGTGGATACACGTTGACATGGGAAGTATATGATTTCTAATAGTGTTTAGTATTTATGCAAGTTCGTTTTCCAAGCTCAAGATGTAAAGGAAATAAAAGTATAGGGACTAGAAGTGTAAAATCAGAAAGTATATGGACTAGTTATGAAAAATGTAACAAAACATAACAACTTTCTAACAAATTCACAAACTGAGTAACTAAAAATGTAACAAACTGAATTATAGGGACTAGTTGATGAAAACCCTATAATGTATGAATTAACAAATAGTTTAACTCATTTTTGAAAAGCTAAGGACTAATGTGGAAATAAAACAAACTTTTTCCAAAAACGGGCATAAGATGATCAATAAGCTCGTTTGAGCTTATTTCCCAACCAAAATCGTTCTAATTTTTTCCAAAGTGCTTAAAAATGAAAATCAGCTAGACTTGCAAAAGGAATTTGGCTAAAATCCAGTAAAACTCAAACTAGCTTATTTTAATAAGCTCACAATAAGCTAAAAACAAATCCAAACATCTACTAACTCATATTCTTGTTGAGAATGATTAATAAAGCGATAAGAAGTTTGGAATGTCAACTGGTTTTGAAAATGACCAAGAGAATAAGTTAAAATCTGAAATAAGCCAAAAGTGCTTATTTTGACGAAGTTTGACCAAAATTTCTAAAAAGCTGAAATTCACTAATCTTATTCAGGACATGTTTGCAAACACTTTTGTGAAAGAAAATTAGAGGTTTTATGAAAAGGATTGAGAGAACTGATGTGAACATATTGCTATGATCATAGAGAATGCAATTTGCACAAGTGCTTACTAATAAGCTTGTAACTGATTCAAAACTTGATACTGTACAATTTTCTTACTAAAACTGAGAGTTCATATGATAAGCTAGAATTGAGAGCAAAAATCAATAAAATCCATTAACTAACAAACAAATGGTAAGTGATCAAAAGTAGCTAGTTTTTCACTCATGAACTTGTACAAAGTCTGACCCAATCTTTTTAGAGGTTATTTGTCTGTTTGACCAAGAAATTGACTACAAAAGTTTACCAAAAGACTTATACTCACTTGTTGAGTGTAAGTGAACTCAAATCAATAGGTTTTACGAACTGATTCTCAAAATTGACTAAAATCCAAACACTAGTTACAAATCTGATATAGAATTGTTTCAAAGACTTATTGAGCAAATGTTTATGACAGCAAATGAAACTTGACAAATCTTGTTTAGTGACTAGAATGAACTAGTTTAACATCAAAAAGAAGAAGGTTTACTTATAAGAACTCAAAATGACAAATGTTGAACTAGTAATAGATAAAAGAAAAATTTTAACAAGCTAAATTGGATTAAAAGCTATCAATCTACTAGTAAACTATTAGAACATTAAAATCACACAACAAGTAATCTAACACGATCTCAGTTCAGCAATTAAGTTCTACTTCTAGGAATTTAGCATGTAAAAAACAGTTAAGAGGAATTTTAAACTAGAAAAGTGTACCTTTTAGCTAGACGCCTCCTTTGATGGACTAGAGGAGCTCTGACATCTCAAAGAACAACTAAACTACCATTAATCAACTACCAGAATCCATCATCTCATCATCTAAAGCTACCAATCAATCTCCCATGCTACACTGCCTCTATGGCTATGAAATAGAACTGAAAACACGTCTAAACCAGCTATAGTCTTCCAAAAAGCATCAAACATATTCCATTGATCAAGAATGATCAATAGAAACACATCAATAACGGGAATGAAGGATTATGAAGTTATGAGTAGTAGAACTTGAGTGAAATGAAAATGAATGTTTATTAATGAAGGTAAAGTTTGTTAAAAAAGGTTACATCTACCTAACTAACTCTCAACTTGTTGTCAATCACTTGAGAGTAGTATTTAACTAAAGTGCTAACTGAAATGTGAGATGATTTAACAAGTGTGTGAAAATTACACACACTAACTACATACATAAAATGTAACACTAAAGGGGTATTTATAGCAGTTGGGATGGAGTTTGTTGGAGGTAGATGACGTGTTCCAACCAATGGTGAGCTTCCACGTGGCTTGATCTTGTTATTTGTAAGTAGTCGTTGATGAACTTGAATTGGGCCTTTTTGATATAGTTGATTTCAGGCTAATTGGTTGTTGGGGTTGTCTTTGTCACTTGATTTGGAGTAGATTTGATGTACAACACTTGTCTTGATATTCACTCTAACTCAAAATCACTCCTGGGTTCGTTTGAGTTTAAACGTGCAACGTGGCATTATCTGATTTGATGAGAGAGAGAGAGAGACACGGATTGTTATCCGTTTCTTGATATTTGATTGGTGGAAATTATATTAGTGCGTTGCATTGTACAGATCTTGTTTGGCTGAGTGGCCAGCTGGCGCTTGTTTGGCAATCCAATTTAGTGAAATACTCTTCTCCCATTGGTTGATTCTAGTAACACATGTTGGGTTAAAAAGTTGATGTGGCAGAAACTCAAAAACGAAGAAAACATGAAGATATTGTCTAAGCGTTGTCAAGAGCAATCCAAGCGTTGACAAGTGCAAACTAAGCGTTGATGGCTCAAGAGTTGTCATGTACAATCTAAGCATTGTCACATGCAATTCAAGAGTTCATAGAAACGTAGACATGAAGCTTATGGAAGCTTCTATTTAGATAAACATGCAAGATATATTCTGCATAAGTTTATTTAAATAGAACATTTACTTGTTTATTTGATTTTATCTCTTGTAAACCCTAATCCTTACACTATAAAAGGAACCAAGGGTCTTTGGTTTTATTCATAACTTTCATTCACAATGTAAACCTAAAGCGTGTGTCGACTAGACGTGGGATTCAATGTATACACGTCTATTGATTGTTAATTATTAATATAGTTAGCAATCCAATTGTTTAATTCATGTTCTTGTGCCCTAAACACCTTGTTAATGTAGCATGTTCTAATTCCGCTTTGATTATCTAATCATATGAACATGGTGCATTCCTAGTAGCTTCAAAGATCCGGAAACCAAGGTTTCCACAACACACGAATAAGTAGCAAACTTGTGTGAAATTTGGTAAGTTTAACCCTTTGACTTTGCAGATTGTTAAATTGAGTTCCAAGCTTCATTTCTTTGACATTTTTTATCCTTCTAACTTCAGACTTGTTCACTTATCATCCTTTGACTTGTTGACTTGAGAGTTGACCATATTTGACTTTATTCTTGACTTTATCGTAATTGCAACTTTATTCCCTCATCTTTGAAAGTTGTCAAGAAAGGTCCTTTATCTTTGCAAGGCTTGTCACTTTTCATCCTCCTTTTGTCTTTTCTTCATCATTAAGGCTTGATTTCACTTGTTTGCTCCAAATTTATATCTTTGTTACCTACACAAGCACAAACAAAAAAACATACCCATAATACTGCTTTTATGAATAAAATTAGGTATTTTGCTTTGTGTTTTAGGGTGATTTGTGATATTATATGAGATTTTACTCATATCAAATCACCTACACTTGATCATTGCCATGACCTCATGCAATGCCACATTTTAAAGCACCAATTTACACTTTCCTCATAATTAATCAACCTTGGCCAATATGAAATGCTTTTATACTACTCTACTCTATATGATGCATGATTTTGATTTTATACAATGCAATGCAAAGGAAAGCACTTCTATTTATATATTTTTGGATTTTATTGAAATGGTTTTGTGGAAATAACTCATAAAGAAATCAAAGACTTAGATTAGGGCTTTTGGTACCATGAACACTTATCACCCTCAAGTTTCACTTTCCCCATACCAAGCTTAAAAACAAGATCATTGTTATCCACAATTGAAAGTGTGTAAACTCATTCATATAGATTAATTGTGTTACTCTTATACCCCCACTTATTATGCCTCTAAGACCGGTTATTATTTGAGCAAATTGATTGAAGGTAAATTTGTCATTATTTAAAGCGTGAAATATAAGAAATATAAAATCTCAAAATAAGGAATCACGGTTTTAATCCTAAGTAACCATCTTATCTATTACTCGAAAAACCGTCCACAATTGATATAAGTCTGACTCAAAAATAATAAGTCATTCGCCTTATGTGTAAAATCCTTATGTCATGCATTAATAAGTAGCTACACACTCGCTAAGGAAATAAAAATAAAACTCACGCAATAATTTATATCCGCCGCCTTTTTGAGACCTTCGATCTTCAATCCTGCAACCCGTCAACGTAATATTGGATTGGAGAAACTATCAAATCCCCGCAACCAGTCAAGATAATATTGTAATTCAATAGCCATTATATGTTTTTCTTTTTTTTCTTTTTTTCCTAGCCACTCATTTTTTTATAAGCCGCTCTTATTTTTCTATATTCCTCACAAAGAAAGTTGAAAATAATAAAAGGAAAAACACCCGCTAAGTATTAAGCATGACATAAGTATAGTACACATAAAATGTTCTAACTTAGAATCTTAAGACGTACTTATACCAACCACGAATGATTAGTCAAAAATGCATAAGAGACTACAAACCAATTAAAATCGTTCTTGATTATTTATTAACATATATACATGCGTTGACAAGAAAGTAAAGGTTACGAAAGGGGATATAAAAGCCACAATTAATGAATATGAGGTTTATCTAGCCCTTAACACTTACTTCAAACTCTATCATCTCTTGTTTTCCACAGTTTAAAATCTCAAATAATGAGACTAGGGGATGCTTAGCTTAATAAACCAATGAAGGTCTACATGGTTAAGGCTACTAGCGAGAGAAAGCTTAGATAAGCAAACTCGGGTTGAGTCAAAGTATCCATGGCGGGCCTAATATGTCAAAGAAGTCTGAATTTGTTAAACTATATCCTTTATTATAATTTTTTTCTATATATTTTTGATGAAAAATGAAAGAAGAAATATATACAATGCAAATGTGTTATGCAAATGAAAAATGATTAATGCAAAAATTATGAATGCATATTTTTGGTGGCCAAAGTAGATCAAAAATTTGAAAAATGTTAAAAATTAATTTCCAAGTTATCATGAAGGTCAATGACAAAGTTCTAGGTAAGGTCACTTCGATAGAAGACCCCCTACACTTAAGATAAACATTGTCCATAATGTTTAAGAGTACTGGAGTAAACTCCCCTACACTTTTGACATTGATAACTTTGCTTAACCCAAGCTAAGGAAAGGTCTTGTAACACCGCACTTGGATAAGTGGACCGTTACGTGTATTTATGGCGTGTCATCAAAGCATAAGGTAAATGTCCTAAAACATTAACTGACCATAAAGGAATACCGGAATCAAACATCGGTAATCCAAACATAAGCTCAAAACATGAAAAGTAAAATACTGAAGGAAAGGACTAAACAATGTCCAAAAGCATAATAATGTAAGAAATGCATAAAGTAAGAAGTCTGGATAGCTTCCATCCGAATGCACATGCTCTCAGAATCCTAAGAGCGTCCTGGGGTACCTGCCGTTAGAACATGAAAGGGAACTACGGCTGAGCATAACGCTCAGTGAACGGATATAAAGCATGATGGGATTTCTGAATGTAATGAAATAGAAGACAACAATACAGCTATAAGACTGATATGTAACATGTGGTAGAACTCTGCATAAAATCTGAGAAACCTGGTTCATATATACTGACACTGAAATATAACTATTAATTCTGAAAACATGCATTTACTGTATTTTATTTGCCAGAGCTTATATAGGTCACGTGTTGTAACAACCGTGCATGAATAACTGGAGGGGTGACCTCGTCATGATGTAGAGGGGTGACCTCTAAATAACTATGCTGGGTGGAGGGATCAGCTCCAATGTGAAGGATGTAGAGCACACACCACATTCACCCTGATAACTTGTAACACATATAAGCCTAGGATGCATCCATACACCCCACTAATAATACTGATAAAATGGCCAAGCTGAGCTGAGTGGGACGATGCAGGATATCACTCTCCTGCATGTGAGTCACGACACCGGTGCCTCTAGTGCCGTGGTTACGGTACCTCCGTAACTAGTACATAAACTGGTCGTGCTTGTATATAATGCTCAGGCAATTTATTTAGTTATTAACATGATTACTGATAAACTTAAACATATACTGGGATAAAACATTTGGTTGAAGACGGGGAATCTTAATCATGCATAGAAAGGAAGTCCTTACTGAAAGGACGGAAATCCGTACCTCGTGTCCAGTAATTTAAATAGCATGAAAGCGGAAGAATCCACTCTGACTTCACGGATACTACATAAATAATGGACGGAAAAATAAGTCGTCTGATATTTGTTTGCTGTTACTGATTCTTATCTGTTCTAAATTTAATTTAATTTATTCTTGTATTACTGTTTATGGATAAACTGATAAATTCTGACTGTTCTCATGTTATTACTCCTGATTCTCTGTATTCCTGATTACCATAAAATATATACTCCAGTATAATAATATTACTATAAATAGTAACCTGCTATAAATAGAAAGTTTCCAAATTTAGAAAGATTGAAAAATCATTTATAATTTCTATAATAAAATTATACCCTTTTAAATATTATAAAACTATTTTAATTTCACTCATTTAAATATAAAATCAAAACATTTATAAAAGTAAGTAATAAAAGGTATAATTTAAAATCTTCATTTTTAATGTTTAAACTATATCCCGAGCCTACCGAGATACCCCTTTGTCGGTCGCACTAAAACAATCAACATAATATATAAATCTGCCTATTAGATTTAGCGACAGAAAAATCTGTCACTAAAAAGTGTGACCAAAACTGAGTATCTAAAATTGTCATAAAATGAATCTGCGACAGAAATTAGCGTCGCTAATCTGTCGCTAATGTAAGAACCAAAACTCTTTTATTTTTCTATTTAACGAGTTACCGCTGCTCTTCATCTTATTCCCACTGTTCGAGTTATATTCCCCGCTGCTTGTTACTTTTACCCACTGCTAATGTTTTGCTCCCACTGTTAATGTAATCTGTTTATAAACCCAAACACCCCTACTGATTATACACCCAAACGCACCCTTATACGCGACTAACCCCAAACGCCCCCTGTTTGTTTCTGTTGGTTGCCGAGAGTACCCAGACCACCACCGCACCCTTGTGGGTCGCGGCTGGGCCAAATTGAAACCACACCGAGACATATTGGTCTCGGTTTTTCCTGATTTCACGCGAAACCCGACACCCCTATAATCTGGATTTGTATTTACCAACGGAAAGAAGAATAAACGATATTTTACCTTGACTTGCGTGATATGAATTCGTGTTTCTTTTTCCTTGATGCTTTGTTCGTCGGCAAGAAGAAGACCAAGGAGGAAAACAACGGCTCTTCTTTTTTTTGTCTGCCGTGAAAAACCGCACACACACTAATAAACCCTAGTTTTTTTTTCTCTATTTGCTTCTTGTTTGTGTTAAGGGTGGGTTGAGTCCCGTGTTTTCTTTGGCAATGGGTCGGGCTCAAGCCCAAAACCCCTTTTTTTTATCCGAAACAAACAACCCTTAACACACTAATATCGTTTTCATTTTTTTTGTATTTTCCGTGTATTAATTATCCATGGCGTGAGTTCGCGTTTTAATTCTTGTGATATATTCTTTCATGGAATAATTATTTTCCTGAATAAATAATAATTATGTATTATTTGGATAGTTAAAGTTAATTATTTTCTGAATAATTAATTACGTAACTTTTAAATAGAACTGGGGCTACGTATAATTAACATTCATGGATTTTTTTATTTTTTTTTGGTTAATAATATCTGAATAGCTAATTATTACTTATTTTTCTAAATAATTATATAAAGATTATAATAAATCAAAACTGCGTATTTAATATTTTAATTTTTAAATACGGGTTTTACAATTCTTCCCCTCTAAAAAGAATAATTCGTCCCCGAATTAAAGATAAGACCATACTGGGTTTCACAATTCTTCCCCTCTAAAAAGGAAATTCGTCCTCGAATTAACGGTAATTAAGCTGGTGATGCTTATAAAATCTGAAAGGACATATAAGCTGAAAGGACATGAAAGCTGAAGAGGCATAAGAGCTGAAAGATCATTCGTCCCTGATTTAAAACATAATGTTACTGAAAGGGTATAAACATGGCATAACTGAACTGAATATGCAACGTGACATGACTGAAAGAACTTAACTGGATTTATTGAAGGAAAAGGATGAGAGGTCCGGATGGACTCCTCCTTTTCGAGTAGCTTCTCGCTCGAAACGATTTCTTCAAGGGTCCAAACATAATTAATATCTTGGTCCTACTGACCATGACCTGATGAATACTGAATAGTTCTTGGTTCCATACTTAAGATGGATTTTCTGAATCTGATAGAATGAACAAGCTATAGCATGTGGATACATGAAACAGTACGTATAAATATCCTGAAAGATAACATTTACATATTTGAGCGAGCTGCTAAAAACATATAAGGGCGACTACGTGAACAATTTCGAACGTACTACGTGAGCAATTGTGAACATGGTTCATAATTATATGAGGAACGCTGGCATGGAATATACCATGAATGTGATACGTGAATCATACTGTGAACGTGATACTAGAACATATCATGAACGCATGCTGACTGAGGAATGAATGCCAAAAGATATGGCTGAGATGTGAAACGTCTGCCTGGTTATGGAATAGCTGTGCTATACTTGGGTATGGTTTCTCAAACTACCTGTAATTAATCCGGTACCATACTTGGAACGTATCCACTGAGATGGAACACGAATCTGAACGTGAACAATGTCATGAATGCGAATCGTGACATTAAATTATGAGATATCATAAACATAAACTGAAACAACATCATACCGTGAATGAGACGTAAACGTGAAAGTGAAAATAAACGTGAACGTAAAGTGAACGTAACATACACGTGATCATGAACATGAATTTTTTTTCTGACATGATGGTCGATGGAATACTTTGAATTCGAATAATTTACTGCTAAATTTTCTGCAGGTCCACTACTGCGTAATCCCTTCGGATGAAAGAAACCGCGCAGATTGATGACATGCTTAACGATGACTTAGATAGTACCATACTTTTCTGAGTCTGTGGTAACTGATAACAATTTCATGGAATTTCGTCTCATTTCTGCTCAGAAATTTCTAAGGATTGTAGTAACTCACTAACATGATGGCGTTCTATCTCGAACCTGTGGTATGTCAGGCAGCTAGATATGAACATAGCTGCACAAATGTGTGATACTGCTTCTATCAACATCCTGCCTGGGATAATGAAACATTCCGGTGGAAATCTGGTTGAATAGTCATAAAACATTTTTAGGGAGAACTGTCGGCAACATATGCGGTAGTAGTCAATTGAATTCCAGAAAATTTTGTACTTCGTTCATTGGCATCGGTCGGGACCATCAGGTGATGGCCTTCACCTTCGCATGATTGTCTAAAATTTCTTTCTGCTGAAATAGGGTGGCTTAGAAATGTCACCTTGTTCAACTGGAATTCACATCTAAAAGTTGCATATATAATTTTTTTGAAAATCTGCATGGCTGTGAGAAGATGATTTTCGCGTCCTTCTTTAGGGTTTAGCAACTCAGAATGTTATCAATAAAATACTGGTGCTTTTATATGAGAATTCATGACAAAATTTTATTCATAAGTTTCATAATATAGCTGGAGCATTTGGGAGCTCAGGAGTATGGATCCAAATTTTTGAAAGACTATAATATGTGCAACAGCAGTCTGGAAAACATCACGTTCTTCCTCTCGCCACTGATGGTAGTATGATCGGGATTTTTCTAGAAAGATGTTCAAGGCATCGTAACAGGTCAGATAAACCTTCTTTACATGGAATGAATATCAATTAATAATGGTGATCTAGTAAGTTTTCCGGTGGTCGATACATGATCTCATGATACCGGCCTTCTTTCTGATGGACATGAACGGTGCACTTCCTGGTGGTGCGCTAGGGCGAATAAAGCCTGATTCTGTAATTCTTGTAGTAAATTTTGCAACTCTTTTAAATCAGTGAAGCCCTGCGATAAAGAGTTCTATAACAGGTTCTGTTCTTGAGACAAGCTTGATGTTAAATTCTGTCTCGTGGTTAGGAAGGAAATTCTTGAAAAACTTTTTGAAATTACGTCTGGGAACTCTGAAATAATCTGTTGGTCATGAATTTAAGAAACTTTCGAAGGGAATTTATAACTGGTAGCTGAAAAGTCTTCGTAGCTTTGGAATAATAAATCATTTGATGTACAGTATAACAACTTGTACCGATTTTCAGTTAAAAGAAAAAAAAATAATAATAACTATATTTGGGAGACGGATATCGGCGTCAACTGAAAGGTAAAAAGGAAAACCTTAATACTATGGGTGGTACTGTGGAGTCTTTCTGGATGGGAGGTAGGTGATACCCTGATTTAAGATGAAGTTGACATATGATTACGTGAAGTAAACATGGCGATCTTCACTGAATGTGTTCTTCTATAACCTCAAAGAATGAATAATGCGTTTTTAACCTGATTACTACCCCGTGACTGTAACTGAATTGTAAGGGTCTGATTTATGCGTGGTATAACAAAACGGTATACCCCTTCAGGGGTACCCTGAATCTCTAAGAACCTGGTTTAGAAGGTATACCAGAATTATGAGTCTTGACTCGTGCCTTGAGAAGATATTCATATGAAATGTATCATGACTGGTATCCTGACATGTGTCTACCGAAATGATACTTGGGACCTGTGTCTTGACTGATGTCTTGACATGTGTTTTTGTGGATGAACCTAGACAAGGCTGAAAATTTTTGGTAACTGCTAGGATTGGTGGACCGGTTAGACTACTGACCTGTTGTATTTCTGGTCACGTCCATTCTGGAGTTCCGATGGTTACTGACTGATTAATTATAAGTACGATGGTTGTCACTACTACTTTGTCTGTCACTTTATGATGGTCATTATCATGACCGTGATTCATGTAACTATTCTGCTGAGTGGCCGGCTGGGTTCCGGTTCCCACTATTTTGAATGAACGGTTAGCTGAGTGAAGTGTGACATCTAGCTGAGAAGGTAAAAGTATGGAATGGAATGGTTGTGTCTAATGGTTGAAATTTATTCTTGTCAGACATTTAAAATTTATAGTTTTCGTCCTTGTTCTGAAGTGTCTTCATAGTGCAACCGACATCAGCGTCTTGAGAAATCTCCAAAGTATCAGCAGCATCAGCATTTGTGAGGTCTTCAAAGTGTTAGCAGCATCAGCATCTGGTAAAATCTTCAACTCACAAGCAGCATCAGCACCTGGTAGAATATCGACAAGTGGAAACGCTTGGATGATTGAGGATCGATTAGCAATATCCATAGAGTATGATACCTGGAGTACACCTGGATTACTGTACATGAAGTACGAAATGAATATTGCATATGGAGCATATCTGAGACACTGTAGGTGGAGTACACATGAAATACTGTACATGGCACTGGTGGAAATTTTATGGGATGATCGATACTGGTGTCGCTTGTCTGACATGATCAAGGAAATAAATTGATTTAAACGGTAGTAAACTGATCTGAAATAAGTAACAGAATAGCCTGGAAATTCCTGCGTGGACTTAAAGCTGGTTGTATAGAGTTTCAAAATTGTGATTAAACGGAATTTCAACAATGGTCAGCATGAAGATATGACTGATGAAGATCAAACATGATTATTATGAAAACATGATTTTACTGTAACCCCTTCTGTATCTTAGCACGAAAACATCATCACCTTGTTGAAAACATAATCCTCACAAGGAGAAATGAACTGAATCATCATGTAGATGACATCAACGTGAGGGTATGAAAATTTGACTGTTACAAGGAACATAAAAAAAAGTCAAATCAACTGAGGTGTAATATCAACTGATGTGGACGACTATGGTTCAATCTACAGAATTTAAAGAAGAAAACCTGAGACTAAGTAGGGGCTATTCTAGTTCGATCCATACTGGTCAAAATTTTCTGAGAACTGTCATGTATAGAAATTTATAATCTCGGACTAAATATGGATGGATGTAGTTCAATCCATACTTGTCAAAATTTATGAAATGTCATGATATGACAAAGGTGAACAACTGTGGATCGGTTCACAAAACATCATTTGACTGAAAAGCATGAAATTCGACTTGAGAAATGGTGAACGTTTATGGCTGGTTCACCAAGTGATATTTGACTGAAAACATGAATTTGTCATGAGTAAGGGTAAACGCCTATGGTCGGTTTACCAATACAAAATCTGAACGGGCAAGGATGAGCGCCTATGGTCAGCTCACCAAAACGAAAATTCGCTAAAAAGCACATGCGACTAAATATGGCTAGTTATGTACCAACCTTTTACTAGTCAAAACTTTAAGAAAACTGACTGATAAATGAAGAAAACTGACTGAATAATCCATGAGAAACATGAAAGATAACAACGCCAAAATCTGGGAAGTTCCTGGTGATTACCCACTAGTCACATGTCAAGTTTTAGAGCCTACAGGTCGAACCTATATCTTCGATACCATAGTTGTAACACCCCACTTGGATAAGTGGACCGTTACGTGTATTTATGGCGTGTCATCAAAGCATAAGGTAAATGTCCTAAAACATTAACTGACCATAAAGGAATACCGGAATCAAACATCGGTAATCCAAACATAAGCTCAAAACATGAAAAGTAAAATACTGAAGGAAAGGACTAAACAATGTCCAAAAGCAGAATAATGTAAGAAATGCATAAAGTAAGAAGTCTGGATAACTTCCATCCGAATGCACATGCTCTCAGAATCCTAAGAGCGTCCTGGGGTACCTGCCGTTAGAACATGAAAGGTAACTACGGCTGAGCATAACGCTCAGTGAACGGATATAAAGCATGATGGGATTTCTGAATGTAATGAAATAGAAGACAACAATACAGCTATAAGACTGATATGTAACATGTGGTAGAACTCTGCATAATATCTGAGAAACCTGGTTCATATATACTGACACTGAAATATAACTATTAATTCTAAAAACATGCATTTACTGTATATTATTTGCCAGAGCTTATATAGGTCACGTGCTGTAACAACCGTGCATGAATAACTGGAGGGGTGACCTTGTCATGCTGTAGAGGGGTGACCTCTAAATAACTATGTTGGGTGGAGGGATCAACTCCAATGTGAAGGATGTGGAGCACACACCACATTCACCCTGATAACTTGTAACACATATAAGCCTAGGATGCATCCATACGCCCCACTAATAATACTGATAAAATGGCCAAGCTGACGATGCAGGATATCACTCTCCTGCATGTGAGTCACGACACCGGTGCCTCTAGTGCCGTGGTTACGGTACCTCCGTAACTAGTACATAAACTGGTCGTGCTTGTATATAATGCTCAGGCAATTTATCTAGTTAGTAACATGATTACTGATAAAATTAAACATATACTGGGAAAAAACATTTGGCTGAAGACGGGGAATCTTAATCATGCATAGAAAGGAAGTCCTTACTGAAAGGACGGAAATCCGTACCTCGTGTCCAGTAATTTAAATAGCATGAAAGCGGAAGAATCGACTCTGACTTCACGGATACTACATAAATAATGGACGGAAAAATAAGTCGTCTGATATTTGTTTTCTGTTATTGATTCTTATCTGTTCTAAATTTAATTTAATTTATTCTTGTATTACTGTTTATGGATAAACTGATAAATTCTGACTGTTCTCATGTTATTACTCCTGATTCTCTGTATTCCTGATTACCGTAAAATATATACTCCAATATAATAATATTACTATAAATAGTAACCTGCTATAAATAGAAAGTTTCCAAATTTAGAAAGATTGAAAAATCATTTATAATTTCTATAATAAAATTATACCCTTTTAAATATTATAAATCTATTTTAATTTCACTCATTTAAATATAAAATCAAAACATTTATAAAAGTAAGTAATAAAAGGTATAATTTAAAATCTTCATTTTTAATGTTTAAACTATATCCCGAGCCTACCGAGATACCCCTTTGTCGGTCGCACTAAAACAATCAACGTAATATATAAATCTGCCTATTAGATTTAGCGACAGAAAAATCTGTCACTAAAAAGTGTGACCAAAACTGAGTATCTAAAACTGTCATTAAATGAATCTACGACAGAAATTAGCGTCGCTAATCTGTCGCTAATGTCAGAACCAAAACTCTTTTATTTTTCTATTTAACGAGTTCCCGCTGCTCTTCATCTTATTCCCACTGTTCGAGTTATATTCCCCGCTGCTTGTTACTTTTACCCACTGCTAATGTTTTGCTCCCACTGTTAATGTAATCTGTTTATAAACCCAAACACCCCTACTGATTATACACCCAAACGCACCCTTATACGCGACTAACCCCAAACGCCCCCTTTTTGTTTCTGTTGGCTGCCGAGAGTACCCAGACCACCACCGCACCCTTGTGGGTCGCGGCTGGGCCAAATTGAAACCACACCGAGACATATTGGTCTTGGTTTTTCCTGATTTCACGCGAAACCCGACACCCCTATAATCTGGATTCGTATTTACCAACAGAAAGAAGAATAAACGATATTTTACCTTGACTTGCGTGATCTGAATTCGTGTTTCTTGTTCCTTGATGCTTTGTTCGTCGGCAAGAAGAAGTCCAAGGAGGAAAACAACGGCTCTTCTTTTTTCTTTTTGATCCGAAACAAACAGCCCTTAATACACTAATATCATTTTCATTTTTATTTTTTTTATATTTTCCGTGTATTAATTATCCATGGCGTGAGTTCGCGTTTTAATTCTTGTGATATATTCTTGCACGGAATAATTATTTTCCTTAATAAATAATAATTATGTATTATTTGGATAGTTAATGTTAATTATTTTCTGAATAATTAATAATGTAACTTTTAAATAGAACTGGGGCTGCGTATAATTAACATTCATGGATTTTTTTTTTGGTTAATAATATATGAATAGCTAAACATTAATTATTCTTCTGAATAATTATATAAAGCTTATAATAAATCAAAACTGCGTATTTAATATTTTAATTTTTAAATACGGGTTTTACATGTCTACTATAATGAATTCATTTTTAAGCACAATGTGGTTATGCAAAATCACAATAGTAACAAAGTGAACCCGATACAAGGGCCTCCTTCATAAGCTCCAATGCATGCGATGAGAGAGAGAAACCCTACAAACAACATGAAGACAAAAGAGAGGCATCCCCCTACACTTCTCCTCAACTCTATACCCTTATTTCTATCCTACCACACTCTAGTCCAAAGACTCTAATCCTAGTTATTCAAGCTTGATTTATGGAGTCTCTAGCTCGACTCATCCCACTCTTAACAGTGTCTATGAAACACCTATCATGGAGAGTAAAGGTTTTACCCTTTTTAAGAAAAATCTCCATGCTGAGGTAAAGCAAGTTTTCAAGTATACAAAACTCCATAAATATCCCCCGGATCAAATACATAATTACCATCCCACTTATAAAGCAATCCAACAACTAACATCCCAAGCAATGGTGAAAAGGGTGAGGTGTTCTTCTCCAAAAGGTGTATCCATATGTTCTCCCAATGGTGATAAGATGATACTTGAAAATCTCCATAAGTTTTCCTTTTATTGCATCAGGCGGATACTGAGGTGGTGTATTAATCTCTATACCAGGATCAAAAATCCTTTCCTTGATGGGAAAACAACAAGTGGTGTTTGCCTTAGAAGATTCCTCCTCATAACTCATATCTTGAGAGAAAGGTTGTGGAGCAATAGGTACCAACAAACTCTTTGAAGAAACCATCATGACTTGCTTTTCTTTGTCACTTTGAAAGGTTGAGGTGGGAAGGAAAGAAGGTAAGGGATCTGTAACACCCCCACAAATGCTATGCGCAGCGGAACTACAACATTTGGGTGCTACACAGTTATCATCGCACACAAGATATATCAAACGACTCAAAAGACGTAAAAGTCTTGACATTATTTAAACATAGTTAAAATGTACATGTCTACTGTTTTCCAAACCCCAAAAGAATACTATACAGAGTTTGCGTTTAGGTCCCCACTGAATCTCAACCCAAAAATACATTTTCATTCACATGACATAGTATAAAATTTTTACGTGCAAAAAGGGAGGAAAACAAAGTAGACCGCCAAGCCACCACAACTTCCATCCTCGCATGCTCCGCTGCTATCAATCTTGGTTACCTGAAACACATGCTTAAAATCGTCAACACAAAGGTTGAGCGAATCTATAGGTTTATCAAATCATAAGTTGAACATAAGTATTAAAAACCAATCATGATCATTCAATAGCATTGTCGTACTCACAATCTATTACTCAAGGATATGACAATTGTGTTTAAGCTCATGACACTAATCCGTTAACTCAATCACCCGCGTAATAATTACCGGCGTGATTCAGATGAAACCAGTGCCCCTTCTAAAGGCATCAGTTGCAATTATACCTTATCTCTCATACAAGATAATCTAACGCAGAACTTACTCAACGTACAGCTTCTCGGCTAGCATTGGGTCGTTAGCCCCGTAGTACTACAAATTGTATAAGCGGCTATTTCCCCCTACTCGAGGGCAGGACAATAGTTAATAGTTCATGAATTTAGGGACTTTTGCAACTAGGTACTCAACACAATTTCGATGCAACATTCGGGTCCAACAATCATTCAAGCCTTATGTTCATTTTCATTTAAATAGCATGTATCCCCCTCGCGGGTTAAAAACATTTGAATAAAGTAAAGAGCGAGGCTATAGACTCACCTTGCGTAGTAGTAGTAGTTCTAGCGAAGACGTAACGAGAAATGTCACCGACGACGTGGATGCCCGGGAAAATCAAACACTTGACCTAAAAATCAAGGTACGTAAACCAAATCAATACTCCGCGTACATTATTGTACTAAGCACACGCAAATGCAAACACACTCAATGCTTATGAAAACTCACGCCAAAGTCAAACAAGTAGTTGTTACTAGACCTATACCCTTTGTCCTTATTATTAAAGTTACTATCCATTTCACGGTTTCGCCGATACTTACCAAAAGTACGGACTGTTTTACTATACTTAACCATTTTTATAAAATTTGAGAAAATTCTCAAAAATACTATAAGACCTGTAGAAAACCCGTTTTTAATCCCATTAAAAGTTTTCGCTTTTACGACCCGTTACTCAACACATTACTAAACCTACATTTTTCGGACTGAAATTGTACTTCGACCAACTTGGACTTCTTTGACCTATTTGAAATGCACCTTTGACCTCTTTGACTCCTAAGTCCACTTATAGACTCAATTACACAGGTTTGTGACCAAAATTTGACCTTTGACCTTTTACCAATTCATACTTGTGGTCCTCGGGATTTGACTAAAACTAAACATAAATTCGGATTATGAAAGTTCTCGTCTCCCGGTACACGATCTTTAAAACCTCATAACTTTTGGCTCGTTTGGAGTCACGAGCTCTACCTTATACCAAATTAAAGCTAAGAAGACACTCCATAACTACATCTAACTATCTAGACCTGTAGGAAAAATTATTTTTACAAAAATGTCTTAAACTTTCTGCCTAAATTTAACCATACCAAAATCATACTTAGGCTCGATTCCAAACCTATTTATCACCTCTAGGCATCATCCTAAGCTTCCCTAATCACAACCAAATCATATTTTCAGTCCTAAACCCCTATTTATCATCAATCCTCATAAAACCCAAATCCTAAAACAAACATGCAATGGGTTTAACCCATTCAAACACACCCAAAACACCATTATAGACACAAACCCATGACATTTCATCAAACACCTTGAACACACCCAAACCCTCAAAATTTTCGTGGCTTTTAGGGGCTGTGGAAGACACAAATCATAACCCCCATCTTGTTTTATGGATTAATTGATATTATAAACACATGAATTAAACATCCCACTAGTTTAATTACACCAAAACACGTTTTTGAAAAATCTTTAATTCTTGAAAAATTAATGTTAATGCATGTTGAAATTGATGGTTTAAAAGTACTTACAAGAGGTTTTTGAGAAGTGGTCTAGCTTGGAATTGATCAAATCAAAAAAATAATGGTGGTGGTGGTGGGGCTTATGGTGGCCGACGGCCTAGGAGAGAAAAGGAGGAAGAGAAGAAAATTTTTTGAATGATTTTTGTGTATGTGTGTTTTGTCCTTTCCCTTTTGTAAAGTTTGGAGGGGCTTGTTTTGCCATTTTGGTTTTCTTTTGGCCTTAAGCAAAAACGACACCAAAACTTTGCGGGATTGACTCACTAGTCGGTTTAAAACTTTACGGAAGTCGGGGGTCGTCCCGAACACTCGAAAATACTTTTTAAATGACTCAAGCGCACCCAAAACGAATATTCACATGGTTCCGACTCGACTTAACACGTAATAAAAATGAAATCTCGAAAAACTCAAATATCGATCAATCGATAATAAAAGGTAAATTTTGGGCATCCGTCGGTATCGTAGTCGTCATCGGTTCTTCTTAAATCGTCAAACGTTAAATTACAACCGTAAACGTTGGTTTCAACTTAAACTGTCAAATAAATCCACGATAAAAATTCTTAAAAATTTCAAAAATATACGTAAAATAGGATTAAATAAATAATGTTGGGCTCGGGATATCACATCCACAAGTGAGCCACAACTTAAGAGGGATGCTCATACTGAACAGCTCTTGAGACAATAACTTAGCATCATACGGCACTTTCACGGGTGTTACATCCTCCCCTCCTTAAGGGAGCGACGTCCCGGCGCTCACCGGTTCTTATACTCGCATTTTGTACTACTAGGAAGATAAAGGTACTTCTTCCTAAAGAGGTCTTCACGTTCCAATGTGGACTTCGGTTCACCTCTCGGGTTCCATCACACCTTCACCATGAGTATTATGCCTTGCTTCAATCTCTTAACATCACGATCCATGATCTCCACTTCAATTTCTCAAATTCTTCCTATGGTTATCAACACATCTCTTCTCACAGCTTCTCACGGTCAACAAGTGATTCTTAATTTACACCATCCCTTCCGTAGCCTCTCGAATCATTCCAAGTCCATTCAACTGACCTTTCCTACTTCATTCTATCCAACTAGCGATCCACATTTTCATCAACATAATTCTTCAAATGCTACAGCTTCAAAGCTAATCAAGGTAAAAGTTGTGGTACAAAGATACTACCAATGGCATGTGTCGTTCTCAACAACTATCAAAATCAATCACACATGTTCGGAGTACGTTTTCCAACGTTCGAGTCGTCCTTTCACTTGGTTCATCATCTCATAAAAATAATTGCTCACAAAGAAAATCACACGGGTCGCACATCACCTCATAGAAAAACGTTCAAAATATAAAAGACGAAGTAATCAATACTAGTCGTACCAAATCACCTTATTACGATATTACGTACATACAACCCTACTTCGTCAAAAACGAATTCATTGATACGAAATCATTCGGCGTATACATAACTCTCTCGAGGACATCACAATCCAAACAAACACAAAAGCCATTATGAAACACATACAACCATATTACGACATGTTTGCAACATAGCCAAACCATGCTAAACCAATCAGTTCAATCAGTTAACCCACGCTTGCTAATCAGCCAAGCCAAGATAAAACAAGAATATTTACATAATTCTCGGATGAGTCCAGTCAAAAGAAAATTGCAAGTTAAAGAAGGTTCAAGAGCTTGCTAGCTATGGATGCATATCCAAAAAGAAATAAAATACTTACATGTGTCATCGTGGGGTGCTCACACACGGATCCATACCCAAAAGATACTACAAGAACACCATCTTACTTCCGTCCCAAACGTGGTCAAAATCTTAATAAATATCATCGTTCACAGTTAAAAAAAAATACATTACATGGCACGTGTTCTCCATGATCGGACTTCATTGGACAATGTCGTCTCAAGTTCTCACAACTTACGATCACTCGACCAGATTACTTACCACACAAATACATAAAAGGCAAGGGTTGACCATAAAAACATCAACTAGGGATATCTATCGTTTAACCATCGATAATCAAGGATGGTAGAGTCAAGCAAAGAGGATTCGTCACTTAAATAAACGAAACGACAATGGGATTGTCTTCCAATTACTGATGCACAGTTGGTAAACTTCAACAGTTTACCGCGGGTCGTTGTCATATCAAAAGAACAAGAAAAGAAAATATATAAGGTACGATACATTTGATGTAGGAGAAGTCTTCGTCATTTCACTTAGAGTTATTCAAACTCGGTTTTCCTCTACTTTGGCAGTCTTCTATTCTTGTTTAAAATTTCTTCTCAGTGTCGGTACGAGCCCTTTTGGTATTACGTCAACGCCCTAGCGATTCCGATGAAATTCGCACGTTACACACAACTCATAAAAACATTTTCCAAAATTACTCGATCGCAGTGACTTACTAAGTCAACGCCAAACAGAAGAAAAGATTTCAAAGAACACAAGAAAATTCAAAAATTTTCTTTAGGAATCAAAGAAAATACGATTACTTGCATAAGGATCCACCATTTTTAAAAACGTTCTCTTCCAAACATTTATCAAAAACACTACCGGTTTTTAAAGACGACCAATTTATTTGAAACTACATCGCCCTTCCAAAACTATGCATAACTAGCTAGATCATGCATATTTAAGGACCAAGCAACGACAATTAACAAAACAGGACTCTTCCCGAATTATGCATAGTTAGCTAAGCTGTGCATAATTTAAGGATCGAGTGACGACACAAACATTATTATTACATACCAAATATGACTACGAAAGTTTTCGACCTATACTTCAAAATAATTAAACCATTTGAAATGAAATTTGAAATGGGAAAATATTGTTACCATCGTTTTAAGAAACACATCAAACATTTTTCGTCCACTTTGGAAACATACTTTTACTTTGCCCTTTTTTTTATGAGAAAATAAATAAATAATTAAATAAAAGAAATCGACACCCTTTGCATTTGGTTCGCCAAAACATTTGACACACTCATACCTATTCTCACAATAGACTATTCACAAAATGACGGTAAGGTGGTTCATGATTAAAGATCATTGCAAGCACAACAAGTGATAAAATTAAGATCAATGAGATCGAACGAGGTAAACGAGCAATATAATTGCCAACAGAAATTAACTACATTAGAAATGAAAATACTTCAAATATATGACAAAAGTCTCAGGATAACAACAGCGATCTACGAATACATTGAGTCAAAGTTGAATATCAACACAAGCGTCAAAAATAAAACAACGATCACACTTCCCATCGTCTCGAGTTGCACACACATTCCACCAAGGGTATACGGGGAGAGAAGAATAACCACTTGGTTAAATAGAAACAATTTCACCAGAAAGATCGAGTTCTTTCACCTCTACAATTTGGTAAAGCGGCTTCGCCTCCTCGCTTTTGTTCAATATAAATAAATAGCCAATTTAATGAAGATTTATAGCATCATTCAAGTAAATACATAATTTTTGGTTCCATTAACCGAAAGAAGAAAGTTACGGCGTCCATGATCATGACAAAATACACCGGGTGACATACCCTCATCATCAAGTACTAGCGAAGTAGCGACACAAAAATAAATATAATAATATTGGTTTCATACCATAGACAATATTAAAATGAACAATCACATGACGACTCATGTTTAGATACAGACTCACAAAATCAAAGAAGGGATGTCGGACGATCGAACCATCGTGACTCAAAACGTTATATATACATCTTTATTAAATAATATACAAGTAGGCGTGTGTTTTGTAATCCAGTTGCGTATAATAATTAGTGTTACCTTATACATTGTAAAACCGAACATTTACACATTTTTAATTTGTGTTACACCATTAAAGAATTTATACCTTTCATTTTCCAATCTTTACAACGCTTTCATTTCTGGAAAAATTTCAATCTCTCGGAAATTATTAACATTAGTAGATGCGGTGACTCGGTTATCATAATTGACAAATCATTAGGTTTGAAAATCTCCATACTTGTGTCAAAACCTCATTAATGTTCATATCTTAAGTACCAAAAACATACGTAGTAAGAATTTTCCAAGTTTTACGTTTTTATTATTACGACTTATATTATCACAAATACACACGTATCCAACATGACTCAAACTAGTCCAATTAACTCTTAAAATCAACCTTTGACTTTTATTACACACATGTTTTCCCCAAAACTGTTTTGTTAAATCATATTCGCGTAATTCGACTCAAATGATAAAGAGGTTTCACGTGGTATTATCTCGGATACTTACTGATTTTAGTCGAGACTTAAATCTCAATAATAATAATATAATAAACAATCAAAATGCTTATCTCAATAATTTTAAAATATATAAAATTCAACTTTTAATCCTTAGCCCATTATCAAATGATTTTAAAATTAACACATCCCGTCGCGGAATAAAACAAAAGATTTTTCAAACGATTTTAAACAAGCATCATCAAATTACACATATTGATTCTCTATAACGACAATTAAACAAACAAATGATTTTCAATGACGTTCCATCAATGTTTAAAAATTTATTTCAAGCGTTATAATTTCTCACTTAAAGTGTACATTCCGATTTTTAACCCAGTTTATTCAATACAACAAGTAATGTGTTCTAGTTTATACCAATACATACGTAAACATAACCTTATGTTTAAAGTAAAACCAATTTTACAGAATCTCTAGCTCCAAAACACATGTCCACATCTTCTACTCATGTTTTATATTACAAGATACGTCAAAAATTTTACTACATTGACCCAAAAATTAATTCATACAAAATCCGAAGCTACATATACTCAATAGTCGTATCGCAATTTTTATTATAAACTCCTTTTTAAAATTATATTAAACAAATTCTTAACAAATCCATCACAATCTTTTAGTATCAAATTTTAATATATGAAAACAAGGATTTCACGAGTAATACAAGTTACTTATTACGATTTACCAACCAAGGTTGAAGGAAAATAATTTCACAATGTCCGTTTATTCTCTACACGAATTTTACTTGTTACAAAACACATCATACGTCATTTTTATCCGAAAGTTTCATTCACCAAATATTAAATATATAAAACACTTTATGTTTAAATCATTCAATCAACAAAGTTCGATGCTTACTTAACTTGCACAAATGCCGGACCTCGTCATGTAAAATATTAACTTCAAAATAATGAATCAACAAAACAAAATGAAATAAATGGAACGAGAATACGTATGTCAACTAAATGTTGTTATCGGCCTCGGATGAGTCTCGAAATCGTACTCCACAAAATTAACACAAAAACCAACCAAATTCCAAGTTATCGCGCTTGATCACAACGCCAGTCTATTTTAAAACACATCTTTAAAATTCAAGTAGAATAGTAAACAACGATTTAATGGCAACACGCCTCAACCACGTTTCATAATATACACACATGATTCGCCGCCCCAATGTACGCATCGTCGATTATACTTCGTCTATGTTATAGTTACGTGAACTAACATATCAAACCCATTAGGAATAAAGGAAATAAAGTAATACGTAAGTAAATTACGTTTCAAAAGAAAATGTCCAAAATGACACATCACGGTGCGATAACGACAATCGAGATCAATCTAGTCAATATACAATATATTACGAAGCGTTATTTACGTATCTAGAGTATCAAACGAGGTTCACACTCGGTTATCCGAACAATAAATTAATTATCAAGATTGATAATTTGCGGTAAGGCCGAATTCTCAGCAAAACCGCATTATAACATGTACGATAATCACTCAAGGACCATTGCTTCACGTGCAATGCCTTTAAATACCATAGTATATACATAATTATACATACAACCATTCCTACATACACGTAGGATTACAACGCGGTGTTGCCATGTAATGCAATGTAGCCCGTTATGCCAATTACATGCAACATATAAGATAATCTTACAAGAATTTGCAAATTACGATGATAAGTACTCAACGTACAAAACAATATATCTCAATATATATCTCAAAGTATTTACTTACTAAATACTTAGAGAATTCATATCAATTTCGAGGGATACATCTAAAATATAAAGCAATGCTAAAGAATTCTTACCGGAGCCATGCAGGATAGTTGTGTGCTTGGACAATTTCTTACGACACCAAAAATTATAGTTTAGGATTTTTCAAAATGACCTAGTTCTCTATAACTCATGGCTCTGATACCAATCTGTAACACCCCCACAAATGCTATGCGCAGCGGAACTACAACATTTGGGTGCTACACAGTTATCATCGCACACAAGATATATCAAACGACTCAAAAGACGTAAAAGTCTTGACATTATTTAAACATAGTTAAAATGTACATGTCTACTGTTTTCCAAACCCCAAAAGAATACAATACAGAGTTTGCGTTTAGGTCCCCACTGAATCTCAACCCAAAAATACATTTTCATTCACATGACATAGTATAAAATTTTTACGTGCAAAAAGGGAGGAAAACAAAGTAGACCGCCAAGCCACCACAACTTCCATCCTCGCATGCTCCGCTGCTATCAATCTTGGTTACCTGAAACACATGCTTAAAATCGTCAACACAAAGGTTGAGCGAATCTATAGGTTTATCAAATCATAAGTTGAACATAAGTATTAAAAACCAATCATGATCATTCAATAGCATTGTCGTACTCACAATCTATTACTCAAGGATATGACAATTGTGTTTAAGCTCATGACACTAATCCGTTAACTCAATCACCCGCGTAATAATTACCGGCGTGATTCAGATGAAACCAGTGCCCCTTCTAAAGGCATCAGTTGCAATTATACCTTATCTCTCATACAAGATAATCTACCGCAGAACTTACTCAACGTACAGCTTCTCGGCTAGCATTGGGTCGTTAGCCCCGTAGTACTACAAATTGTATAAGCGGCTATTTCCCCCTACTCGAGGGCAGGACAATAGTTAATAGTTCATGAATTTAGGGACTTTTGCAACTAGGTACTCAACACAATTTCGATGCAACATTCGGGTCCAACAATCATTCAAGCCTTATGTTCATTTTCATTTAAATAGCATGTATCCCCCTCGCGGGTTAAAAACATTTGAATAAAGTAAAGAGCGAGGCTATAGACTCACCTTGCGTAGTAGTAGTAGTTCTAGCGAAGACGTAACGAGAAATGTCACCGACGACGTGGATGCCCGGGAAAATCAAACACTTGACCTAAAAATCAAGGTACGTAAACCAAATCAATACTCCGCGTACATTATTGTACTAAACACACGCAAATGCAAACACACTCAATGCTTATGAAAACTCACGCCAAAGTCAAACAAGTAGTTGTTACTAGACCTATACCCTTTGTCCTTATTATTAAAGTTACTATCCATTTCACTGTTTCGCCGATACTTACCAAAAGTACGGACTGTTTTACTATACTTAACCATTTTTATAAAATTTGAGAAAATTCTCAAAAATACTATAAGACCTGTAGAAAACCCATTTTTAATCCCATTAAAAGTTTTCGCTTTTACGACCCGTTACTCAACACATTACTAAACCTACATTTTTCGGACTGAAATTGTACTTCGACCAACTTGGACTTCTTTGACCTATTTGAAATGCACCTTTGACCTCTTTGACTCCTAAGTCCACTTATAGACTCAATTACACAGGTTTGTGACCAAAATTTGACCTTTGACCTTTTACCAATTCATACTTGTGGTCCTCGGGATTTGACTAAAACTAAACATAAATTCGGATTATGAAAGTTCTCGTCTCCCGGTACACGATCTTTAAAACCTCATAACTTTTGGCTCGTTTGGAGTCACGAGCTCTACCTTATACCAAATTAAAGCTAAGAAGACACTCCATAACTACATCTAACTATCTAGACCTGTAGGAAAAATTATTTTTACAAAAATGTCTTAAACTTTCTGCCTAAATTTAACCATACCAAAATCATACTTAGACTCGATTCCAAACCTATTTATCACCTCTAGGCATCATCCTAAGCTTCCCTAATCACAACCAAATCATATTTTCAGTCCTAAACCCCTATTTATCATCAATCCTCATAAAACCCAAATCCTAAAACAAACATGCAATGGGTTTAACCCATTCAAACACACCCAAAACACCATTATAGACACAAACCCATGACATTTCATCAAACACCTTGAACACACCCAAACCCTCAAAATTTTCGTGGCTTTTAGGGGCTGTGGAAGACACAAATCATAACCCCCATCTTGTTTTATGGATTAATTGATATTATAAACACATGAATTAAACATCCCACTAGTTTAATTACACCAAAACACGTTTTTGAAAAATCTTTAATTCTTGAAAAATTAATGTTAATGCATGTTGAAATTGATGGTTTAAAAGTACTTACAAGAGGTTTTTGAGAAGTGGTCTAAGCTTGGAATTGATCAAATCAAAAAAATAATGGTGGTGGTGGTGGGGCTTATGGTGGCCGACGGCCTAGGAGAGAAAAGGAGGAAGAGAAGAAAAATTTTTGAATGATTTTTGTGTATGTGTGTTTTGTCCTTTCCCTTTTGTAAAGTTTGGAGGGGCTTGTTTTGCCATTTTGGTTTTCTTTTGGCCTTAAGCAAAAACGACACCAAAACTTTGCGGGATTGACTCACTAGTCGGTTTAAAACTTTACGGAAGTCGGGGGTCGTCCCGAACACTCGAAAATACTTTTTAAATGACTCAAGCGCACCCAAAACGAATATTCACATGGTTCCGACTCGACTTAACACGTAATAAAAGTGAAATCTCGAAAAACTCAAATATCGATCAATCGATAATAAAAGGTAAATTTTGGGCATCCGTCGGTATCGTAGTCGTCATCGGTTCTTCTTAAATCGTCAAATGTTAAATTACAACCGTAAACGTTGGTTTCAACTTAAACCGTCAAATAAATCCACGATAAAAATTCTTAAAAATTTCAAAAATATACGTAAAATAGGATTAAATAAATAATGTTGGGCTCGGGATATCACATCCACAAGTGAGCCACAACTTAAGAGGGATGCTCATACTGAACAGCTCTTGAGACAATAACTTAGCATCATACGGCACTTTCACGGGTGTTACAGGATCTTCATGCAATAGAGAATCTAGAAAGAGTATGTCTCCCTCCCTGTCAACATATCCAAGAGTATACTCAAAAGGTGTATCAACCTCTAAAAACTCATCACTCTCATCCATAATAGAACTCTCCTCATCACCATAATCATCATAGATTGGTATGTCAAAGATTGGTGACTCCTCAAAACCTAAGGAAGTGTGATCATGAAAGAATGGATATTCACAAGTGGAGAACTCATCATCACTATCTTCATCATATATTGGTGTATCACAAAGCAGAGGTTCATCATCACTAAAATCCTCATTGGTTTCATCATTATGGTGGAAAAGTGGGTTATCAAATGATGTTTCAAAAAGAGGGTTGGAATGAATCACAAAATCACCAAAGTTAAGCTCTTGAGGTTCATGAATATCCAAAGATGAGGTAATGGAGGCTATGGTCTCAACATACGGGGATTCATAATTTCCACTTGAGCAAGCTTCATGAAAATATTCATCATAAACTTCATCAAGGATATCATCTTGAGTTTCCTCCTCATTAACAACATCAATATGCTTCACCGTTTCAGGCTTATTGGATTTCTTAGACAACTTTCCCATGTTAAACACAACTCTTTCATTTCCTACCCTCCTTGTGATTTCACCTTCCGCCACGTCTATAAGCGTACGACCCGTTATCAAAAATGGCCTACCAACAATAAGAGGAACTCTCGGGTCCATATCATAATCAACCACCACAAATTCGCAGGAAATGTGAATCTATCCACTCCAACAAAAACATCCTCCGCAATTTCCACCGGATAGGCGATTGAACGATTGGCTAATTCAAGTGTCATTTTTGTAGGTGTGAGCTCGGGAAGTGAAAGTCTTTCCAAACAGATAATGGCATGAGATTTATGCTTGCCCCAAGATCCGCTAGTGCCATGCAATTTTCCACTCCCGGGAAATTGCAAGGAATCAAAAACCTTCCCAGATCTCCAAGCTTAGTAGGCAACTTCTTATGCAAAACCGCGGAGCAATTTTCATTTAAAGAAGCATTAGGAAAATCCACCAATTTCACCTTGTTAGAAAGAAGGTCCTTGATCATCTTAGCAAATTTAGGCATATTGGCTAAGGCTTCCGCAAAGGAGATGTTTATGTTAAGTTGCTTGAACATCCTCAAAAAATTTGACACTTGTCATCCTTGTTTTTCAGTTTCTCCTTTCTCAATCTTGATGGATATGGAAGGCTTGGTTTTTGTTTAGGTTGAGTAGGTTTGGAAGGTGAAGGAGTAGTGGGTGTAGGATGAGAAAGTGTAGGTGTTGAAGTTGTAGAGCATGAAGGTAGTGAGTTTGATGTTGAAGGCTTATCACAAGGTGGATCTATAGTAGGCTTAACCAAAGTAGGTTTAGGTGCAATTGAAGGATCATTAGTTGTCTTTCCACTCCTTGTTGTGATTGCATTGACATTAGCCTGTGGATTTGTTTGCGTGTTTGAAGGTAGAGCCCCTTGAGGTCTTTGAGTGTGCATAATTTGAGTTTGTAGAAGAGCAAATTTCTTGCTGTTTTCCTCTTGAGTCTCATTCATTTGTCTTTCATAAGAAGTAAGCTTTTGAAGAATCAAATCCATGGGATTAGGTTGCACATTTCCTTGATAAAAACCTTGGTTTGGATATTGAGGTGGAGGTGGTTGGTTAAATCCTTGATTGTTTGCATGAAAGTTGTTTCCTTGATGTTGAAAACTATTGGGTGCTATATTGTTGTTGTGTCCTTGGTAATTTGGCCTAGGTGTGAGACCCCCAGAATCTGACATGAAACAACTAGGCAACGAGGGGGAAACACGTCATAGTACAAGAAACAATGAATTAAAGTTCATACAAAGCTAACAAAATAAAAACATGTACATTACATCATAAAAGGTCAGAGTTTTTAAACATAGGTCCCATTGTTTTAGAAGCGGAAAATTATATTATTTCGTCTCAATTTATAACATAAAGTTGCCCAAAAGATAGAATAAACTCCTGACCGTTTTTACTAAAAACAGTCTTTTAAAAGCATCACAGAAATCTCAAAGCTGCGATAATATCCTGCGGGCTCCCATCCAAGCAAAGCTAAGTAATAATACCTGAGATTAAACATGTAAAATCGTCAACACAAAGTTGAGTGAAATTCATAGGTTTAGCAATAAGGATGTGGAACACATGCATTTATTTGTAAAACAAGTAGTATGGAGTATGGTTATATACGTCAACCATAGTCCGAAATCATTATTATTGCTATTTAGTTCATGAACCGAAGCTTAACTCAGTGTAAGTTCCTCTAGGGAGTATTCAGCCTAAATACTCAAGTATAAACGAATATTTGTGCGTCAAGGTAATCGGGACGGGGATAGTCAATCCCGATGGATCCATCCACAACATTCGCGCTTCGTGCAATGCACACCGGATAATTAACGGTTCATGATCAATGAGAGGCAACTTAAGGCTAGACTAAAAGCAATAATAATATCGAAAACCTGAAAATCATACATGTTCTGGATAGCATACAAGTTCTGGATAGCATACAGTTTTTAATGGTTGTGTTCCACCATGTAAAATCTCACCCCGTGTTTAGAAACCATGTACAAGTAAAAAGAGGCTATGAACTCACCTTAGCCATGTGGTAAGTCAATCACGGTACTCAGTAACTGAGTAGAAACAATGTAGTGAGACGATCACCGACGATATGGATGCCCGGGAAACACAAAAACCGCAACCTATCACAATAAGGCGTGCGTTAAGACTCGAACTCAAATATCGATAAGTACCAAATATAATATGACTCAAATGTTTTCAAAATATTCATATTTCAAAACCATTGACACGGACCAAATGAATCCATTTATCTAACGCTACACGTTAAAACACTTGTACACAAGAAATTGACCCGTTATACGACGCCAAGTCAATGCGAGTCAAACTATTCTTATACATCGCTCGGACCAGTAGCTAAGTCATTTATATAATGACTAAGCACTTGAGTAAGTCACCATGACCGATGGTGAATACTCAAACTCACGCAACACAAACAATTGAACTATGTGTCCAAAATAAAAATCAGCAAGTACACCCCGAATGTACACACCGATCTACCCTATCTAGACTTGTTCGTTTTAGATGAAAATTGGTGTCAAGGTCACTTATAACCTGTATAAGACCTCACCAAAATTTGAGCCAATGTTCACACTTTAAAACCCATCAGCATAACTTTTGATTCGTAATGACTTAGAAGCTCTATCTTATACCAAAACGGCCGTCTCGTAAAATCTACAACAATATCAAATAATTTTAGTCATTCACAGACCTTAAACCCACGAAAAATCAGTTAAAGACCTGTTGTCCCAAATTACCTTTTTAGAAAACAAGTCAAATCCATTTTTCAATCAAAACCAATCATTCCCACCTATAAAATCACCATACTATCATTCCCATCAACCAAACACTCCTAAAAACACTTGCATGTAAAATCTAACAAAAACCCAAGATTAAAACACAACTTTTAAGGATCAAAACATGAAAATATTACCAAAAATAACACATGCAAGATGATTTAAACATAATCCAACCATGGAATCATAAAATCTTTGAAAGTTGATGCATGTGGGTAATTTTGGTATCAAAAGAATGACAAGATGATTTTGAACACGGGACTTGAAGTAATTTTTATAGATTCAAGCTTGATCAAAAAAATTAGGGGTGTTTGTGTTTTGTTTTGGGACGGCATCAACAAGAAAGAAAGAAGAAACAGTTTTTTTTTGTTCTTTTGTTTAGGTAGTGGTTCATGTATGTGTTTTTTGTGTAAGAAAAATCATTATATGATGTATAGTTAGGGTGGATTTTGCAATTGTTGAATAGTATTAGACCTAAAAGAAATTAAATAGTTTTTAGGGTAGAAAATGGTTATTGGTAAATATTGAAAATATTTACGGGGCTCGGGTTTCGTAAAAATACTTTTCAAAAGTTATAATGCATCATAAAAATGATTATATGATTTTTCGACACGACTTAATACGTAATTAAAACGAAATCGTCGAAAATATTAATTATCGAAATAATCGATAAATAAACGTAAACTTTTGGGCATCCGTCGGTATCGCGGTCACTAGGAATTCTCGTTGTACATTAATTTTGAATAAACTCGTTGTCAAACGCACGCGGGTGATTTTAAATCAAAAACTTGATTTAAATAAATATGGAAAAATAAAATAAGAATTTTATAATTCCATGCAAAGTATTTATCGATGATCAGAAAAATACTTAAAAAGTATAATTTAAAAATCTCAGGATTTACATATAACAATACAAGAAAACGAAATACGTTGGAAAATTCAAGAAGCACGAACAAAAAGAATAAAATAATGCTGGGAAAGTACGGGTTCTCACAGTCTTCCCCCTAAAGGAACTCTGGTCCCCAGAGTTCTCCTGAAAACAGTAGAAGATGCAAACAAGAGGAGGTACAAAGTGCAGAACAAAACTCATTGCTTCCCAGGTAATTTCTGCATCACGGCGAACCTTAACAATTAGAATTCACTATGCTTCAGTTTCTTAACTCCTTTTCGTATAACTTTTTTGTCTTGGATTAGAATAACGATCTTTCAGTACGGAGACACATCAAGAGATAGAATTGTTGGAAATACGTGCGATAAACTAACAAGAATGAACACAAGAATCGCATAAACAGACAAAGTGTGATAAAATGAATCAGGACTGTAAATCAACAAGGAGTCGCAAATCGTGCAACTGTAAAACGTGACCGTCTTGAAACGTAAGAATCTAGTCACAAGCGAAATAGAAGGCAAAAATGAATAACATATGATCATTTAAAATTCAATCTGTCGAAATCAGTTGTCTAGTATTTTGGTATTACTTTAAAACTTAGTTTTAAATATTTTCTTTATTAAAAGAAGATTTTACCAGGTGTAGTGATTAAGAATCAAAGTCTATATAAAATGAGTGGGTAAACAGTTGTCAAATCTTTTTCTTGATCAGGATTTTCAAAGCAAAAGTAGAACAGTTCAAAATAGTTATCCTGATCGGCTTAAGAACTTTTGGGTGACTGTATGAAATTATTGTTAAAACTCAGGTTTAACGTTACCATTAGGAAAAATCAGATTTTCCAAGTTATTTAGAATTCATCGTTAGAAATTATAAATAAATTTAATAATTTCATTAGGTTGACAGTAAAGTATGATAAAATCAATTACTTTAAAAGATACAACTTGACACTGTTTAAACATAAGTTATAAATTTACCCAAAGAGGATGTATAGATCCGGTACTTAACTTGATACAGTTATTTTTGTAATTTAAACATTTGGTAAAATGTATAAAATGTTCTTAAAAATTAATAATAATTTTTAGAAATTCAAGAAAGTGTTTAAGATATCAAACGATAAACACGTAACAGTTTCTGGTTTTCAAAAGGCGACAAGACAGCAACGAATATGAATCACATAAAGGTCAACAATTTGTATGCGAGCAATAACATAAGGTAATAAGATGAAAGTCGTATCAATTCTTAACAAACACGATAGAATAGACGCGCCAATGATAAAAATAATAAGAAACAAGGATTATAGCAAGTCATCACTTCTTGAGTGCAGTTGGTGACACCAATAACGGCTTATTAAGTTCTCGGTGGTCGATACACAATCGAAAGAGAAAAGCCACACAATAAATTTTTCGAATTACAGAAAATTTTTAAGAAGTTACTTGAGAGGAATTCCAGTAAATGAACAACATTTACAATGAGAGGCGAAATCAACACATGGTTCACACGAACAAATTTCAAGACGATAAAGTCTGACACACATCATGACAATTACATGAAATCATCGTTCACGTCCAGTCATAAATCATTAATCGCGTAAGACGTTTCGTAGGTCTACCAAGATAGATAGAGAAGGTCGACTGATGTAGAAGCATAACAACGTTGAAACTTCCAAGTCAGGTATCAATGGTAAGAATTTAGGCAAATGGTAACGAGAATTGTATCATGAGGATGATGAGGTAACAAGTAAAGCAAAGATCGCTGAGTAAGGAAATCTGTGCTTGAGGCATGTACTTTGTTCAAGAAAAGATAAGTGTTCATATGTGTATGTTGGCGAACTGTTGATACTCGCATAAGAAGTAAAAGTTTTCTAAACTTTATTTATCAAACTTTTTAAGGAACATAGTTAAAAAGTTGATTGTTGGTTAAATATTTAAGGTGACTACTATTCGACCTTGCATGGCTCCTTCTAAATTAAGCATAGGTGATCAGGCCATGAATAATTTAGGACTAGCAATGTGATGCTCATCTTCGTCAAACCAGTATTACAGGTCATATTATTTAAAATATGTATATAATGCTATTTGTAAAAACTGTATAATTAGTCATGTAAATAAAACACAGTATGGAGATAGTTCAAGAATGCCAACGATAATCAGAGAGATAAAAAAACGACGCATATCATCCATGTCTTCGGCTGCAAGATGCAATGCAGGAAGGTCTCCTGGCGGCGTGATTTTCCAAAATCACAAGACATACCGAGAAAGAAAAGAAATATTAACCAGTCACACTCCTGGGGCGAGGAGGTTTAATGAAAAGGGAGGATACAAGTAGGATCGTATTCCAAACAATCGTCACATAATAAATGACGATCATGTGTTCAAGGTATAACGGATGTTGTAAGTCGAAGTCGAAACGTAAATTGGTCAATGAAATAAAATGTAGTTCATGCACAATTGTCGTGTAAAACGGTGACGTAAAGGTCGATCAAAATTATGAAAACCGACGATATTATTCAGCACTGATTCAACAAATTCTTCGAGATGTGTGACTCACATGGTGTCCTTTAGTCTTTTCCGGAGACACATTGAGCTACACAATGGTCTATTGACTAGACATTCAATTACGAATGGTCGGAAAGAAAATCTACGTATCTAAATAGATATTTTAATGGAATTAAACAATGAGTGCAACACGTACGATAGTAGAATGGAAATCAGAAGTTTCATCGGAAACAACACTTATTTGATCACGAACAATGGTATCACGAGAGTATGCACAACATGTAGCAGCGAGTCGAGAAAAAACAGATGATTCAAAACGAACGAGCATATGAAGTCAGTCGTATCACACATAAATGAATAGCAATAGTACTCAGAAAAATGAGCATGAAAAGTCGGCAGCATCCGCGCTCTGAATACAAGTATGTAACGTCATAACGATATAAAATCCTTACAATAAGATCAATTCACAAGAATAAAATTTAATAAATGCAGTAAGAGCAAATGAAATCACGGTAACATTCAATGATAATTCATGAAGCACTAGGCTTTGAAAAGTCATAGTAATTATCGTCATTAAAGTGAAGTAATATTTCAAAATGAAATCAATAGATGAAATACTACAATGATAATTAGAAGTAAATAATAAGGATTAAAGAGTTACCCGCGCAGATATCGAACAACAATGGCAGATTCTGTGTTTGACACTTAGAAACAATAAAATATTTGAACTTTCGGTTATAGACTAAGTTTTTTGAAAAACGACTCAGTTCCCTATAACCATATCTCTGATACCACTCTGTGCGACCCCCAGAATCTGACATGGAACAACTAGGCAACGAGGGGGTAACACGTCATAGTACAAGAAACAATGAATTATAGTTCATACAAAGGTGGTGAAATAAAACATGTACATTACATCATAAAAGTTCAGAGTTTTTAAACATAGGTCCCAGAGTTTTAGAAGGGGAAAATTATACTATTTCGTCTCAATTTATAACATAAAGTTGCCCAAAAGAGAGAATAAACTCCTGACCATTTTTACTAAAAACAGTCTTTTAAAAGCATAACAGAAATCTCCAAGCTGCGATAATATCCTGCGGGCTCCCATCCAAGCAAAGCTAAGTAATAATACCTGAGATTAAACATGTAAAATTGTCAACACAAAGTTGAGTGAAATTCATAGGTTTAGCAATAAGGATGTGGAACACAAGCATTCATTTATAAAACAAGTAGTATAGAGTATGATTATATACGTCAACCATAGTCCAAAATCATTATTATTGCTGTTTAGTTCATGAACCGAAGCTTAACTCAGTGTAAGTTCCTCTAGGGAGTATTCAGCCTAAATACTCAAGTATAAACGAATATTAGTGCGTCAAGGTAATCGGGACGGAGATAGTCAATCCCGATGGATCCACCCACAACATTCGCGCTTCGCGCAATGCACACAGGATAATTAACGGTCCATGTTCAATGAGTGGCAACTTAAGGCTATACTAAAAGCAATAATAATATCGAAAACCTGAAAATCATATATGTTCTGAATAGCATACAACTTCTGGATAGCATACAGTTTTTAAAGGTTGTGTTCCACCATGTAAAATCTCACCCCGTGTTTAGAAACCATGTACAAGTAAAAAGGGGCTATGAACTCACGTTAGCCACGTGGTAAGTCAATCACGGTACTCAGCAACTGAGTAGAAACAATGTAGTGAGACGATCACTGACAATATGGATGCCCGAGAAACACAAAAACCGCAACCTATCACAATAAGGCACGCGTTAAGACTCGAACTCGAATATCGATAAGTACCAAATATAATATGACTCAAATGTTTTCAAAATATTCATATATCAAAACCATTGACACGGACCAAATGAATCCTTTTATCCAACGCTACACGTTAAAACACTTGTACACTAGAAATTGACCCGTTATACGACGCCAAGTCAACGCAAGTCAAACTATTCTTATACATCGCTCGGACCAGTAGCTAAGTCATTTATATAATGACTAAGCACTTGAGTAAGTCACCATGACCGATGGTGAATACTCAAACTCACGCAACACAAACAATTGAACTATGTGTCTAAATTAAAAATCAGCAAGTACACCCCGAATGTACACACCGATCTACCCTATCTATACTTGTCCGTTTTAGATGAAAACTGGTGTCAAGGTCACTTATAACCTATATAAGACCTCACCAAAATTTGAGCCAATGTTCAAACTTTAAAACACATCAGCATAACTTTTGACTCGTAATGACTTAGAAGCTCTATCTTATACCAAAACGACCATCTCGGAAAACTCTACAACAATATCAAATAATCTTAGTCTTTCACATACCTTAAACCCACGAAAAATCAGTTAAAGACCTGCTGTCCAAATTACATTTTTAGAAAACAAGTCAAATCCATTTTTCAATCAAAACCAATCATTCCCACACCTATAGAATCACCAACTATCATTCCCATCAACCAAACACTCCTAAAAACACTTGCATGTAAAATCTAACAAAAACCCAAGATTAAAACACAACTTTTAAGGATCAAAACATGATAATCTTACCAAAAATAACACATGCAAGATGATTTAAACATAATCCAACCATGGAATCATAAAATCTTTGAAAGTTGATGCATGTGGGTGATTTTGGTATCAAAAGAATGACAAGATGATTTTGAACATGCGACTTGAAGTAATTTTTATATATTCAAGCTTGATCAAAAAAATTAGGGGTGTTTGTGTTTTGTTTTGGGACGACATCAACAAGAAAGAAAGAAGAAAGAGGCTTTTTTTTTGTTTAGGTAGTGGTTTATGTATGTGTTTTTTGTGTAATAAAAATCATTTTATATGATGTATAGTTAGGGTGGATTTTGGAATTGTTGAATAGTATTGGACCTAAAAGCAATTTAATAGTTTTTAGGGTAGAAAATGGTTATTGGTAAATATTGCAATTATTTACGGGGCTCGGGTTTCGTAAAAATACTTTTCAAAAGTTACAATGCATCATAAAAATGATTATATGATTTTTCGACACGACTTAATACGTAATTAAAACGAAATCGTCGAAAATATTAATTATCGAAATAATCGATAAATAAACGTAAACTTTTTGGCATCCGTCGGTATCGCGATCACTAGGAATTCTCGTTGTACATTAATTTTGAATAAACTCGTTGTCAAATGCACGCGGGTGATTTTAAATCAAAAACTTGATTTAAATAAATATGGAAAAATAAAATAAGTATTTTATAATTCCATGCAAAGTATTTATCGATGATCAGAAAAATACTTAAAAGTTATAATTTAAAAATCTCAGGATTTACATATAACAATACAAAAAACGAAATACGTTGGAAAATTCAAGAAGCACGAATAAAAAGAATAAATTAATGCTGGGAAAGTACGGGTTCTCACACTTGGCCCTTGATTTCTTTGAAGCAATTAAGGAGGATTGGTCTGATTTTGGGTGGGTGGTTGGGGTGGAAAGCCGGGTGGAGCAAAGTAGTTATTTGACTTGTAAGAGAGATTGTTAGGTTTGATGTTAGGTTTGAAGTGCTCTCTATGTTCATCTTGATAAGCATAACATTCACCTTGGTAATTTTGAACCTTGTCACATTGTAAGTAAGAATGAGGACCTCCACATGTCTCACATGATGTAATAATGGCATTCACATCATTGGAAGAGTTGTTCAATTAAATTTTCACTACGGCTTGGATTATCTCTTGATTCGACTTTTGATGCTTTTCCATTGCTTGAAGTATCTCATTGTGACTCTTGAGGAGTATATTATCAATGGATGTGTGAGAACTTTCTTGCACAACATGGACCCTCTCATCAATTTAGGTATTTGTTTACACCATGGATTTAGTCTCAATAATGTCCCATGCCTCTTGTATTGATTTGGAAAGAATGTTCCCACCCGCGGAGGAGTTGAGGGAATCTTGATGATGTGGTCTTAATCCATTGTAAAAGGTGTTGATTTGGTGAACTTCATTGAATCCATGATTGGGGCATTTTCTCAATAACTCCTTGAACTCTTCCCAAGCATCACTAAAGGTTTGATTATGTTTTTTTTAAATCCAATAATTAGGTTTCTCAAAGCGGTGGTCTTAGATGAAGGAAAGAACCTATTCAAAAACTTCTTGGTAAAGTCATCCCAAGTGGTAATGCTCTTAGGTGGTTGTCTATCTATCCAATACCTAGCATTTCCCTCTAGGGAGAATTGAATCAAGATCAACTTAATGGCATCGTGAGGAACTCCATTGTACTTAATTGTATTGCAAATGGGTAGAAAGTTCTTTATATGATCATGTGGATCATCATTAGGTCTCCCGAAAAAGGGTGTAGAAGAAACCGAAGTAATCATAGGTGTCTTAAGCTCAAAGGTATTTGCGGGTATCTCGGGTATAAAAATGGCAGCGGCATATCACTCCACATTTGATTGGAGGTGCTCCATCAATGGTCTATTATCAACGGCGGCCATGACTTTGTTTACGGGGTCGAGAGCACGATGCTCGGGATCGGCTTGATGGACGGTGTTGTTTTTACTTTTTCTCTTTTTCTTCCTTTTAGGAGGAAGGGGTTGTACACCAAAAGGTATTTGTGCACGCCCGCGGGTGAGCATACAACTGAAATCAAGGAGTGAGAGAGAAGCTCTCGTTCGACTTTGGAAAAGAAGGTATTATCCTTTCTGAGGTTCAATAAGTAATATCCACAAGAAAATATAGTCTATGTAAGTAATACTTTGGGTGGGAAAACCCCCAATCAAGATTTCCTTCTTAGAATACTCACTAGTGAACGGGGGGTTAGGTGGCGCGAAGCACTTAAGTACCTATTAACCCTTAGACGGAATTTTATAGCTCGTCGCCTATCTATTCACTTTGTAGTTTGTACTCTTCGAATTCTTGCCTATTGGAAGTATTTATCTATTTTTGCCTTAATTAAATTTGATCGATACACGTGTCAAGGACCAGAACGCTCCCGAACACGGTGTATTGCAAAAGCAATACTTATGGAAGTATGTGTATTGACTGTTCGTATTCGTATACGTATCTACATATAATAATATATCAAAAATATTTTTCTATTTATGGGGTTTTTTAAAAATACTATATGTACGTAAAAACGATGAAAACCGATATAATATATATTTTTCGGTATAATCTTTTAGGAAAAAGATTACTTTTTGGATTTTTTATTTTTTGTTCAGTTCTTTAGGAAAAGTATTGATTTTGTGGTTTTTTAGTTTTTATATTTTTATATTTTTGATTTTTTATTTGTCTTTGGGATTTATTATACGTATAAAGAACGTCCACTCGGGGAACGGATCCCAAAAGCCAATCGAAACCGTCAATCAATAGTCTCTCGTAATGTCATGAACCAGCGGCGGCGCCATTTAATGTTTCATTTCTTAGTTCGTTTTCTCTCGGTATCTAATCGAATTGATTTAAGTTTTCAAGTTTGACTTTATTGTTTTTGGTGTAAAATAGTGTATTTGGTATTTAAGCTACTTTGACAACTTTGACAAATAAAACTCCTAAAAATATAAAATAATGTCTATACTACTACATATACGTACTACACTAAAAACATTTAGCACATATGACAATTAATTTGCACAAAATATAAAATGCAAAATGTAAATTTATTCTACAAATATAAAATGAAAGATTCAAAATTATAAACTGAAACAATTTTATAAAACTAATATCAATTCTATAAAATGTAAATTCTATCTATCAAATTGTATTTAACAAACAATATCAAAATCTATAAAACCAAACAAAATCAGTTTATTTAAACTAATAAGCCCAAACTACAATCACTGCTCTAATGATTACATTCAATAAGCCTAGTCAAATCTTAACTAACAGGCCTAAGAATTAAGTAGCCCATCAAACGAAATATTTAACAATGTCTAAAATTATACACTGAAACTAACCATATGCATTTGCTCAACATATCAGAAAAATGTTTTATGATAGTCTGACTACACCAAAATCATTTTCAAACTGTATTTTTAGACAATCAATTAAACTCTAAAATTGTCAAACTAAAATCAGCATTAAGTAACTCTCCAAAATATACTCTAACCTAATTAAACTTCTACAATTAGCTATTACAATAAACCTACTATATCACACTACAACTTATCAAACAATATTAGTACAATCTTAGTTTGATTCAACCTAAAGTTGCTAATCCCAAACACAAGTAAAGGCAGCCAATTCAGAAACTTGAGAGCATGAATTACAAGAACCAAAAGACACAATAGAATCTGATAACAAATACGACAGGTCAAGTCAAATCAAACACATTACAATCAAAATTTACACTATCAATATACCCTATCAGATTATACTAAAGGAAAATGCAGAAAATATAATTGTGCTTGACTGATCATCCTGAAGGTTTAGTCCGTTGTCGAAGAAACACAGCGTTGAGCTGGTTTTGTTCTTAGAACTCGAACATCCACTAATTTATTCGCCCGAAGCTACTCTATCAAAAGTATTTGTAAACTTGCAATTCCAAATACATGCAAAACAAATAATGTCAAACAAAATATGTGCACAACCTAATCTATTCTGAACCAAACTTGCTATCGCTGTTAAACTATATTTCCTTCGTGAACAAGATGACACCTTAACAGACCTACAACTATCTGAACAGTAAAATTTCTTGAACAGTAATCTTTTATAAACCTTGCAAATCTAAAAACAGAATCAAAACTACTATTAGTACTCACAATCTTAACAAGAAACTTATGAGATTAAACAGATCATAACGAATTCCTCCAACAATCCTGCGTGAACAGTAAATCGAACAGTTACAATATTCTAACCAATCCTAAACCGAATTCACTTTATGAAAATGATAGAACAAACAATGAACTGTCAGTAAGAAAAAAAAAACCTTTAGACTACAGGTTTCTATCAAAACAGAATGAGATGTTCAGTAGTCAAATTAATAGAGGATTTAATTGCAAGTTTCATAATAATCTTAACCGAAAGTATCAATCATACAGAAAACTATTCAAAATCAATTTTAGTAACAATTTAGAAGAGAGTAGATTGAGAAGATTAAAATTTCATAAATGGAGAACATAAGAAATCAGTTACAACCGATTAACAAAATTCCTAACAGAATTTATGAACTAAAAACAAACTTTTGTGAGTGAATTTTAAAATAACTAACTAACTACTCCTACTTAACTAATTCACTAGGTGAAACTACAACTATTGAGTATTTATGACCCAAAAACCACAAAAATAATTTTGGCGGCGCCATTTAATGCTTAGTATGTATGCAAGTTCGTTTTTCCAAGCTCAAGACAAATTGAAAGTCCCACCAATATCAAGTCATTAATTGTTTTTGGTTGTTACAAGAATATTTGGTATCTATGTCTATTTTAATCAAACACGTAAAAAGAGGAAAATATTATAGCTATTTATCCTTAAAACAAATTGCAAATACCACAGAGATAGCACAAAGTACAAGTTTTTAATGCACACTATGTAAAAGTACGCAAAATGTAAAGGAAATAAAAGTATAGGGACTAGAAGTGTAAAATCAGAAAGTATAGGGACTAGTTATGAAAAATGAAACAAAACATAACAACTTTCTAACAAATTTACAAACTGACCAACTAAAAATGTAACAAACTGAATTATAGGGACTAGTTGATGAAAACCCTAAAAAGTATGAATTAACAAACAATTTAACACATTTCTGAAAAGCTAAGGACTAATGTGCAAATAAACCAAACTTTTTCCATAAGCTCGTTTTAGCTTATTTCCCAACCAAAATAGTTCTAATTTTTTCCAAAGTGCTTAAAAATGAAAATCAGCTAGACTTGCAAAAGGAATTTGGCTAAAATCCAGCAAAACTCAAACTAGCTTATTTCAATAAGCTCACAATAAGCTAAAAACAAATCCAGACATCCACTAACTGATTTTCTTGTTGAGAATGATTAATCAAGCGATAATAAGCTTGGAATGTCAACTGGTTTTGAAAATGACCAAGAGAATAAGCTGAAATATGAAATAAGCCAAAAGTGCTTATTTTGACCAAGTTTGACCAAAATTTCCAAAAAGCTGAAATTCACAAATCTTACTCAGGACATGTTTTCAAACATTTTTGTGAAAGAAAATTAGAGGTTTTATGAAAAGGATTGAGAGAACTAATGTGAACAAATTGCTATGATCACAGAGAATGCAATTTGCTCAAGTGCTTACTAATAAGCTTGTAACTGATTCAAAACTTGATACTGTACAATTTCCTTACTAAAACTGAGAGTTCATATGATAAGCTAGAATTAAGGGCAAAAATAAGTTAAATCCATTAACTAACTGAAAGTCCCTAAACTATGCTAGAAACAATAAACTTAACTAATCAACAAACGTAATTACTTTTCAAACGTAATACTTATTATTGTATAATAAAGAATTACAAGTGTTATGGTGTTTGACAATGTGTTGTGCATACATTGAACAATTGAAACCTAACTTATGAACACAGTCGCAACTGTTTGGTTCTATAAGTTCTAAGCATTAATGTGTGAATTCTATCAAAGTGTTAAACATTAATGCTAGGCTACATAACCTATTTATAGTGGTACGAGGTTTCCTTCAAGTACTAGTTGATGGTGACTACACTAGATAGACACTTGTCAGACCTCTGTCACAAGATGCTCTTCTATTCTTGGTATTCTGCCAAAATTCTTTAGGGAAACAGAGCTGACACATTTTCCCTTTTCTTCATAGTCTCGTACACACTAGGTATGTCCAAAGTGTGCTGAGTGTTAACATGGTATTGCCACCCCTGTTAACCCTCAACCCCTAAGAGTCCCTGATACATCTTGGCTGTTATCCATCACATCCAATGAGTATGTCTTCAAGTAATCTTCGACTTCCTTGACTATGTCTCTGACATGGACTCCTCTGAGGTTGCTCACAGAGACTTAGATCTCTGTGAGTCTTGCGATACTTACCTGTCTCCTAGGCACAGGCAAGTTAATATCTAACAACTTGATTTGTGTTTAAATCTATGATACAGGGAATCTACTAAACATAGATTCCCAATAGTCTCCCCCTATTTAAACATAAACAACTTGATCTATCTAAGTTAAGGTAAGTGAGATAACAACTTCTTCTTACTCATAACAGATCTAAACAAACATACCTCATGATTTTATTAATACTTAAAGGAAATTACAAGTACAATACAAAAGTGAAATAAAACATGAAGGTAAAATTCAGCTGTGAAATCCTTCAATAGTCAATATTTTTTATTCTTTCTTCAGCTTCAGCTAAGTCTGTCCTAGTATCTAATTCGGCCTGCTAAGCTTATGTAAATACCTTGGAATACTCTGTGTTGATTTTATGTGCCTTTTTGAGACAAATCAACTGAATGGTTGATGCTAATCCTAACTAATCTTCCCTTTGGAATGCATATTGACAAGCCCTGTTCATGAAGGTCATACCTCTTTCAGGCTCAGTGTAAGTCTGACCATCAATAGGACCAATGATTCCATTTGGTAATACCAAATCCCCGTGCATTCCATCCACTTGAAAATCATTAGTAACGAAGGTTTCCTTAACAAATTGAGTCACCCTTCTTCTTTTCTTTCCAGACTTTGGAGGTTCTTGTTCAAAGAGCTGTGGTGGGAGATCTATCTTGAGCTTTGCTGCTGTTTCTTTAACATAATTAAACTTAGCTTTGAGGGTCTTAAGAAGAGTGAAATTTGCATGTCCAGTTCTTTTAGCAGCCAAAGCCTCAAGTTCAAACCATTCAGTCAAACCAAGTTGCTTTAACCTAAAGTCTTCAAAGATATTCATATTTTCCTATTGGTTATCTCTCCACAAAATCATTTGTGGTGTGTTAGTAGAGTTGTGAATGGTATACTTAAACTTGGTGATTTTTCCAGGTGCAAACCTGTTGTTGACGTAAGCATCATAATCAGCTTTTACCTTATTCAGTGCCTCTGTGCGTTTGAATTCCATCTCTTTCAACCTTTGTCTTTGTTTCTCCCTTTGAAGTGGAGTCATTTTTCTTAGAGTTTCCTCATTAAGCTCCTTGGCTTTCTTGATTTCATTCAGCCTTTTGAATTCAATAGCATGTTTCTCAATTTCTTCAGGTGTTAGAGGATTCTCATTTGAAGCTGTGAAGGTTGTAAATTGGGATGGGTCTGTGGTTGATCCTCCTGTCTCTAGCATCTCAGGTATTTTCTTTAGTTTGGCGTCTGAGTCTACCATAACTATTTCCTTTCCTTTCTTTGAGATAGAGGATTCAACGCTTATGTTTTTCAGCTCTTCAGCTCATTTAAGAAAGTCCCTCTGAGCTTGGGTTTGTACAGCTTTAGGTAGGGAGCTAACAGTGAACTTAAGTTTCTTGGCAGCTGGTTCACCATCATCCACAGCCTCGCTGGTGTTAACCAGAGTCAGGGATTTTGATGAATCAGCTCCATCCTTTGACTGTTTCTCCCCCTTAGTTTCATCCTCATCATCAGGTATAATCACTGGTGTGATGACTTGGAGAGGGACAGGTGAAGGGATAGTGTTGTCAGCAGAGTCTGAGGTTTGTTTGGCAGATTCAAGGTTAAGTACCTTTTCCTTCTCCTCCTCACATTCAGCCTGTCTCTTCAGACGTTTGGATGAACGTGCATGAAATTGCTTAGCAATCTTCTCAACAGAGGTAGCTATTTCTTTTTGCCTAGTTCGTGAAGCTCTGGCAATCTTCAGAAGTTGGTTGCAATTACCATTTGTGTTGCGATAACACGATTAACTATGAAGTTGGTGTGACGAATTTTAGTGTCTCGTACAGCCTCAAATTCCCTATGCATAGTCAATTCATGAGTAGAGAAGAGTACAGGGACATCTATGACGATGGAATCTTTGATACGTGTGGACAAATGACTAAGTCCTTGGGACACTCCCTTTCTTGTACCATCCGTGCTAGGTTCAGTGACTGCATCCTTAACCGCCTGTGTTATGATCCTTGGAAAGTTGACAGTAAAAGAGTGCATTTCATATTTGATGATGTCCAAATTTCTTGACAGGTGTTCCATATCTGATTGATGATGTTCAGGTTTAAGATCATGGATGTTCAGGCTTTGTTGTGCATAATCATCCTCCCTTGGCAATATATCAAAGTTGGTCTGGGTAGGATGATCAAACAATAAGAATTCAGCTGTCGGATCATATGCAGTTATTTGGAAGACTGTAGTGGCAGAAGTAGCAAAGGTGGGAGTTCCTATAGCTTCCTTGGGAGGAGGAGTGGTATCAACAGCTGGTGTGGACACATCGATTTCCTTTGGAGGAGACAGAGATTGCTGGTCGTCATCTTCTTCATCCTCCTCCACTTCAATCATCCCCTCAAGGAGAATCTCATCATCAGGCATGGATTTAGGTTCAGAGAAATCATCTACTAAGGAGAGCACATCCTATTCAACATCAGGCATGGGATCTTCCTCGTTTGGTTGATCCTGAATCATTGTGTCAGCTTCTTTTTTTGGCTGCTCCAGGGATTCAATGTTTGGTTGTACAACATCAGCCTGTAAGTTGTTTTAAATTAGTAATAGGGAAATAAATAAGGGGATGGTCGCTAGTTCGCTGTCCCAGAGAGGCTGAGGGTGATTATTCAGCCACTCTAAAGGATAAATCCTTGGGATTCTTTTAAGAGTGAAAAGCATGAGGTTAATGGTCGCCATTCGCTGCCCTTAGGAAAGCTGAGTGTGATTATTCAGCCCCCCCAAAGGTTAAAACCTTTGGGACTCTTTTGATTGTGAAACATATGTTGTTATGGATCGCCATTCGCTGCCCCTAGGAAGGCTGAGGGTGATTATTCAGCCCCCCCAAAGGTTAAGAAAACTTTGGGACACTTTTAAGTGTGAAACATATGTAGGTAAAGGTCGCCTGTTACGCTGCCCCTAGGAAAGCTGAGGGTGATGATTCAGCTCCCCCTGAAAGGATAAATCCTTTGGGATTCTTTTAAGTGGAAAAAGATGTAGGGTAAGGTCGTCTTGTAACGTTGTCCCTAGGAGAGCTGAGGATGATTATTCAGCTCCCCTAAAAGTAAAACTTTTGGGATCCTTTTATAGAGGGAACCAAGAGGCTGAGTGAGGTATTAGCTACTCTGGGTCGAGACATATATGTATTTAGATTGTTGTTTGCCTGAATACTGTCTAGAGGGTGCAGGATCATCGGGATGCTTTATAAACACAAACGAATCACTTCCTGGTGCATAGACAGGGTGTACAGAAGTCTTAAATGATATCTAAGTGCATACAATGACTCCTATGGGTCGAGGGTAACCCTAACTTCACCACTCTCACCTACATACATTTGAGAGTGGCTGCTTGTGGACCTCTAAGAATGATAAGACTGATTACATGTGCGATATCAGTAGTATTTGGCAGGTTCCCTGTTGTCTCGGCTGACATCGAGACACTAGACCCTTGTTGTTGGTCAGCTGAAGTCTCTGAATGCAGAGGAGTCTCTGGAACAGAGTAGGATGTGAGGTTCACGTTCTTCTTTACCCTGTCCTTTGCAACAGTTTTGGTATGGGAAGAAGATGGGTTTTGTGACAAATCTTACATTTTCAGGTAGTGAAATATTTTCTCGTATAATATTTTGAAACTTATTTTTGTGTTGGTTGACGAACTCACAATTTACGGATTTAAATTTGGGCTTACGTGCATAATTTGGCGTCTTTTACGACTAAACCGGAAACCTTAGGATCACGTATTTACGTTTTTGAACTCCGTTTTTGATGAGACAATTTTTATTGGATTCGTTTTGTGACGGTGATTCATAATTTATAAAAACGTTTTTCGTAAAACGACCCGAGGGCACGCAAATCGAGAAAACTAGAATCGAGAAATACCCGTAAACTAGTGAGATGGGACAAAACACTTTGTCCCACCCCACTAGCAATATGGGACGGCTATACTTGACACCACAACACTAATGTGGCATCAAGTTAGCTAACTTGTACAAGTGTAAGCTTGTGCTTACACATTAAGCCAACTCTTTTACCACTAAACAAAAACTAGCAACTTGTTTCATTCCTCTCATTTTCTACATGCAAACCACTCTAAAATCCTCTCAACTCTCCCTCTCTTGCCATCCCAAATAAGCTAACAAACTTCCCATTTGATCTTTTCTAGCCAAAAACCACATGTTTACTAGTCCTATTAAGGTGTTCTCTTGAAGCCTTGATCATTTGGTGGCCATATTAACAACTTTGGAGGTGATTTGCTTGTGTCCTAGGGCTGATTTTCCAACCTATGTTCTTGATATTTGATGGTCTTGGAGATACTTGTTGTGTTAATCAAGTTCTTGCCTTCCTAGAACAAGAAATCCACTTGGATTGGTGAAGAAGATCATCCTCTACATTTTTCTCTTATTATTTTGTAAAGAAAAAATGTATTTTATTTCATTTTATATATGTATATGATGTATATATGATGATAAAAATGTTGTGTGGGGATCAAGTGTTGATAAACATGCTTAAAAATGATGATAACTATAAGAAATGAAGCTAAAATATTGACTATTTAGTTGGCTGTATAAAAACAGTATATAACTAAAAGATGAACTGATAAAATTGCATGGTTTGATCTATTTACAGTAAGTAGATGTTTTTATACACATGTGAGAGTTGGCCATGCAATGGAATCAAAATAATGAGTGAGATATGATCAAAACAAGTTAGGTGGTGTAATCTGAATAAGCAGTTTTGTAGGGACTGTTAAGGCAACTTAGACTCAAAATGGGCAGTAGCTATAACTAAGTTATATGTAGCACATATTATGAAGAATTTGTCATCCAAAAATGAGCTTCTAAGTCATTGTAGAACTCTAGATATGATAAAAATGGTGAATATGAAGTTAAAAATCAGATTTTGGAAATAATGTTTATTATTATTATATAAGCACTCACATTATAATTTATAAAATGTAAAAATATAAACCCACTAACTTATAGAACTTATTTATATAAATGTATAAAAGGTTAATTAAATGGGTAAATTATATAAATGGTGGTAAAAATAATATTTATAAGTAATAAAAACTATAAACTTGATTTTTACGACTTTTTCGGCTATCGCCGTAAAATTAACGTTTTTCGCCAAATAAAACTTAGACGACCAAACCCGTCTAATGTAAAGTTTATAAAAGTCATATACTGATGTATAGATAACTAAGACAATTAAAAACCGATAAAACCCGAACTATAAGAATTACGGACATTTACGAGCTAACTAAACCTATTGGACTAATAATTGGACTTAATAAGATAAAAACTTGTAAAAAGAATTATATGGTCTTAACCCATTTAGGCCCAACATGAAAGATATATATACTGATCATATAGGTATAAAATGGGTAAAAAAAAGTTAAAGAACTTATAAAAGAATTAATGAACTTAAAATAGGTAAAATCGGTAAAACTAGTGAACTAGTAAGACGTTACCAAAACGTAAACACTAAAATGAGTAAACGAGGATTTATAAACCCACTTGATCATCATCATATGTACAAAATCATCATATGTATATTTTTATTTTGATAAAAGTCATTGGACCGAGTCTAAGACCGATTATTATTTATATAGGTTTCCGTGACCAGGCACGCCCATAGCCGATAATCCGCCTTTCATTAACAACGTGAGTTCATAGCCTCGCACTCTTTTAAATGTTTTATAAAATGATTTGTAAACCCGCGAGGGAGATAACATGCTAGATTTTTATAAAAATAGAACACAAGTAGTCTCGATTGTATGCTAAATGATATGGACCCGAATGATGCTATGACCCTATATTCGAGACTAAAAGGATTATTAGTAGTTAGGTTATGTCACTTAAAGTCCCATTAGCATGAATTGTGAACTAACGGGTTTTGGTAGACGCTTATGCATTTGATAGTACTATTTGGGGACGATCACCCCAGTTCGCGCCTTGACGGTTGAACCCGTCGTACCAAATTGATTGGTAAGCGAATTTATGTATGAGAAGATTCCATAGCGTGATTTTTGTGACGACACGCTAACTTAGATGGGCAAATTGTTTGTCGGGTTCGCGGCCCGCTGTTTTCACAGTAAGGTAACAATGTCATGCGGCTAATAATAATCCTATAATCTATTAAATCTATATAATCTAAATAAACGATATGATACGACGCTATTAGCGATGAATATATTACCTATCATGGTAATATAGAGACTACGGTCTCATGGACGGTTTCAGATGTATGCTTGATTTATATATTGCCTGACTAGCAATATGTGGACTTACTTCCGATATTATACTTGTGTTCTGATTTTAAATGATTGTAAATGATTGTTTTATATAACGGTTTTCATTAAACTCTATGAATTCACTCGGCATTCGCTGATATGATTTTTGCATGTTTTCTATCTCAAGTGCTTGAAGGTAATCCGGATGGAGATCGACTCTGATGGCCCACACTTAATATTAAAAATGTTCATTCGATCTGTGTTTTGTAAACTTAATGACCTGTATAATTTGGGACCTGTTGTACGCTTTTGAAACTTTTTATCAAATGAATGTTTGTTAAACCTTGTACAACCATTTTTATGTGATGTCTATGATTGGAGTTATTGTGCTATCCCGTAACACTCTGAAAGACCCTTCCGCTGTACCGATACGAAAAATGAGAGTGTTACAGTTTGGTACCAGAGCTCTCGTTATAGAGAACAAAGGATTTTAAAAACCAAGGTTTTGAACAAAACTTTTCAAAATCTTTTGACAATGAACATTTGAGAAAATATTTGAAAAATCTTTTGACTATAACGGTGCCAGAGATCTCCGACGTTACCAACAAGCCCTATTGAGAAGATATATATTTTGATATATATAATATAATTTATATATATGTATATATCGTGATTTCATTATGTAATTGTCTAACTAGTATGTTATCCTAATACGAGATATATATATAAATGCAGATTGTCATGGCTGACCCTAATATTTCTGTAGAAAACCATGCTATTCCCGAACCTAATATAGAAGATGATCCTTATTTAGACTTAGTAGATTATGATATTGATGATGAGGAGGAACCATTTGAGGATCCCGAGCCCGAGTTAGGACTAGGAGATCAGATTGCCCCTCAGGTTGACTTAGTAGAGAATGATATTGAGAATGTGGAGATTGAGAATGTGGATATTGAGAATGTGGATATTGAGAATGTTGATATTGAGAACGATGATGAGATTGGGTTAGATGAGTTAGATGATGAGATTGACGACGAGGATGTCGAGGAGGATGTAGGTATAGATGTTGAGGTTGATGACGATGAGGAAGCCGAGCTTATTTATCCGTATGATGTTCCAGAGGGCGAGCCTTTGCTCCCACCAGTTTGTTTGTCTGATTCTGAGGATGAGTTACCTAGGGATGAAATGTCTGAATCGTCTGAATCTGATTCTGAATCAGAGGAGGATGAGGATGACGATGCACCTGACGGTACTGATGGTATTGCTACTCGTAGATGTGAGATAGGAGAGTCGTCTAGTGCTCGAGAGGCTACTCATATTGATGGTCTTGCACCATGGGCCTTGAGACGTGATCTAGATGCTTCCCGTGTTAAGAGTTGTGTGACAGAGGTTGGATTAGGTGTTGTTCAGACTTAGGTTGCTTATTTGGAGTCGAAGACAAAGGTTGGCGAGAAAGAGCGAGAATTGCTTAGTTTGGATTTGAGTGATGTAGAACATGGTTTGAATGAGGCTTTTAGGAGGTTATCGGTGTTGGAAAGTGGTGAGTATGCTGCTATGAAGAAAAAGGTGAATACTATGGAGATTCAGTTGAGTGTGGCTCGTGCGATGCGTGAGAAAGCTGAAAAGGAGTTGAATATATCCGTGGGTTGGAACAGTAGATTTTATGCTGATATGGTTTAAAGAGGAGTAATCCGTAAGCGCCCAGCTGAAGATGTGTCTAGTGATCGTCCGACGAAGATTCAGAAGACGATGGATGATGGACCATCTGGCGGTTCTCAGTAGACCAGTCTGTATTTAGTAGTGACCTTTATATCTTTTGTGCTTGTAGCTTTGACTGAACCGACTAGTTAGTATTAGACTTGGCACGAATTTTGAGTGTATATAGTGCTAGAACTTTGATATGGGATGTAACTAAGACAATACTTTTGTTTCAGATCGAATGAAATATGTATCTTGTCTTGAATTCCATATTGTGCCTTATTTGTATCTTGATTATGAATTCGATCCATATTATATGAATCCTTTGTTGGATGAATGCTTAATACTTTGAAATTGTGAAATTATAGAACTATGCCGCCCATGAAGGCTGTGACTGAGGATGATGTACGTAGTAATATTACGGAGCAAGTTACCGCATCTATGACTGAATTTATGGCAAATGCTAGAAATGAAGCTGGCGGTAGTGGAGCTGGCGATAGTGGAGTTGGCGGTAGTGGAGCTGGCGGTAGTGGAGCTGGCGGTAGTGGAGCTGGCGGTAGTGGAGTTGGCGGTAGTGGAATTGGCGGTACTAATGTGAATGTGAATGCTAATAATGTGAATGCTAATGCTGGAGGAAATGTAGGAGGACTTGGAACGAATGCACCTGAAGTTGGTGGCTGTACTTATGTGACGTTCATGAAGTGTGAACCTCTACCTTTTAATGGAACTGAAGGTGCTGTAGGACTAAGCCAGTGGATTGAGAAGATTGAATCGGTGTTTAGGATTAGTAAGTGTAAAGAGGAAGATAAGGTGACTTTTGCTATGGCTACTCTTAAAGGTCGTGCGTTGACTTGGTGGAACGGGAGAATTGCTTTCATGGGTCTTGATGCTGCTAATGCTACTCCTTGGGCTGAAATTAAGAAGTGGATGACTTTGGAGTTTTGTCCTCGTAGTGTGATCATTAGGTTAGAATAGGAGTTGATTCATTTGAGAATGAAAGGTGTGGACATTGATAGTTACACGAATCGATTCCATGAGTTGGCCTTGCTATGTCCTCGATTGGTTGAACCCGAAGAGATCCGAATTGAGCAATATGTTAAAGGGTTGACCAGGAATATCCGGGGGGACGTGACATCATCGAAACCACTGACCATTGATGATGCTGTTCGAATGGCTTACCAACTCATTAGACAGATAATTCAGGATAAGGAAGATGAAGCCCGTGTAGGTGAGAAAAGAAATGGAGACGGTGAGCGTGTAGATATAGGTGATAATAGGAAGAATTTCAATCGCCGTCAAAACAAGAGAAAGGGGAATGCAAATGCTCTTACCAACAATGCACCGCGCAACGATGATAGATGTCCTAAGTGTGGCAACAAGAGGCATGCTGGCGACTGCTGGAAGTGCCGAAATTGCGGAAAGCTTGGACACAAGGTTGAAAGGTGTAAGAAGGGAATCATTTTCTGCAACTGTAATGAAGAAGGTCATAGGAAATCGGAATGCCCCAAGTTGAAAGCGATTGTACCTGGAAGAAACCCCAGGGTGGTATCTACCAACTTGGAACAATTGAGGTGAAGAAAGAGGATCCGAATGTCGTTACCGGTACGTTTTTACTCAACAATCATTATGCTGTTGCTTTATTCGATTCGGGTGCCGATAGGAGCTTTGTATCCACTAAATTTAGTGCCCTTATTGATATTGAACCTGTTGAGATAAGTACCAGTTACGAGGTGGAATTGGCTGATGGCAAATTAGTGAAAACTAATAAGCTATTAGAAGGATGCTCTCTAAATCTCTTAAACCATTCCTTTCCGATTGATTTAATGTTGATAGAATTAGGTAGTTTTGATATTATTATTGGTATGGATTGGTTGTCGTTGAATAATGCTACTATTTTATGTGGAGAGAAGAAGGTTAAGATTCCTCTTAGGAATAGGATGTTAGTAATTGATGGTAGTCGAGGTGTATCCCGTTTAAAAATCGTTTCATGTATTAAAGTCCAAAAGTACATCAGGAACGGTTGTGAGTTATTCTTAGCTCAAGTGACCGGGAATGAGTCTAGGGAGAAACGATTGGAAGATGTACCTATTATTTGTGAATTTCCTGAGGTATTTCCTAAAGATTTACCCGGACTTCCACCGATAAGGCAAGTAGAGTTTCGAATCGATTTAATTCCTGGTGCTGCACCGGTGGCACCTGCGCCTTACCGATTAGCCCCTTCTGAATTAAAGGAGTTATCTGAGCAACTTAAGGAGTTGTCTGATAAAGGTTTTATTCGACCGAGCTCATCGCCTTGGGGAGCTCCAGTCTTGTTCGTTAAGAAGAAGGATGGATCTTTTCGTATGTGCATTGATTATAGGGAACTGAATAAGTTGACAATTAAAAATCGATATCCTTTACCTAGGATTGATGATTTGTTTGATCAACTGCAAGGATCTAGTGTGTATTCTAAGATAGATTTGCGATCAGGATATCACCAACTTCGCGTCCGTGAAGAAGATATTCCTATAACTGCATTTAGAACTCGTTATGGACACTATGAATTTCAAGTATTGCCATTTGGGTTAACTAACGCACCTGCGGTTTTCATGGATTTAATGAATCGAGTGTGCAAGCCCTACTTGGATAAATTTGTGATTGTGTTTATTGACGATATTCTAATCTATTCTAAGAATGAAGATGAGCATAGAGAACATTTGAGGATTGTTTTGAAGTTGTTGAAGGATGAAAGGTTGTATGCTAAGTTTTCAAAGTGTGATTTCTGGTTGGATTCTGTGCAATTTCTTGGTCATGTGATTAACAGAGATGGAATTCATGTTGATCCTGCAAAGGTTGAAGCTATTAAGAATTGGTCTGCACCGACAACGCCAACGGAAGTGCGACAGTTCTTAGGATTAGCTGGCTATTATAGGCGATTCATTAAAGAATTTTCTTTGATAGCTAAACCCTTGACTAAGCTTACTCAGAAGAATAAACCTTTCGTTTGGGGAAGTGATGAAGATGGAGCATTTCATACATTGAAGCAAAAATTATGTAGTGCGCCGATCTTATCATTACCCGACGGGAGTGAAGATTTTGTAGTGTATTGTGATGCATCTCTTAGAGGTTATGGAGCTGTTTTGATGCAGAGAGAGAAAGTGATAGCTTATGCTTCTAGGCAAGTAAGGAAGAATGAGGAGAATTATGCTACTCATGATCTTGAGCTAGGAGCTGTGGTCTTTGCTCTTAGGTTGTGGAGACATTATCTGTATGGCACCCAGTGTACGGTATTCACCGATCACAAAAGCCTACAGTATATTCTTGACCAAAAGGAATTGAACATGAGGCAACGAAGATGGATAGAGTTGTTAAGTGATTATGACTGTGATATAAAATATCACCCAGGAAAAGCCAATGTTGTTGCTGATGCGTTGAGTAGGAAAGATAGAGAGCCTATCAGGGTGCGTTCTCTAGTCTTGACCGTGCACAATAATTTGCCTGAGCAAATTAGAAATGCGCAAATAGAAGCTTGTAAGAAGGAGAATTTTGTTAATGAAGGGTTCCGAGGAGAAGGAGATCCTTTAGAGGTTAGAGCTGATGGAGTGAAATGCTTAAGAGGTCGTATGTGCATACCTAAGTTTGGAGGCTTAAGAGATTTGGTTATGCTAGAATCCAATAAATCTAAGTATTCCATTCATCCGGGATCTGATAAGATGTACCATGATTTGAAGAAGTTGTACTGGTGGCCGAATATGAAAGCTGACATAGCTATGTATGTTCTTCAATGCTTGACTTGTGCTAGAGTTAAAGCCGAACATCAAAAGCCATCAGGACTACTTCAACAGCCAAAGATTCCTGAATGGAAGTGGGAGCGAATTACGATGGACTTTATCACCAAGCTTCCTAGAACATCATTTGGAAACAATTCGATTTGGGTTATTGTCGATAGACTGACCAAATCAGCACACTTCATTCCGGTTAAGGAGCAGTTCTCACTGGAGAAGCTGACTCGAATATACCTTGATAATGTTGTATGCAAGCATGGAGTGCCTGTATCGATCATTTCAGATCGAGATCCTAGATTCGCATCGAATTTTTGGAAATCTCTCCAAAGATCTTTGGGAACGAATCTCGACATGAGCACTGCTTATCACCCCCAGACTGATGGGCAGAGTGAAAGGACGATACAAACACTGGAAGATATGTTGAGAGCTTGTGTGCTAGACTTTGGTAAGAATTGGGATAAACATTTGTCGTTAGCAGAGTTTTCGTATAACAATAGTTACCATTCTAGTATTAAGGCTGCACCGTTTGAAGCTTTGTATGGTAGGAAGTGTAGATCTCCTGTATGTTGGAGTGAAGTTGGGGATACCCAGCTCACAGGACCGGAATTGATCCGGGAGACTACGGAGATGATAGTTCAGATTAAGAAGAGGTTGTTGACTGCCCAAAGTAGACAGAAAAGTTACGCGGATGTGCGCCGGAAGCCAATGGAGTTTGAAGTGGGTGACCGAGTAATGTTGAAAGTATCGCCATGGAAAGGCGTTATAAGATTTGGAAAACGAGGAAAATTGAATCCCCGTTATATTGGACCCTTTAAGATTTTATCTAGAGTAGGTCCGGTGGCTTACAACCTAGAGTTACCCCCAGAACTTCATGGTGTTCACAACACATTCCATGTATCTAATCTAAAGAAATGTCTAGCAGTGAGTGATGAGAAAATTCCGTTAGGTAAGGTTCGAATAGATGGGAAGTTGCATTTTATCGAAGAGCCCGTAGAAGTTATGGACCGTGAGGTAAAGCAACTGAAACAAAGTCGGATACCTATTGTCAAAATCCGATGGAATTCAAAGCATGGACCGGAGTATACTTGGGAACGAGAGGATGAAATGTGGAAGAAATATCCGCACCTCTTCGATTTCAATAAGAAACGGACATCCAAATGAAATGGATCACGAGGACGTTGATCCCTTTTAGGAGGAAAAGCTGTAACAAATCTAACATTTTCAGGTAGTGAAATATTTTCTCGTATAATATTTTGAAACTTATTTTTGTGTTGGTTGACGAACTCACAATTTACGGATTTAAATTTGGGCTTACGTGCATAATTTGGCGTCTTTTACGACTAAACCGGAAACCTTAGGATCACGTATTTACGTTTTTGATGAGACAATTTTTATTGGATTCGTTTTGTGACGGTGATTCATAATTTATAAAAACGTTTTTCGTAAAACGACCCGAGGGCACGCAAATCGAGAAAACTAGAATCGAGAAATACCCGTAAACTAGTGAGATGGGACAAAACACTTTGTCCCACCCCACTAGCAATATGGGACGGCTACACTTGACACCACAACACTAATGTGGCATCAAGTTAGCTAACTTGTACAAGTGTAAGCTTGTGCTTACACATTAAGCCAACTCTTTTACCACTAAACAAAAACTAGCAACTTGTTTCATTCCTCTCATTTTCTACATGCAAACCACTCTAAAATCCTCTCAACTCTTCCTCTCTTGCCATCCCAAATAAGCTAACAAACATCCCATTTGATCTTTTCTAGCCATAAACCACATGTTTACTAGTCCTATTAAGGTGTTCTCTTGAAGCCTTGATCATTTGGTGGCCATATTAACAACTTTGGAGGTGATTTGCTTGTGTCCTAGGGCTGATTTTCCAACCTATGTTCTTGATATTTGATGGTCTTGGAGATACTTGTTGTGTTCATCAAGTTCTTGCCTTCCTAAAACAAGAAATCCACTTGGATTGGTAAAGAAGATCATCCTCTACATTTTTCTCTTATTATTTTGTAAAGAAAAAATGTATTTTCTTTCATTTTGTATATGTATATGATGTATATATGATGATAAAAATGTTGTGTGGGGATCAAGTGTTGATAAACATGCTTAAAAATGATGATAACTATAAGAAATGAAGCTAAAATCTTGACTATTTAGTTGGCTGTATAAACACAGTAGATAACTAAAAGATGAACTGATAAAATTGCATGGTTTGATCTATTTACAATAAGTAGATGATGTTATACACATGTGAGAGTTGGCCATGCAATGGAATCAAAATAATGAGTGAGATATGATCAAAACAAGTTAGGTGGTGTAATCTGAATAAGCAGTTTTGTAGGGACTGTTAAGGCAACTTAGACTCAAAATGGGCAGTAGCTATAACTAAGTTATATGTAGCACATATTATGAAGAATTTGTCATCCAAAAATGAGCTTCTAAGTCATTGTAGAACTCTAGATATGATAAAAATGGTGAATATGAAGTTAAAAATCAGATTTTGGAAATAATGTTTATTATTATTATATAAGCACTCACATTATAATTTATAAAATGTAAAAATATAAACCCACTAACTTATAGAACTTATTTATATAAATCTATAAAAGTTTAATTAAATGGGTAAATTATATAAATGGTGGTAAAAATAATATTTATAAGTAATAAAAACTATAAACTTGATTTTTACGACTTTTTCGGCTATCGCCGTAAAATTAACGTTTTTCGCCAAATAAAACTTAGACGACCAAACCCGTCTAATGTAAAGTTTATAAAAGTCATATACTGATGTATAGATAACTAAGACAAGTAAAAACCGATAAAATCCGAACTATAAGAATAACGGACATTTACGAGCTAATTAAACCTATTGGACTAATAATTGGACTTAATAAGATAAAAACTTGTAAAAAGAATTATATGGGCTTAACCCATTTGGGCCCAACATGAAAGATATATATACTGATCATATAGGTATAATATGGGTAAAAACAAGTTAAAGAACTTATAAAAGAATTAATGAACTTAAAATAGGTAAAATCGGTAAAACTAGTGAACTAGTAAGACGTTACCAAAAGGTAAACACTAAAATGAGTAAACGAGGATTTATAAACCCACTTGATCATCATCATATGTACAAAATCATCATATGTATATTGTTATTTTGATAAAAGTCATTGGACCGAGTCTAAGACCGATTATTATTTATATAGGTTTCCGTGACCGAAGCACGCCCATAGCCGATAATCCGCCTTTCATTAACAACGTGAGTTCATAGCCTCGCACTCTTTTAAATGTTTTATAAAATGATTTGTAAACCCGCGAGGGAGATAACATGCTAGATTTTTATAAAAATAGAACACAAGTAGTCCTGATTGTATGCTAAATGATATGGACCCGAATGATGCTATGACCCTATATTCGAGACTAAAAGGATTATTAGTAGTTAGGTTATGTCACTTAAAGTCCCATTAGCATGAATTGTGAACTACCGGGTTTTGGTAGACGCTTATGCATTTGATAGTACTATTTGGGGACGATCACCCCAGTTCGCGCCTTGACGGTTGAACCCCGTCGTACCACATTGATTGGTAAGCGAATTTATGTATGAGAAGATTCCATAGCGTGATTTTTGTGACGACACGCTAACTTAGATGGGCAAATTGTTTGTCGGGTTCGCGGCCCGCTGTTTTCACAGTAAGGTAACAATGTCATGCGGCTAATAATAATCCTATAATCTATTCAATCTATATAATCTAAATAAACGATATGATACGACGCTATTAACGATGAATATATTACCTATCATGGTAATATAGAGACTACGGTCTCATGGACGGTTTCAGATGTATGCTTGATTTATATATTGCCTGACTAGCAATATGTGGACTTACTTCCGATATTATACTTGTGTTCTGATTTTAAATGATTGTAAATGATTGTTTTATATAATGCTTTTCATTAAACTCTATGAATTCACTCGGCATTCGCTGATATGATTTTTGCATGTTTTCTCTCAGGTGCTTGAAGGTAATCCGGATGGAGATCGACTCTGATGGCCCACACTTAATATTAAAAATGTTCATTTGATCTGTGTTTTGTAAACTTAATGACCTGTATAATTTGGGACCTGTTGTACGCTTTTGAAACTTTTTATCGAATGAATGTTTGTTAAACCTTGTACAACCATTTTTATGTGTTGTCTATGATTGGAGTTATTGTGCTATCCCGTAACACTCTAAAAGACCCTTTCGCTGTACCGATACGAAAAATGAGAGTGTTACAGGTTTTTCTTCTTCTTTGGTTGTTGGCCAGTTGTTGCCTTGAACGTCATGGTGTGCTGCCCAGAGGTCAAAGACACAGACTTGCCAGACACATCAGAGGTATTCACCTTCTTAGAGGAAGGGAGCAAGGACTTCACAACAGAAGGTTGTTTATTGGCGATTTTCAGCATGTGAGAAGTAGCAGGTACATCATCAGGTCCAATCTCCTTGTAGATAGCTCTAGTAATATGATAAGGCTTTAGGGATGTGAGCACAGAGTTGTGGTAGCTGTCACCCAACAGGCTTTCGAAGATAAGAGAAAGAAAGCAAACGTAGCAGATATTTTTCTCCCTGTCCTGATTTGGTCCCTTAAGCTTTTCAACAAGGTTTGAGAAGAGTATGCTTCCAACATCAACATCTGTGCCCCAGATTAGCCCAAAAGCAATGGATTGGTGATTGAAAGACATTTGGTCTTGAGAACCCTGCATGCCACCCAGGGACTTGACTATGTGGGTGAAGAGGACACGCCACATAGGGAAAAAATACTTGATCTTCAGAGGGGACTTGGAAGAACTTCAGCAAGTGTGAGAGCAGGGTTTACATCATGAATGGGTTTAAGTGTGGCAAGGGCGTCCTTTACAGCCTTTTTATCTACCACCGTCAGGCATTCATCTCCATGTCTTAACCCAACCACATTTGCAAAAACTATGAGAGAGAGAAGGCGAAGGGGTGTTCATTGCATGAGAGGCTAAAAGTGATGGTGTCGTCAATGACTTCAACAGAGTACCAGAATTCCCTAAGGTATTCTTGGTATAAAATGGTTAGGGTCTTTGTGAGTGCTTCACTTGCATCACAATTCTTCATGAAGTTCACCAGATCTGTGTAGGAGTCATTAGGAGCCTAGAGCCATCCAATCGAGTTGTTAGAAGCAAGGATGCTCTCATTGAGTTCGAAATTGACGTTAGAAGCCTTAGGAACTGGGAACGCCATGGATTCAAGGTTGGAGAAAATGAAAATGGTGGAAGGGTTTAGAGAGAGAAAGCTTAGAGAGAGATGAGATTGTGTGAAATGAGAATAGTGGTAGTTGAGAAGAAACGTGAGACAATATTTATATTCAAATTTTGAAACAGTTATTCAAACGCATTTAATGCGTAGTGGGAAAAAGACTGCACAAGTGGGTCCCTTGACATTTCAAAACCATTTGTCTCCTCGTAATTCGGAAAAGAAATAATTAAATATAGGGAATGTTTTTTAGCATTTACTTGGAAAGTAACTACCTAGTTTCATGTGAAAAACATTTAATATTTAATCAGACATTTAATGAACACATTAATTATCAATCCATAGGCTTTGAGATATTAAGCATCCCTAGCTCCACAACTAGCCTGTTGAACGAAGCTTCAGCCAAAGGCTTTGTGAAAATGTCAGCTAGTTGCAGCTCAGTGGGAACGAAATGCAGCTCAATATCTACCTTAATTATGTGATCCTTGATAAAATTATACCTGATATCAATGTGTTTAGTTAGAGAGTGAAGAACAGGGTTGTTGGAGATGGCAATGGCGCTGGTGTTGTCACAGAAGATTGGCACTTTGTCATATAAGATCTTATAGTCAGCCAATTGACTCTTCATCCAGAGCACCTGAGCACAACAGTTGGTAGCAACAACATATTCTGCTTCAGCTAATGACATGGCCACAGAGTTTTGCTTCTTAGCATTCCATCCAACCAATTTTCCTCCTAGGATTTGACACCTACCTAAGGTGCTTTTTCTGTCAATACAGCATCCATCATAGTCTGAATCTGAATAGGCCTTGAGATCAAAGCCTGATTCCTTAGGATACCAAAGACCTAGGGAGGTTATTCCTTTGAGATACCTGAAAATTTTCTTAACAGCCACTAGATGGGATTCTTTGGGTTAGCTTGGTACCTTGTATAGAGATATGTAGAGAATTGGATATCAGGACGACTAGTTGTTAAATACATGAGTGACCCAATCATGCCTCTATATAAAGTCTCATTAACAGAGACCCCTGACTCATCAGGACCCAAGTTGTTGGGTGGAAGCATGGGGCATTTCACTGATGCACAATCAGCTAAGTCATATTTTTTAAGTAAATCTTTAACATACTTTTCTTGACAAATTGAAATTCCCTTAGGACATTGTTTAATTTGAAACCCAAAAAGTAAGTTAATTCACCCATCATACTCATCTCATATTTCTTGGTCATTAATTTAGAAAAACGTTTACTAAGATTAAGATTAGTTGACCCAAAGATGATATCATCCACATAAATCTGCACAATGATGAAATCACTCTTATCCTTGAAGGTAAAGAGTGTTTTATTAATGGAACCTCTAACAAATTTATTTTCAGCTAAAAAATTAGAAAGAGTTTCATACCATGCTCTTGGAGCTTGTTTCAGCACATACATGGCTTTGTGTAGTCTGTACACATTATTAGGAAACTCGCTGTTCTCAAATCCTTCAGGCTGTGCACCATATACTTCCTCAGCCAAATCTCCATTGAGGAAGGCACTTTTAACATCCATCTGATATACAGTGAAGTTCATATATGCAACATAAGCAAGGAAGATTTTGATGGATTCAAGTGTTGCCACAGGAGCAAACGTTTCATCATAATTAATCCCTTCAGTCTGTGTATACCCCTGTACCACCAGCTGGCCTTGTTTCTGATGATGTTTCCAATTTCATCCATCTTATTTCTATAAATCCATCTAGTGCCTATAATGTTCTTACCAGGTGGAGCTGGCACTAGAGTCCATACCTTGTTCATTTTGAACTGATTAGTTTCTTCCTGCATAGCAGCTACCCACCCATCTTCCACAAGAGCCTCAACTACTCTCTTAGGTTCAATTTGAGAGAGAAATTCAGCAAAGAGACATTCGTTGGCTGAGGCTGATTCTGAGTCATGAGATTACTGTCTAGTACTAACCCCTGCATTAGGTTCCCTAATAATGTTGACAAGAAGAATGTGTTGATCTCTTGAACATTTAGTTTGAGGAGCTAGGGAATCATGGACAGAGTCTTCTGTGGGGGTAACTGGCACTATTTGAGTTTCATCCTGCTGAATAGGAGGACTTTCTTCAAAGATGACCTTAGTATTTGTGTCAACTTCAGCTATATCAAGGGGAACAGATTCATTGTCAGCAGGAGAGTCTTCAGGGATTTGAAGAACTGGTGAGTCATCTTCAGTAGTTGAGGAAGAAGGACTACAAGAAGGTTGTGGTTCTTCTTCATTAAGTTTCTGAGAAGAAGGAACTTCAATGTTGTGTGTTGACAGGGGGTCAAAAGCAGGAACATAAGGAGTGAGAGTGTTTGCGTGATGATGATATGACAGGGAGGTCTTGGTTCTGAGAATTCATCACTTGGAAAGGACACGTTTTCATTAAAATCAATTTCATCACCCTCTGTTCCTGTTCTCTGTATGACATAATCGTCTTCATTGAATCTGACATGAAAGGTTTCTTCTACTTCTTGTCTTCTAGTATTGAATACTCTGAAGGCCTTTGCAATGGGAGAGTATCCTAAGAAGAAACCATCATCAGCTTTTTCATCAAATTTTCAAAGTTTATCCCTGTAGTTATAAATGAGCACAGGGCATCCAAAGATATGGAAATAGCTGACATCTGGAGCTCTATTTCTGGAAACTTCATAGGAAGTTTTGCCATGTCTCTTGACAATGGTTGACCTATTTTGGGTGTAGCAAGCAGTGTGAACAGCTTATCCCCAAAATTGCTTTGGTAAGGCTGCACCATTTATCATACTTCTGGATGCCTCAGTCAGAGTCCTGTTTCTTCTTTTAGCCACACCATTTTGTTCAGGGGCGCCAACTGAAGAGAAGTTTTGTGATATTCCTTTTTCATCACAAAAAGATTCAAGTTGTTGATTCTTGAATTCAGTACCATTATCACTTCTTAGATATTTGACTCTAACATCATTCATATATTCAACCTGTCTGATGAAGGACATGATGGTCTCAGCAGCATCACTTTTCCTTCTAAGGAAGAAAACCCATGTATACCTTGAAAAACTCATCAACTATGACCAAGGTGTATTTGTTGTGATTAATGGTCTGAGGTTTGAAAGGCCCAAACAAATCCATGTGAAGGAGATGTAAGCACTGTTAATAGAGAATGATTGTCTGGTCTTAAAAGAAGACCTGTGATGCTTTCCCTTGACACAAGCTGAACAAGTCTTATCTTTAGAAAAAGTCACCGAAGGTAGACCGGCAACCAGGTTTTGTGTGGCTATCTTGTTGATGTTCTTCAAGTTGAGATAAGACAGTCTTTTGTGCCACAGCCAATTGACACTTTCAGAGGCTTTGGCTAGAAAACATTTTGATCTATCTTCAGAGCAAGTAGCCATGTTGACGACATACACATATCTCCTTCTTGGTGCAATTAGCACCACATCATTGTTCTTGTTGAATATGGTTCCCCGAGTCTTAGTAAACAACACCTTGTAGTCAGCATCACACAATTGGCTGATGCTAATAAGATTGTGTTTAAGACCATTCACATATGCAACCCTTGTAAAAGTTATCCCATTACAGTTCACTGAGTCGTATCCCTTTGTATCGCCTGAAGAAGTATCCCCAAACACCACGTTAGGACCTGGCTCCTTTGAGTATCTTTGCAGGTATTGTCGAATCCCTGTCATGTGTCTAGAACAACCACTGTCTAGATACCATACCGATTCCTTAAGATGTTTCTACACAGATACACAGAAACAAGTTAGTTCCTATGGTGAATGTAACAATCCGTCAATTTATGGTTGATATTTTATTCTCAAGTATTATTTAAAAACATTATTTTAATGTTATATTATGAACTCACTTATTTTCGGAAGAAATTTGGATTTACGTCTTGAAGTAGCATAGACTACGTCTAAACCGGAGGACTCTACGTTACGTGCTTACGTTTACATACACCGTTTTTGGTAACAGTCTGACATTTCAGGAAATAAAGTTATCCGTGAATATTATTTTGGAGTTTAAATTTGTGTTGGTTCATAAACTCACAAATTTACGAGAAGAGATTAGGACTTACGAGCATAATTTAACTTCCTTTACGACTAAACCGGAAACCTTAGGATTACGTATTTATGTTTTTGAACTCCGTTTTTTATGAGACAATTTTTATTAGATTCGTTTTGTGCGGTTGATTCCTAATTTATAAAAACGTTTTTCGTAAAACAACCCGAGGGCACGCAAATCAAGGAAACTAGAATCAAGGAGTACCCGTAAATTAGTGGAGATGAGACAAGTTTACACTTGCCTCATCCCCACATGTGGCGGCCAAAAACAAGCTACAACACACCCTTTTTTTGTCAAAATTTCAAGTGTGCATAAGACACTTGTCCTTCCCTTTCTTCCTAAACCATCTAACCAAAACTAAAACCACTAATCACTTTTCTCACAACATGCAAAGTAAATAAAAGTTTACACACAAACTCTCTCTCTTTATCCTCTTGGCCGTCCACCATAGCACCACCACACCACCACCATAAAAAAATCTAGCCATAAACCAAGGCTATAATCAACATATGTTGACGCCTAGTTGAAAAAGATGAAGATTGGAGGTGGTTATAACATGTAAAAAGGAGTTTCCATGTAACTTAGGGGCTGATTTTCAAGAAGATATTCATGCACATGAAGATCTCAAGGAGTTCATTTGCCAAGTTAAAGATGTGATAACAAGAACGAAGTCTTCTTCATCAAAAACCTCATCTTTTCATCATTATTGGTGGTATAGAGATTGTTTCTTCCTATCCTCTTGTTATTTTGAATATGTAATCTTGTATTTTCTTCATTTATGTATATGTATATGATGATTAATGATGATTAAAAATATTATGTGGGGATTTTGTGTTGA
>CM046879.1:170347327-170374827 GCA_025667525.1 Glebionis coronaria
GGATGCCTCTAATTAATATACTGATTTGGGTAGGAGGGATCAGCTCCTTGTGAAGGGTGCAAGGCACACACCACATTCACCATGATAAACTGAATAAAACATGTAACTAGGATGCACCCATACGCCCCGACTGATATAATAATATGGCCAAACTGAAAAGGGACGCCACGAGCAATCACTCCGCCGTGGGGAAGTCATAACATCGGTGCCTCCAATGCTATGGTTATGGTACCTCCATAACTAGGTGAAACTGGTCATGCTTGTATATGGCTATAGTTTATGCTAAATTAACATAAGCAGTTCAAAACAATAAAACAAAAGCTGGGGAAAACAGTTGGCTGCATACGGGAAATCCTAATAAGGAAGGAATGTCCATACTGAAAGGACGGGAATCCGTACCTCAAGTCCAGTGAAATGAACGGAAGAAAGACTCCTACTTCTGGATCACTAATGCTACATGAATACACACGTGTATAAGTATCGATTCACTGATTACGTACTGGGTTCTGTGTCTTGTTATAGCTAATTTGGTATGTTTTAGGTCATGGTTCACTGTTTAAAGCCTTAAACTGTGTTTATCTTGTATTCTGATTACTCTGATTAAGTATTACTGGTGATTCCTGTATTATTATACTTACTGTGTAATAATAAGTAACTTTCCAAAAATAGCAGGTTTCCAAAAATAGAAAGTTTCCAAAAATAGAAAGTTTCCAAAAATAGCAAGTTTCCAAAAATAGAAAGATTCCAAAAATAGAAAGTTACCAAAAATAGAAAGTTTCCAAAAATAGAAAGTTTCCAAAAATAGAATTTACTGCCTAAAATAGATTAGTTTCTAAAAATAGAAAGTTTCCAAAAATAGATCAGCTGCCTTAATTAAATAAGTTTCCATATATAGAAAGTTTCCATGATTAGATTAGCTGCCTGAAATAGATTGATTTCCATATATAGAAGGTTTCCATAATTAGATTAGTTGCCTTATTTAATTAAGTTTCTATAAATAGAAGTTTCCATAATTAGAATTAAGCTGATTACATAAGCTAACATATAAGTCTAAGTGTTATAAGCTTATACTTAAGTCATACGATATAGTGTATAGTTTAATTATTATTTCATGTATTTTAATTAAACTATAGGTTAAGCATTTTAATTAATGTGTAACATGTATTAATTAAAATGAAATGAAAATACTTAGGTTAAAATGTGTATTATTATTAATAATAATATAACCTAAGTCATGTCTAAATTAATTAATTATAGGCATGTTTTAATAATTAATTAATTATAACTTATAACATAAAATACTTAGGTTAATTTAATGTCATGATAAACTAATAATTAAAATAACCTAAGTCATGATTTAATTAATATTTCATGTTATTAATTAATTATATCCTAAGTTCATGATTCATAAAAATTACATGTAACATAGATCATGATTTTAACCAACGAACCATGAATCGGGTATGAATTCGACACCGTACCCCGGGCCAAACCCGGGGCACACGTGTCCCCTTGCTGCCGTGGGTCCCACATGAGCCAACCAAGACCAATTGTGGTCTTGGTGGTGGCGGCAATAGCAAACCAAACCCCCCTCGGGTTTGTTTTGCTAGGCGGCTAGAAACAAACACCCCTTTAAATCATTCCTTGATTTTATTTAATACCAAAACATGTTAGATCAATGATTAATTATCTTGTTTTCATAAGAAAAATAATACCATGTTCATGAAAATAATCAAAGATTACAAGAATTAAAAAGAATTAAAAAGAAGGGTTAGAAAGGTATACCACTACGTATCTTGAAAGAAGATGAACAAACACGGTTTCTAACTCTTGAATTTATGATCAAAATCAACAAACAACCACCTATGGTGGTGTTATAGGTGGCGGCACAAATGAAAGAAAAGGGGAGGAGGAAGAACAAAATTAGGTTTTTGGTTAATTCTTTTGAAAAGTGAAAAATGACTAGCTAAATTTCCCTTACCCCCCTTGTTTAGTAAAAATGATGGGCTAGGCCCATTTCTCTTGCTTAATTCGTGGATATGGGGCCCACAAGGGGTAGCCCAAATGTTTTCTCATGTCCCGATGTTTCGTGTTCGTTCGTGGTTAAACGTGTTCGTGTCTGAAGCGTTTCTGTTTATTTTATCATGTAGTTTACCGTAATCTTAACGCTCGTAAATATATTATAAGTATTTACGTAATTATTTTAGTTAGTATTTTAAATGGTGATCATGATTCAATTATGTTCACGTGAAATATTATTAACTGTTTATCATGAGTTCGTACGTAATCGATACTGGTCATGTCATACACGTATGCACTTGCTTGATTATTAGCACATGAATGTGATCAATACTACATGAGGTAAGTTTTAATCTAGAACGTACGATCTTAAGGGCACTATTCATGGTAAAAGCATGCGGGTTTTACAATTCTTCCCCCCTAAAAAGAATAATTCGTCCCCGAATTATAGATAAAGTAACTGGAAGCGAAACATACCCGAATCAAACTGGAAAGGTATGCAAAATAACGGAAATGAAGGTGACATGGTAGAAGGGAACGTGGAACGTGACATGTCTTGAAAGGACATGGAACGTGACGTGACTGAAAAGACATATCTAATCGATAAGAGAAAAATGGATAAGAAGTCCGGATGAACTTGTCCGTTTCCAAGTGGCCTCCCTCTTGGAACGGTTCCTTCAGAAAATCTTGACACTAATGATAAATCTTGGTCCTCATGACCTTGACTTGGAATACGAAGAAATTCTTGGTTATCAACGGAAGGTAGATCCCCTAAATTCGATCGAGGAAATAAGAGTTAACGTGCAAGGGTACTGAAACGTTACGATGCAAGACCATCTGACTTAACTGATAATTAGAAACGATGCGCGAGACATAAAGAAACGTAGTACGTGAAAAATTTTGAACGTGATACGTGAAAACATTTTGAACGTGCTACGTGGAGATATGGCGAGTGTAGGATGAGTAAACATATCGTGATCCATGATACGTGTAACATATCTTGATCATGATATGAGGAACATGGAATGAACATGACATGTGAGACATATCGTGATCATAGAATATAATGGCGGTAACGCCAAACGCTACAAGGTGAGACGTGGAATATGACGTGAAACGTCTTATCTGATGATGGAGAGTTATACTAAACTTGGGTCTGGTCTCATAAGTTCTTGCAAACTTCCCAGAATGAGGAAAGAATTGAACGTAAAATCGTAAGCCAAAATACAATCATGAACGTGAATAGTGTCATGAACGTGAGCGCGAAAGCAAGTCGTGGAATTAGAATGAAGACGTGAAGTAAGTTAGGAGTATAATTACTAATCTTTGTCTGACCCGATAGCTGAGGGATTGCCAAGTGATCGGATGAGCCTTGGCAGGAACATGTTCGTTCAATCTGTTGGTTCTGAAATCCGTACGGATGTAAGGATTCTGCAGACTTGATTAAACTGTTGGCAATAACCCAGATAGCATCCTGCCTCTTCTGAGTTTGCTGAAATCTGGTACTAAAATCCATGGAGATCTTGTCCCTTTTCGATTCACAATTTCATATGATGAAAACATCCCAGTTTGTTGGTGTCCTATCTTAACCTGTTGGTATGTCAGGTACCTAGATATGAACGTAACTGTATCTTGCTTCGTAGAACTTGATACCTAGGAGTTTGCAAAACTCTGAGTCTCTGAATCTAGACTTCTCCTAGCGTATAATTTTCTAGAACACCTAATGTAGTGTAGGGTTCTCTCTTTTACGTCATAAGCAGAGTCATGGTAAGATTAACCGTAGGAACCCATGTGATTCAGCGTGTCACTGTAATCAAACAGAATTGATATTGGAAAAATATTCAAAGGTAGAATTTCCCTTGTCATAGAATTTGCAACATAGTGCAGATATGGTCTTCCTGTTCTTCTCTAGGCTTAGAGGAAATCAGGTTATCCTCAATGAAAACGCTGATGAATTTGTTTAGGAGTTCATGGAAGCTCAATTTATTAACTCCATAATGCTGTTGGAGCATTGATGAGACAGAATCAAAATCATAAATCTAGCATGACCGAGTCGTGCACAAGTAGCAGTCATGGACACGTCCTGCTTTTTCACTCGTCACTGTTGGCAGCATGATCGTGAGTTCGATCTTGGAAAAGTGATTAACACTATAAGGTCGATTGGACATGTTGTCAATACGTGGAGGAGAATAACGGTCATGAATGGTGATTTATTTAAGTCAACCGTAGTCGACACATAATCTCATGGTACCATCCTTCTCCTAGAAGGTTCTTTTGGAGTGTAAGGAACAATTTTTGGAATAATCCGTTGGTTATGCGTAAAAGGACCTTAGTAGTCGTGGGTTACTGACAACTAGAAAATTTTAGCAATATGGTTAAAAGGCACGTGCTTGAAAAGCATAGATAATTTGTAAAGATTTTCGGATGGAAAATCAAGCTGAATGTATTCTGGAGCCTGAACGTTACTGTACATAATTATGAATCATAACATGGCGTGGTGTTCATAGTACATAATTAGGATATAAATTCATCTCGTGTCTGTCCGAGGAAAATGCGTTAGCAGCTTGGATCTCATCATTTAGCTGACGGAAAATCTTCGTATACGTGGAAACACGAAAGGCGTCCTTCATGGTTATGAATATATGAACTATGGTCAAAGGAATGAAAGTGACATCGGCAACGTGACAGTTCTCACTGATGCGTTGATAATGGTGTTGAAATTCTTGTGGCCTGATTAATACATGGCACAACAACATAGATATACCCTTGGAGGGTACCCTGAATTTCTTAGAAATGTTCCATAATTAGACGTGAGTCATGTGTCTTGACTCGTGTCTTGAGAAATGTAAGCGTGACATATGTCTTGACTGGTATCTTGACATGTGTCCTCAGAAAGTATACGTGAGACATGTGTCTTGACTGATGTCTTGACATGTGTCTCGAGATGTGAAACATTTAGAACTACAAATATTAGGTTAAAATGCCAGAATTGGCGGATCGGTTGGACTACTGATCATTTGTATGTCTGATCACGTCCGCGGCCAGAGCCTCGGTTGCGATTTCTAGGATATTTTCTGTCATGGTAGTGGTTACTATCGTCTTGTCTGTAGGTTCCATGACGGTCATCCTCATGACCGTGACTCATGTAACTATTTAGCTGAGTGGCTGGCTGGTACTGGTTTGCACTCACATGGCTGAAATGACAGCCGAACGACGTGTGACATGTAACTATGAATTTAGGACAATGATTGATGGGAATTGTCTGATGGTGAAGCATCTTCTCGTCCAATTGCTTTGCTCCGACGCCTTTGTCTTCGTCTTTTAGAATCTCCAGGTTGTGAACAGCATCAGCATCAGCATCTCGTAGCGTCTCCCAACATCAGCAGCATCAACCTTCAGTGACATCTCCAAGCTATGAGCGGCATCGACAATCTTGTAGAATATCAGTAAGTGAACATACGCCTGAGATGATTTAGAATCGACTAGCGAATACTCGTGAAGTATTGCAAGTGGAATACACATGGATTAAGGTACATGTAATACACATGAAATACGGTATGTGGAGTACACATGGAATACACATGAAATGATCGGTATGGGCTCGATCATTTGTCCTGATTTAAGGAAAGTAAACCGGTTAAACGGTTAGGAGAACCATCATGATAACCTGGCAGTATTAGCATAGACATCATTCTGGTTGCATAGAGAAACGGTAAAGTGTGGTTACACAAAAATTCAACGATGATTTGCCTGACAGCATGATCAATGAAACCAACCATGACTATCATGAAAGCATGATTTAAGAAATCTAACAATGTCTTGCAGGACAACGTAAATAACAAAAGAGGCGTGAAACATAATCAACATGAAGACGGAATTATCATGAGGAAACATGAAACCATCTATTACGAAGAAGTGTATAACATAATCAGCATGAAACTGAAGTTAACCATGACAGTATGAAGGCATACTTGACATAAAGACATAATAACTTATGATGGGACATGAAAATTTTTTTATGCCAATTTAAATCATGAGAAAAATTTTATGCAAGAAAACAGTGCATGAATGCGTAATGTAGTTTATAAAACCTTTATATGTGCGAGGGAACGCCTATGGGTCGGTTCCAAAACAAAAGACATGGCGAGGGGACGCCTATGGGTCGGTCCCAAAGTTAAAAGTTTCGATAAAAGCACATGCGACTAAATAGGGCCAGTCCTGTACCAACCATTACTTAATCAAAATTCCTGCAACAGATGACATATGATATAAATGCATGAATGCATGGAACATAATAATTAAAAGTCATTGTCAAAACTTAACAGAAAAAAAAAAATTTATGTGAAAATTATGAACTACTGGGGTTCAGTTCACATAATCACCGTTCACTAGGAACATCATGCATAGACACTGACACATAACTAAATATAGATGACGGTTGTTCATTCCATATTGGTAAAACGATACTGGTGAAAACATCATGGTTAAAACAACAAGGTGCTGAAAACGTCATGGCTAAAACAAAAAGGTGCTGAAAACATAATGGTTAAAACAACAACGCGCTGAAACCTCAATACGTGGAATAACAATCGTTGGCTTAGGAAGCTCCTGGTGACTACCCACTAGTCACAGGTCGAGTTTTAGAGCCTACAGGTCGAAGCCTTGGCTCTGATACCATAATTGTAACACCCCATTTTGATAAATGGAATGTCACGCGTGATTATGGCGTGTCATCAAAGCATGCAAGGTGATATGTAGTAAAACATACATGACCATAGGGAAAACCGGAATCAAACATCGGTTCCCAAACATAAGCCCAAAACATAAATAAAGGAAATGAACTGAATAAAGACTAAACAAGCATAACTATATGAAGGCAAAAAGGAAAAGAAGTCTCTGACAGCTTCCATCCTATGTGCGTCCTCCAGATGCTCGAGTCTTGGGTACCTGCCGTTTTGGGACATGGAAAGGAAAGTAACGGCTGAGCAAGACGCTCAGTGCACGGATGTACAATAAAGCATGAAATAGGATAAGCATGTAACATATAACAGCGGAAGACTAAGTACTGAGTAAACTGGTTAAGTAACATGAAAACTGGTTTTATAGTTTGAAAAGCCTTATGTTTAACCTGTGAAAACTGTTTTAACATATAAATACCATAGCCCATATAGGTCATGAAAAGGTCACGTGCATGAATACTTGGAGGGGTGACCTCATCATGCTGATTAGAGGGGATGCCTCTAATTAATATACTGATTTGGGTAGGAGGGATCAGCTCCTTGTGAAGGGTGCAAGGCACACACCACATTCACCATGATAAACTGAATAAAACATGTAACTAGGATGCACCCATACGCCCCGACTGATATAATAATATGTCCAAACTGAAAAGGGACGCCACGAGCAATCACTCCGCCGTGGGGAAGTCATAACATCGGTGCCTCCAATGCTATGGTTATGGTACCTCCATAACTAGGTGAAACTGGTCATGCTTGTATATGGCTATAGTTTATGCTAAATTAACATAAGCAGTTCAAAACAATAAAACAAAAGCTGGGGAAAACAGTTGGCTGCATACGGGAAATCCTAATAAGGAAGGAATGTCCATACTGAAAGGACGGGAATCCGTACCTCAAGTCCAGTGAAATGAACGGAAGAAAGACTCCTACTTCTGGATCACTAATGCTACATGAATACACACGTGTATAAGTATCGATTCACTGATTACGTACTGGGTTCTGTGTCTTGTTATAGCTGATTTGGTATGTTTTAGGTCATGGTTCACTGTTTAAAGCCTTAAACTGTGTTTATCTTGTATTCTGATTACTCTGATTAAGTATTACTGGTGATTCCTGTATTATTATACTTACTGTGTAATAATAAGTAACTTTCCAAAAATAGCAGGTTTCCAAAAATAGAAAGTTTCCAAAAATAGAAAGTTTCCAAAAATAGCAAGTTTCCAAAAATAGAAAGTTTCCAAAAATAGAAAGTTACCAAAAATAGAAAGTTTCCAAAAATAGAAAGTTTCCAAAAATAGAATTTACTGCCTAAAATAGATTAGTTTCTAAAAATAGAAAGTTTCCAAAAATAGATCAGCTGCCTTAATTAAATAAGTTTCCATATATAGAAAGTTTCCATGATTAGATTAGCTGCCTGAAATAGATTGATTTCCATATATAGAAGGTTTCCATAATTAGATTAGTTGCCTTATTTAATTAAGTTTCTATAAATAGAAGTTTCCATAATTAGAATTAAGCTGATTACATAAGCTAACATATAAGTCTAAGTGTTATAAGCTTATACTTAAGTCATACGATATAGTGTATAGTTTAATTATTATTTCATGTATTTTAATTAAACTATAGGTTAAGCATTTTAATTAAAGTGTAACATGTATTAATTAAAATGAAATGAAAATACTTAGGTTAAAATGTGTATTATTATTAATAATAATATAACCTAAGTCATGTCTAAATTAATTAATTATAGGCATGTTTTAATAATTAATTAATTATAACTTATAACATAAAATACTTAGGTTAATTTAATGTCATGATAAACTAATAATTAAAATAACCTAAGTCATGATTTAATTAATATTTCATGTTATTAATTAATTATATCCTAAGTTCATGATTCATAAAAATTACATGTAACATAGATCATGATTTTAACCAACGAACCATGAATCGGGTATGAATTCGACACCGTACCCCGGGCCAAACCCGGGGCACACGTGTCCCCTTGCTGCCGTGGGTCCCACATGAGCCAACCAAGACCAATTGTGGTCTTGGTGGTGGCGGCAATAGCAAACCAAACCCCCCTCGGGTTTGTTTTGCTAGGCGGCTAGAAACAAACACCCCTTTAAATCATTCCTTGATTTTATTTAATACCAAAACATGTTAGATCAATGATTAATTATCTTGTTTTCATAAGAAAAATAATACCATGTTCATGAAAATAATCAAAGATTACAAGAATTAAAAAGAATTAAAAAGAAGGGTTAGAAAGGTATACCACTACGTATCTTGAAAGAAGATGAACAAACACGGTTTCTAACTCTTGAATTTATGATCAAAATCAACAAACAACCACCTATGGTGGTGTTATAGGTGGCGGCACAAATGAAAGAAAAGGGGAGGAGGAAGAACAAAATTAGGTTTTTGGTTAATTCTTTTGAAAAGTGAAAAATGACTAGCTAATTTTCCCTTACCCCCCTTGTTTAGTAAAAATGATGGGCTAGGCCCATTTCTCTTGCTTAATTCGTGGATATGGGGCCCACAAGGGGTAGCCCAAATGTTTTCTCGTGTCCCGATGTTTCGTGTTCGTTCGTGGTTAAACGTGTTCGTGTCTGAAGCGTTTCTGTTTATTTTATCATGTAGTTTACCGTAATCTTAACGCTCGTAAATATATTATAAGTATTTACGTAATTATTTTAGTTAGTATTTTAAATGGTGATCATGATTCAATTATGTTCACGTGAAATATTATTAACTGTTTATCATGAGTTCGTACGTAATCGATACTGGTCATGTCATACACGTATGCACTTGCTTGATTATTAGCACATGAATGTGATCAATACTACATGAGGTAAGTTTTAATCTAGAACGTACGATCTTAAGGGCACTATTCATGGTAAAAGCATGCGGGTTTTACATAACCTAACTACTAATAATCCTTTTAGTCGCGTTTATAGGGTCATAGCATCATTCGGGTCCATATCATTAAGCATACCATCGGGACTACTTGTGTTCTATTTTTATCAAAATCTAGCATGTTATCTCCCTCGCGGGTTTACAAATCATTTTATAAAACATTTAAAAGAGTGCGAGGATATGAACTCACGTTGATAATGAAAGGCGGATTATCGGCTACGGGCGTGCTTCGGTCACGGAAACCTATATAAATAATAATCGGTCTTAGACTTTGTCCAATGACTTTTATCAAAATAACAATATACATATGATGATTTTGTACATATGATGATGATCAAGTGGGTTTATACATCCTTGTTTACTCATTTTAGTGTTTACGTTTTGGTAACTTTTTACAATTTTGCTAGTTTTACCTATATATCTATTTTAAGTCCAATAAGCTTAGTATAAGTTCATTAACTTGTTTTAATCCATTTTATACTTATATTATCAGTATCTATACTTTCCATGTTGGGCCCAAATGGGTTAAGCCCAATAAGTTCTTTTTATAAGTGTTTAACTTATTTAGTCCAATTATTAGTCCAATGTGCTTAGTTAGCTCGTTAATGTCCGTATGTCCTATAGTTCGGGTTTTATCGGTTTTTACTTGTATTAGTTACTTATATATCAGTATATGACTTTTAAAAACTTTACATTAGACGGGTTTGATCGTCTAAGTTTTAATTGGCGAAAAACGTTAATTTTACGGTAATAGCCGAAAAAGTCGTAAAAATCAAGTTTATAGTTTTTATTACTTATAAGTATTATTCCACTACCATTTTTATAATTTATTCATTTATTTAACCTTTTACATATTTATATAAATAAGTTTGATAAGTTAGTGGGTTTTTATTTTACATTTTATACAATAAAATTTGAGTGCTTATATAATAATAATAAACATTAATTCTCAAAATCTGATTTTTATTTTCATGTTCACCATTTTTATCATATCTAGAGTTCTATAATGAATTAGAATCTCATTTTTGGGTGACATGTTCTTCATATTATGTGCTACATTTAACTTAGTTATAGATACTGCTCATTTTAAGTTTTTCTTGCCTTAACAGTCCCTACAAAACAGCTTATTCAGATTAGCACTCTCATCTTGTTTTGATCATATCTCACTCATTATAATGATTCCATTGCATGACCAACTCTCACATGTGTATAACATCTTGTAATTACTGTAAATGTATCATACCATGCAAGTTTATCAGTTCAAGTTTTAGTTATATACTGTTTTTATACAGCCAACTAAATAAGCATGATTTTAGCCTCATTTCTTATAGTTATTAACCTTTTTAAACATATCTATCAACACTTGATCCCCATACAACATTTTTATCATTATATATACATCATATACATATACAATAATAAAGAAAATACATTTGTTCTTTACAAAAATAACAAGAGAAAATAGAGAGGATGATCTTCTTTACCAACCAAGTGTATTTCTTGTTTTTGGAAGACAAGAACTTGATGAACACCACAAGTAACTCCAAGATCATCAAACACCAAGAACAATAGTTGGGAAATCAGCCCTAGGACACAAGCAAATCACCTAAAATGTTGTTAATATGTCCACCAAATGATCAAGGCTTCAAGATAACTCCATGATAGAGCTTGATAACATGTATTTCATGGCTAGAAAAGATCAAAAGGGGTGTTTGTTGCTTCAAAGTGGACGACAAGGGTGAGAGTTTTTGAGAGGATTTGAGGTTGTTTGCATGTAAGTAAATGGTATGTGTGAAAAGTGGTTAATGGTTTTGTGTTAGTGGGAAAGATGTAAGCTTAAAGAGTAAGCTTAGTTACACTTGTGTCACAGCCCACCATGGCGGAATATGGGGCGCGACGTATGGATATCATCACAACATGGCGTGTCTATAGAGATAACTATATGAAATAAGAAATGTCATAAAAAGGTGACACAAAAGTCATGACAATATCTCATCAAATGCAGGTGTCTAGGTAAGTAGGTAACAGTCCTACCTCTTACCCAAGACAAACAAGTAACATAATCAAAACAAACATACGTGTGCCACAGTATCACTTATTAAAATGAACAGACAAACAAAACTAGGAAGGAAACGGGGATATCCTTCTATATGCATTCCTACGCTCTCCAAGTCCTAGCCACTTAAGTTCTCATTCCTACCCATAGCATTACCTGAAAGAGACACTAAAACACGTCAACATAAAGTTGGTGAGAGTCATAGGTTTAGAATCCAACACAAGACAAGTCATAAGCTGTGAATACCATAAACCAATAAACATATGGACAATGCGCTACAATCATGTACTAACAACTAGCATTCAAGTTAAATCAATCATTACAATTCCAAGGCATCACGCCTTACCAATAATCACAATTTCCAAGGCATCACGCCTTACCAACTATCACAATTTCCAAGGCATCACGCCTTACCAACAATCACAATTTCCAAGGCATCACGCCTTATCATTAACCATAGGTCCCATAGGCGCCCATACACCTATGTACCTTTCCAATCCAGATCACACACAAACAAGAATCACATAGCAGTTAATCACATAAATGTACACACAAGTCCATCTCAAACCTTAAACATTCACAGCATTAATTTAGAAAATAATTCAACACAGTGTCTCTTTCATCCTATCTGGAAGTCAAAAACAATAGAAAACGTGGGACTATGAAACTCACCTGATTGCTTCTTCACAAGTCCTCGCACTAGCAACAAGCTAACAAACCAAAAACACGCAATCAATACATGAACCAATCACTAAGATAGCTCATAAACCTATGATGGACATCTAGCCTATTCCCACATATTTACCTCATTTATAAGCTCTAATCACCCCATTACCCTTCCTTAACAAGTCCTTAACTTGATTAAGTTTAATAACCAACCCGTTCATATTTTACCCAAAACAGTCCCAGTTTTTAGGTCTCAAAACTTTAAGTCAAACGTCCACTTAAACATACCCATGGTTTCTGTAAAAAGAATATTCATACCCTTACATATGTTGGCTAACACCTCCCACTTGCCCTAACCTTAAAGCTACTGTTAAGGCCCCGATATACATATATCTACTTTTGTCATTCCAGATTTCCTGATTTTAAACGTACTAAAAGTTTGTTACCATTAAGGGGTCTTACCCTAAATCACAACCTTAGCCCAAGTGCAGATACTTACTAAAATATATAAACCATCTCTCACGTTCGTGAGAAGATCCCAATGCAACCCTAAGTACCCCAAACAACCCAAAACTTAAAAAGAAAACAGGCTGAATTCAAAACTGTTTTGACCTCCGACTGTTGTAACCTGTTTTTAACCCACTTCCTGACCTCCAATTTAGTTCTCGTTTCTTGCATTGGAAAGCCACTTCAAATATCTTTCCAGGGGTACTTGGATCGTTTAATAAGAGTTTATAGAACTCCCAATATGATCAAAACAATTGACTCAAAATCTGCCCAGTTTTTTAAAAACGGGTTTAAACAAATTGAACTAATTAATTACCAATAACCCCATCTAATACAAGCCCTAGATTATATGATCATCATATTATGATTATAACATTATTAATTTACTGATTTTATATAAACCCTAACCCTAATCCATCATAAGAATGATTAAGAAATCATTAAAACAATTAAATTAAAAAGGGATTAAAGACTTTACCTTCGATTTATAAAAACAACCAAAAAATATGAAGAACCCTAACTTTTGTGAAACCCACGAATTTAATTTGTTTCCAGGAGATAGATAATGAATTTTGGTTGTGTACAAAACAATATATAGGGTATGGGTGAATCCTAGTCCAACCCAAAGCCCACTTTCCTTTTTTCCTCCTTCCCCTTTTCTTTTTGATCGTCCAACCGACCTACACCCCCTCATATTTCGTTTTTTTTCTTTTTTATTAATAATATATGTATTAATAATATTACCTTAATTTAACTTAATTTATTTCAGCTCCTAAAGCCTCCAAAACCTCAAAGCCGTAAAACTAGTCAAATTTACGCATTTTACCGAAAAAGACGTAAAATATACACGTTTAAAAAAAATCTCAAATTTTGAAATAAACTTTATAACTAAGTCCTAAATGACTTAAAACCATCCCGAAAAATATTCATATGAGTAATTACCTTATCCGAGACCTCTAAATGCTAAATCGTAAATCCTAAAAAAAACTATTACTATAATACTTATACGTATACGTAACCACCAAAATATCACCATTTCATTTCATAGTCACTAATTGTGATATCATGAACATGAATTAACCGTTCCTCGATTTACTTATGAATACTCTATACTCATAAACGATAATCACACCAACCTCGTTTACACAAAATAAACACGTAAGCACAAAAATCAAGTAGTCACACATAAAATAACCTAAAAGTAAGACCAAGTGACGAACCTCAAAACCACGGTTGTCACATCACTCCCTCCTAATAGAAATCTCGTCCCGAGATTTACTCCTTAGGATCAACACACAGACAACAAATCACACGAGGATACTTGTTCTAAATGAACTCCTCTCATTTCCACGTGAACTTCAGTTCAAGTTTCAAGATACCACATGTACAAACCAAAAATAATTAAACCCATTGCCAAACTCTTGACCTCACAGTCAATAAATCTCGCAAATGACTCTTGGATAAAACAAAGACTCTTATTAGCACAAAACCCGAATAATCGGACATGCAAATATGCATCCTCAAACAACATTTACCAATCGCAATACATGAAATGTATCATGTATACAACTCATTTCCCCCCAGGTAATTCTATGCTCATAAGCTAATGGTCCGATCTTTCCAAAGATCTTATATGGACCTACAAAACTCTACATCAACTCTTCTATTTTACCAAAACATACCACCCGTTACTATGGGTGAAACTTCATACATAACTTTGTCACTAACTCTAGTGGTTTCCTCCTTTATTCCCTACATCCTCATTAATAGGGAACATGCCCCTCTCACCGGTGACTCTCTCCTTGTAGGAGACTTCTTGCTGATGTAACGCGTTCTCCAACTATCTCCAAAACTCACGCCAATGCTCTAAGCGTCTTTCTCAATTACCCCTATAATATACTCATACCAACCATTTGTCTATCAACGGTATACCAGGCTTGCTTTCCATCGTTTCTTCCCTTGCCATAATCCTTCATAAGGCATTTCATACATATTAGGCTAACTTTTACACAAAAATTCCTATCCCATCGCATCTGTACGCAATCCTTACAAATTCTCAACTATGTGACTTCTCATCCCTCTTGAAATATGTGATGAATTAGGCAGTCTATCGACTATCACCCTACTCTCATCGTACTTATTCCTCCACCCAATTATGCATCCCTTTCACCAACTTCATCTTTACATCGCCCTTTCTAAGCTACTCCTATCTATGTAGGAAGTATAGTCTACGTCCCTTTTCTCTATATGATTATCCAAGCCACGCAACATACATGTTGACGCGTTCTCTGCTTTAGACAACTCAACTCGTGCAACCTACATCCTTCATCCAAACCACCCTAATACGTCATCCATATAGTTCAAGTTCGTCTCAGCTTCACTTCATTCTTCTTATTCCATGTCTCATCAACCATGCTTGCCTTTCCCAGATGGTACTTGGCCTTGCAATTTTCTTTCATCAATTAACTCCACCCATCACCTTTGCCAATGTTCAATCAAGATGATTGAATATGTGTTGGAGACGTTCATGATCCGTATAGATCATTCTCCATGTCTCGTACACCAAATGCCTCTAGCATTCTAGGCAGATATAACAGTCCAGCTCTACTAACTAAGTCTATCCAGTTCTTCCAAATCTTCAGTTCCTGCAACGTATAAGCGATCGCCTTTCTTTGTCGTCCTCGTACGCGTCCAAATCCCTGCTCCACGTATCGTCATGCTTCGCGAATTCATCCAGTCCTTCCGATAATGACAAGATCTGCTCATCATCCAATCCACCTCTCCAGCCTCCAAAATGCTTCCTCGTCCTTCTTTACTTCGCCCCTTGCTGGTTCCACGATATGCCATCATCTCTGACTACTAGTCCTGGCCAACTAAATCCTAAAACTCACACTTGAAAATCTCACGTTTCGTTCCCTTTACTAACAACTCCAAAACCAACACATAATTCGCCTCATCCTCCTTCTAAGATTTGAGTAGATCAAGATGTCGTCGATGCTCCCGATGACAACTCGTTTATATACGTTCATGCACACTCGGTTCATTGACTCCATGAAAACCGCTAGTGCTTTGGCGAAGCCAAATGCATAACCGTAAACCCAAAGCGTTCATACAACATCCTTAGCAATTTCAACTATGTCCTCCTCACACCCTCTCTTAGCGGCAATACGAATAAATTCCTTGCAATTTCTAACAGCTCTTGTTCTTAATTCACTCCATCAACGATTTGCCTTGGAAGACACTAACTACAACTCCTCTCACTTCTCCGACTTGCTCTATTCATGGTTCTACCTCAACGCTCCTAAACCATACAAAACCAAAACTACAAAAAATACACCAGATACGATTGACGAATTAAACCCACGGATAACTAACGACATTTCACGTGCACCAATTAAAACAAATCAAAAACCACGAGACTCCAAAGAAAACTCAAACCCAAAACATGTATCAATTCCAAATGACCCATGACAACGAAAAATAATCCAAGAAACACCCAATGGCAACCAAAACATATTACGCCCCGCGACATATTATTTAAACCGTGCAAAAGATCGACTTTCCAAAAGAATATATATATATATATATATTTAAATTTTTTTTTTCCTTACCTCCCCACATCTATGTGACTCAAACCATCTACAAACAACCTTCTAGACGATCTCAAAACTCAACTCAAAGACTAGGTATCCCGTGCATCCCAAATCATAAAATAAAACTACTATTCAAACTCAACCTTGAACCCGACACTTGTACAACAATTCCGACCAGTCCACTGACCTCCCATGACTATACATTCTGAATATTTGAAAAGTAACATTCCGAGTACATAATTTTAGGCTTTTGAATCACCCAAAAAGTTTTAAAAACGAACAAGTTATGACCAAAACGATTTTATACTAGTTGTTTTAAAAAGACTAAAGATTAAACTTAGTGATTAATGTAATCCTTTTAAATGACAGATATAATTGTATGTGTAACCTTCATAAACTCAATTTAACCCTGTATTAATAATTATAAATGACGTGAATCGGTTTAACCCAATTATATAAACTATGTAAGTAGAAAGAAATTTTTACTTCGCTTTATTTCAAAGAAAGTCTTTTAGAATTTGAAATAAATAAGTGTTGATAAAAAAAAAAAACTTATGTTACATCTTGTTTCAAACATGACTCCAACACCTTACCCTTATTTTACCGAATACAACCAACTATCTAATACTATAGTAGATTTCCAAGTCCCCTTTTTTCCATATACCAACCAAAAGAAATGTAGGACTCAACCCAAAAGATGTCATTATCCCAAAAGAAATCTCCATTTATTTCAACTGACTTAAAACCCAGAACAACATTTTAAAACGTACACGTGAAATATGAACTCAAAGAATACGCTACAAGACACAGTTCAAAAAATTCGAAACGTTGTTGAAACTCCATCAACTCCAGCACCATAAAACACGAACAAACACAAGGTACGTTCAAGTTATAATAACTAGTGAACGACCATATACCATAACTTAACACATAGTAGTATATATACATCCGCATATATATACCTATTAAATCACCCAAAACATACTCGTTACCATACATGTTGGATCAACCAATCACGTCATACACTCGTTTTTCCACACGACTAATCACCATCTCACCGTGCCACAACAAGGCATAATGCCCACCTCCAAAACCAAACCATATCGTGTGACCCCATAATCACACACCACAACTATAACCCAAAACATAAAACACAAAAAGAACAATAGCCATATCATAGGCAGCCATTACGTAAATCCATATATAATACGTATACCTAAATTCTACATCTCATCATATACAAGCATGTACTAACCCTCTTTCATGCAACCATACTTAAGAACCCATTGAAGTTGTGGTACTTGTATAACTATGTTAGCCACCATACTTATACAATTACCATTTCCCCAATGCACTCCCTCCTATGATGACACTTATAAGAATCAATACAACATATAACACATAAATCTACCTACTTACATAAGCTCATAACCACATAACCAATAAGGTCCAAAAATCCATCTATAACATAACATAATAAAACTCTTGGAATACAGAAATCCATAGTCTAGCTAAAACAGCCTAGACTAAATCCAAAACGAAAACATAATCAGTTATAAGTCATGTCGCCCATAAGAGTGGAAATAGCATAAGGTCCTTCATATTCACCTACTCCTGATAACTCGAACCACCACATGATTCTTAGGGAACATGACTTAAACATCAAAAGAAAATAATACCTCAGGTACATAAAATAACCCAACAAAAGATAGAAACTACTATGTACCAAATTATGTACTATAATGTACATTATAAGTAAAATACGACAATGACTAACGTGGACGATTATGGTTAAACCCGCACTACTCACAACTCGAAAAGAAAATAACATGTGGCTAAGTATGAATTTACTATGGTTCAATTCATACCAGTCAAAACATCACAATAAATAACATTCAAACACATCAATTATAATAAAATGCACACATACTCCTATGACGCCTATATGCAGGGACCCTTAAGCTATAGACTAGGCTACGCGACTAGGCAACCTAATTCTCTATAACCATTGGCTCTGATACCATTCTGTCACACCCCACCATGGCGGAATATGGGGCGCGACGTATGGATATCATCACAACATGGCGTGTCTATAGAGATAACTATATGAAATAAGAAATGTCATAAAAAGGTGACACAAAAGTCATGACAATATCTCATCAAGTGCAGGTGTCTAGGTAAGTAGGTAACAATCCTACCTCTTACCCAAGACAAACAAGTAACATAATCAAAACAAACATACGTGTGCCACAGTATCACTTATTAAATGAACAGACAAACAAAACTAGGAAGGAAACGGGGATATCCTTCTATATGAATTCCTACTCTCTCCAAGTCCTAGACACTTAAGTTCTCATTCCTACCCATAGCATTACCTGAAAGAGACACTAAAACACGTCAACATAAAGTTGGTGAGAGTCATAGGTTTAGACTCCAACACAAGACAAGTCATAAGCTGTGAATACCATAAACCAATAAACATATGGACAATGCGCTACAATCATGTACTAACAACTAGCATTCAAGTTAAATCAATCATTACAATTCCAAGGCATCACGCCTTACCAATAATCACACTTTCCAAGGCATCACGCCTTACCAACTATCACAATTTCCAAGGCATCACGCCTTACCAACAATCACAATTTCCAAGGCATCACGCCTTATCATTAACCATAGGTCCCATAGGCGCCCATACACCTATGTACCTTTCCAATCCAGATCACACACAAACAAGAATCACATAGCAGTTAATCACATAAATGTACACACAAGTCCATCTCAAACCTTAAACATTCACAGCATTAATTTAGAAAATAATTCAACACAGTGTCTCTTCCATCCCATCTAGAAGTCAAAAACAATAGTAAACGTGGGACTATGAAACTCACCTGATTGCTTCTTCACAAGTCCTCGCACTAGCAACAAGCTAACAAACCAAAAACACGCAATCAATACATGAACCAATCACTAAGATAGCTCATCAACCTATGATGGACATCTAGCCTATTCCCACATATTTAACTCATTTATAAGCTCTAATCACCCCATTACCCTTCCTTAAGAAGTCCTTAACTTGGTTAAGTTTAATAACTAACCCGTTCATATTTTACCCAAAACAGTCCCAGTTTTTAGGTCTCAAAACTTTAAGTCAAACATCCACTTAAACATACCCATGGTTTCTGTAAAAAGAATATTCATACCCTTACATATGTTGGCTAACACCTCCCACTTGACTTAACCTTAAAGCTACTGTTAAGGCCCCGATATACATATATCTACTTTTGTCATTCCAGATTTCCTGATTTAAACGTACTAAAAGTTTGTTACCATTAAGGGGTCTTACCCTAAACCACAACCTTAGCCCAAGTGCAGATACTTACTACAATATATAAACCATCTCTCACGTTCGTGAGAAGATCCCAATGCAACCCTAAGTACCCCAAACAACCCAAAACTTAAAAAGAAAACAGGCTGAATTCAAAACTGTTTTGACCTCCGACTGTTGTAACCTGTTTTTGACCCACTTCCAAACCTCCAATTTAGTTCTCGTTTCTTGCATTGGAAAGCCACTTCAAATATCTTTCCAGGGGTACTTGGATCGTAAAATAAGAGTTTATAGAACTCCCAATATGATCAAAACAATTGACTCAAAATCTGCCCAGTTTTTTAAAAACGGGTTTAAACAAATTGAACTAATTAATTACCCATAACCGCATCTAATACAAGCCCTATATTATATGATCATCATATTATGATTATAACATTATTAATTTATTGATTTTATATAAACCCTAACCCTAATCCATCATAAGAATGATTAAGAAATCATTAAAACAATTAAATTAAAAAGGGATTAAAGACTTTACTTTCGATTTATGAAAACCCCCAAAAAAAAATGAAGAACCCTAACTTTTGTGAAACCCACGAATTTAATTTGTTTCCAGGAGATAGATAATGAATTTTGGTTGTGTACAAAACAATATATAGGGTATGGGTGAATCCTAGTCCAACCCAAAGCCCACTTTCCTTTTTTCCTCCTTCCCCTTTTCTTTTTGATCGTCCAACCGACCTACACCCCCTCATATTTCGTTTTTTTTCTTTTTTATTAATAATATATGTATTAATAATGTTACCTTAATTTACCTTAATTTATTTCAGCTCCTAAAGCCTCCAAAACCTCAAAACCGTAAAACTAGTCAAATTTACGTTTTTTACCGAAAAAACGTAAAATATACACTTTTAAAAAAAATCTCAAATTTTGAAATAAACTTTATAACTAAGTCCTAAATGACTTAAAACCATCCAAAAAAATATTCATATGACTAATTACCTTATCCGAGACCTCTAAATGCTAAACCGTAAATCCTAAAAAAAATACACTATTACTATAATACTTATACGTATACGTAACCACCAAAAAATCACCATTTCATTTCATAGTCACTAATTGTGATATCATGAACATGAATTAACCGTTCCTCGATTTACTTATGAGTACTCTATACTCATAAACGATAATCACACCAACCTCGTTTACACAAAATAAACACGTAAGCACAAAAATCAAGTAGTCACACATAAAATAACCTAAAAGTAAGACCAAGTGACGAACCTCAAAACCACGGTTGTCACAACTTGTAACTATCTAGCTAACATGATGCCACATATGGTTGTGGTGTCATGTTGGTGCCGTCCCATAGTGCTAGTGGGGTGGGACAATGTATTTTGTCCCATCTCACTAGTTTACGGGTATTCCTCGATTCTAGTTTTCTCGATTTGCGTGCCCTCGGATCGTTTCACGAAAAACGTTTTTATAAATTATGAATCAACGTCACAAAACGAATCCAATAAAAATTGTCTCATCAAAAACGGAGTTCAAAAACGTAAATACGTAATCCTAAGGTTTCCGGTTTAGTCGTAAAGGACGCCAAATTATGCACGTAAGCCTAAATTTAAATCCGTAAATTGTGAGTTCGTCAACCAACACAAAAATAAGTTTCAAAATATTATACGAGAAAATATTTCACTACCTGAAAATGTTAGATTGTCACATATATATATATATATATATATATATATATATATATATATATATATATATATATATATATATATATATATATATATATATATATATATATATATATATATATATATATATATATATATATATATATATATATATATATATATATATATGTATACACACACACACACACACACACACACATATATATATATATATATATATATATATATATATATATATATATATATATATATATATATATATATATATATATATATATATATATATATATCTTTACATTATATATAAGAGGAGGGATTTGCCACGTCACTTATCACCTCCTAATCCACGTCAGCACCCAAACCCGTATATTAAGCCCAATTCCTGTTAACCTGAATATTAAATCATATAATTCATTCATCTCTCACCAGCGACTTATGATCAAACACCAATAATTAACGATTTAATGATACAATCAAAGTTAAGGTTTGTGCATGATCTATGTCCGTGGATTCATTGCATTTACTTATTATCAAACACCATAACAAGATGAAGATATAACAAGATGAAGATTACTGCGTTTCGTGGTGGTGATGGCGGTAAACATTTGCTTGAAAGCCCTAATTTCTAGGCTTTGCTGGAAACCCTAATTTTTATGTGTATTATTGTGTTGAGTCGTTTGGAATATTGCTGGTAATTTGTTATAACCTTTTGATTGTAGTTGATTTGATCTATCTTAATCATGAATGCATCTATCTTTTGCTGATTTGGTCTATCTTAATCAAGTTGAGTTTCTAAGTTCTGTACAGTTTAGTTGAATACGAACGGTAAGCTGAATGTTCAAACTATGCAGAAATCATATATATCTGATATAAGGTATGTATCATTGAGATTATATGTTGTTTTGATACATGTGTGCAATGTTTTTGTATTTTATTTTACAGAATTCAAAAATTTCTTATAGCAAAGGTACTGAAACAAAATTACTTATGGTTTTTATATTTATTGGTTGCAGGGTGGCACATTAGGACCTCACAGTAAGGCATTTGGAACCCCACACAAGACCCTTTTTGTAACCAACCACCATCCTTCTAAGGTATCTTTGATTTCTACCAAACATTAAAATGTAGGAGTTAATTGTAACAAAGCTCTCGAGGTTCTTGTAAATGCAGTACATATGGGAGTACTGCAGATGATGGAAAGAGTGGAAACACATCTCTCGATGTCATATCAAAGATAAAAGCAAACCTACTAAGAAAAAAGGAGTGTGCGATTGTGGAGAGGGCGAAGAAGATCTAATTGGTATGTTGTGAATCTAAATATTAGACTTATGTTGTATCCTTTGGTTTTAACCCGTTGTGTTTTTTATAAGCAGTTTTTGCTCACCCGCTTTGGTCCGTGCTAGATATTTTAGTCTAGCTTGACAAATTGCATGCTTTTATTGTTTGTTTGTTATGATATAGTCAAACAAAGGTGTCGGCTCAAGCACAGAAAAGAGTGGCGAGATGTCTGCAAAAGAGAGTAATAGGCTTATACTTTTAAGGAATAAATCTAAGCCTCTAATGAGTGATTTAAGTCATTAAAGAACGCTAATTGGTTCCCTTATTATAGGCCAATTTAGAAACACGTTGTTTTACTCCAGTTGAAGTACGCATGCGCGTTATCCACAAAGCCAAAATGGCCCTTTTAAAAGTCATTTGGGATGCTTATTTGCTAATTGCTTAAAGGGGAATACTTTTGTTACATCTGTAATCATTCAAAAAAAGGTGACAACGTTCTCTTGGCTTCTATGTTCTAATCATGACAGGTACGAAGTATCACCTTTGATCCTTACCTCTTTGGCTGCTTTCTTTTTTGATGAGTATTTGGGTTTGAAATTGGGAAAAGGGTCACGATTTCTGATGCTTATTCTATGTTATCTCATAGTTTCTGCCAATTTCTTTGTACACATTGACAATAAATCATCTGGTGAGTTTCATGTGAAACTTCTCCTATTTTTTAGCTTTATAGCGGCATAAAGTATCTGTGAATTAGTTTAGTAAATCAGCCTGCATATGCTTAAAGTGGTATGATAGTATGATACTAGAGAGCTTTTTAATTGTGTAAATGAGGTTATAAGAAACTTGCAGACCAAGTCTTTTTTCAGAAGCAAACAGAAAAAGTCTAGAATTGGAAAGGAAAATGCCAAGGTTGGAGTCAAATGAAAGCGTGATGGAGACTGTACTTCAATGGTTGTCCAGGTCTGTTCGATGTAGAGATTGCAAGTTACTGTAGAGACTGCTACGACGCATCTTGATCTTGCTTACCGACTTGCTGTTGTTGGCAGCTTTCGAGCTGCTTAGCAAGCAGATACATGACCAACCAATTTCTCAACACTTCAGTCAATCTTATGTCGGAGACCAACCAGTGCATTCGTTTAAGGTAATCGATGAAATAATTGCTTTTGTTGCATACCTGAATCTGTTTTTAGTTTAGCTACAAAGCATTCTATATCTATTTCATCAAATCTATGTCCGACTATCTGAGCTGCTTGGACTAAATCATTAGGTACTTGATCTCGCCTATTTATTATATTGTTTCTCATTTCTTCAAACTGACAGAGTGAGGAAGTTATTGATTCGCCCCAAGTCTGTTTTTGGAACTTGCGTCTCGGTTACTTTTTTTTATTTCAATCTTTATATAGTGCTTGGTGTGTTTGTGTAGGGAATTCTCTCATTTGTGACATATGTTATCTTGCAGACACATGACAGGAAAGCTGCTCATGAAGTTGGAAAATACCAAATTGATTATCAGGGGAAATTCAACTTGAGCTTGGACACCTTACTAAACAAAATCTTTGACATTATCGTGGACACGGACTGAAACCAAAATGTTCTAAAACACCAAGTATTACAGACATATATTCTACTTTGACCGCCCTAATTGCAATAAATTTGTATTCAATGTAATTCGATGATGTTCATGGCGCTGGTGGCAATAGTATATTCAGATGTAAGTGTTGTTTTTGGTTCACAGGGGCATGTATAGTTGCTCATGGGCCCAAAATTGAAGGTAATGATTTCTAAAAGTTACACTGCAATTCTCATCTTCTATTGTTATTGAATTGAGATACTAAGTTTAATTGTGTGTAATACTTTATGGAAGATTGTATTTAGTTTAAGTTATTTATGAACTTTTAACTATCAAAGTGATGGACAAGTCATGAATCTGGAAGAAAAAATCGACTTTAGAGCATCCTCAAGGTCAGCCAACATCCTCTAAGACTCTTCAAAATCAGCAGCAAGTGAGCCACGAACCTCAAAGATGCTATTGAATTTGGTGATTAGCTTGCTAAGGAGTTCCTGGGTGAGTACTTTAACTGCCTTAGTCTCTTTGTATATCCACCTTTATTTTTTGTATGCAATTCTTAATTGACCTAACTTCTAAAAATATGGATTTTAGTATGAATATGCTATGACAGACTCTTTCACTAGATATATTGGTTTATGATATTTTAGCTAAAGCATTACCAGTATCTACATAGATTATGATTATTGAGCAATATTGTTCTTTTACGGAAGCTTTACGACCGAATAGTAATATATATTTCATACAAATATGAATTTTGATGGGCACATAAGAAGTTAGGCTTCATGGAGTGCTTATAAATAGATCAGTGGTTTTGAACGGTGTTTGGATATGTGTTTGAGTTGATATCCGCCCACCACTTACAAATAGATCAGAAGGTCACATAAGAAGTTAGGTCTCATAGAGTGCTTATAAATAGATGAGTGAGTAGGTTTGATGTATCACATTGATTGCACTACTGATATTTCGACCACTTCAGCGATGCAATTAGCTTTCTTAGTACAGCCTTTGGCACGTCGATTGTATAATACATAAATATATATAATTTTTACATATTTAAATGATCTACTGACATTTTTATTTGGTTTTCTTCAGTTTTGTGGTACCTTCAAAGTTCATGTTTGTCCGGGACAAAATAGTCGATAGTTACTTTGAAGCATTAGACAATAAAGATTGGGAAGACCTCAGGCCCCCTGCTAGATCAAGCTTACCTTCATATGTCATACCTATGTTCTGAGGTAAACCATTTATCCTGCCTTATGGAGCCCTTGATGGTCAGCTTTAGGTTGGTATTGATGTGTCCTAACCGGAGGTGGATCTAAAACGTATATTACAGTTACGTTGTTGACTCTACTTTTTGCAGCAACATCCTTGATACTTGGTTTAAAATCGTCAAGACCATTAAAGATTAACTGTTCTTCCACAATCCATCCAAATAGTTCCTTAATCGTAACAACAGCCCAAGTATGCATTCTTTAAATCAATGGGTTTTAACATTTTAATTCTAATATTTACTTTATGCTGTGTGGGGGACTTTTACATTGATAAACTATATATTTTGGGGTATGTTTAATCACCATAATCAGACTCTTACACAATTTTTCTCTTTTATCTTTCTTTACTAAACCTATTATTTATCCTTTATTTATTTATTTTCATACACTATCGGGACTCACTTTAGATTGCAGCATCTCAATTGAATTCTGCAATAAATTACGAGCAATCATAACACGATCTTGAATCCTCTTCTGTTTTTCATCCTCTAAGATACCATCATCACGATCACGTTTCTTTTTTAGGTTTACCATGATCAAGTCGAGTAGTAGCTGTTGTTTACCACTCTTTAAAATAAGACAACAAATGAAAACAAGCAATTGGTGAGTAGAACTTGATGCATGCATAATCTTTCTTAAGTTAGATGATTTATCTTTTTCCCTTTTAATGCTCAGATTTAACACCAAGGAAAAGAGGTTGAGCTACAGTTGCAATACATGTTGAATTTGAAAATCTTAAACAAAGAACAGGTAATAAAAGAGCTACAGAAGGTTAGTTATGTCATTTACCTCTCCTTATTCCATGTTGTTTCCATTTATTTACTAAATGTTTTCTTATAGGAACCCAAGACTGAAATATGCGCAATTATCTTGGATGCAATCAACAAATTTGTTTTGGTGTGCATCATTTATTTTTACGATTAATCAGAAGTCATTCTTAGTGAATGTATTGTTCTTTTCGGGTTCATAGACCTCTATTAGATGGCATCATAGACCCCCGTTGGATGAAACCGAAGTTAGAAGCATAGTGGAAGAGCTAAAACATGTCATTACAACCAGTTTAATAAAAAGAAATGAAAGAGCTGAGAGAGCGATATAAAGATACATTTAGCTTACAATATGAACGGTTCCATAAGATATCTATGGAATTCATTTAGCCTATTTTTTGAAAGATAAATGGAAGTATTTCTGAAGACACAGGTTTCTGATGTAGGTTGTTGAAGTTTGATCAAACTGCTCATATCTGATGTAGGTTGTTGAAGTTTGCATCAAACTGCTCATATAGCTGGTCTATGAGTATTGCTTAGGTGAGAAAAATTCGACCCGTTTCAAATTTAGCAATTTTTTTGCCCGTTAACCACTAGGGATGGAAATTTTAGTGCATGTGTATGTATGTTATATGAAATTATGATCTATATTGTTGCAATGTCTTCTTGCACAGAGCTACCAATAGTCGAGTCCAAGAAAAAGAAAAGATGGTGGATTCTTGAGAGTTGAACATTAGTTAGACACAAACCATGAAGAATGCTTGGTTGAAGTAAGCACGTTTTCATGTTATTTATCACGGGAAACAATCATTTAAGTAGTTTTTAACTAACAAAGCTTAACGATTTATCATTTAAGCAGGTAGGGTGTCCCTTATTTACTTTTTTTAATCATCCGATCTGCCGCTTATGGCACATTTGACGTTGCTGTAATTAAGTATCTCATCAGTCAAGAGTTGCTAAAGTTGGCCTTGCAAGGTTGAATTTAAGCTTCAAACGTTGGCCTTGGAAGTTTGGCCTAAACCTAAAGTTTTAAGTGGTTACATCGCATTCTATTTCCAGATATCCCAAGCTCTTAAATCTT